>CM053621.1:5064630-5161150 GCA_028646535.1 Procyon lotor | reverse complement strand
TGTATCTGACTGTGTTCTTTGAAGCTGGGCCTCATGTGTGTGAATCCTCAAACCTCACTCCTGAGACTCGAAGCCGGATGTATGTGGAAAGTAATCTGCTCATGTCATACTTCTCACCGTCCAAGATAAGTGTGCGCCTCCAATCGTCCACCGCCCCCTGCCCGATGCCACCCTGCCCTTCCCATGCAGGACCCGGAGACGGCTCCCGGAGGACCTACCAAATCTGTGTCCCAGCTCCAGTCTGAAGCGGGGAGGGGAATCCGCTTCCAGCTGCGGCCTCCGGCCCCACACTCCCCGTGACGTGGCCCTCGAGGTGAACCCTCGAAGGCCTTAGTAATTCACCGCAGCCACCAGGCTCAGACAGGTTGCTTGGAAAAGCGAGTTCTGAGCCAAGGGTTTTGGCAGGTCTTAAAATATTTCCCTCTGTGCAGCTGCAATCACATCTCCATCACGAGCACCTGGGAGTGCAGTAAGGCATAAAGGGGAGAGGAACGAGGAACAAATGCAGCCCTTGGTTTATAATTCACCCTTGTCACGGGAGATCTGGGCGCAGCCGATCTGGCTTGTAGCGCAAGATCCGGGACAGACGAAGTGATGCCTTCTTGATTGTATCTATTTTAATTTTCGCGGGTAAACCAAGTGTGGGGCTACCCCCCGGAGGAAGCTGCCGACTGCTTCTACGCTTCCCATGGCCAGGACTTAGAAATCGCACGCACCCGTGTCCACAGTCTGCCAGCTCACACGAGGTCTACTACCTCCTATTTTCTTTTTTTTCCAGAAAATCCTGGAACGGGAGGGCAGGAGCATTCCGACACAGAGGAGCACTCAAGAAGAGCTCCTCCTGAATTCCCTGGGACAAAGCCTGGGTGGGGTAGTCCCAGGGCAGGTCGTCACGGAGGCCCCAAGGAATATTAAGAGGCAAAGATAAAGTA
This sequence comes from Procyon lotor, assembly GCA_028646535.1. Classification (NCBI taxonomy): domain Eukaryota; kingdom Metazoa; phylum Chordata; class Mammalia; order Carnivora; family Procyonidae; genus Procyon; species Procyon lotor. The sequence continues at coordinate 5,160,218 of CM053621.1, read as the reverse complement.
TATGGTTTTTCTATTTTGGGCCTTTTTTAGTAAAACGCTTGGTACACCGTATGTATTCAATAAATCGTTGAGTAAGAGGAGGGGGTGGAGAAGAAAGAGGAAAAGAGAAGGAAAGCAAGAGGGACATGATCAACAGAAGGACCGCTCCATGCCTGTGTCGGAGGTGGGATTCGGTATTCAACGTGGGCATTGTGAGCACCCTAGACATGGGGTCACCTGTCGAGCTCTGTGTCTCTATCACTATCCTCCCTCTCTCCTCTCTCTCTCTCTCTCTCTCTCTCTCTCTCACACACACACACACAGGACTTATCCACCAAACACCTGTTACTTATTGATCACCCCACATTCCCGGAAAGGAAGAGTATCAGCTTACATGTCCTGAGATTCACGACAAGCTGGACATCATACTAAACACCTGAACCTTTTCATTCTCCTTGAGACAGTTCCTCCTATTTTCATCTTTATTTTTGTAGAGGAAGAACCTGAAATGTGGGATTTTTTTTTTTTTTTTGGTCGTTTGTTTAATACCTCTCAGATCTTACATGGAAAAGACAAGTTTTGAGATAATGCTGACTGATTACCGTCCCCGCCAATCTATTTATAGGCAAAGGAGGTCCCAGAGTGGGGTAGAGGACACTGAGCTGCAGGACACGCACAATAAACTATCACAGGTCGGGGCAGAGCCACAGTTAGAGTCTCACTTCTGCATCCCGAGGCCACTCGCCTTCCCTTCATGTTTCTTTCTTTTTTTTTAAATTTATTTATTTGACAGAGAGAGAGATCACAGGTAGGCAGAGATGCAGGCAGAGAGAGGGGGAAGCAGGCTCCCCGCTGAGCAGAGAGCCTGACGTGGGGCTCGATCCCAGGACCCTGAGAGCATGACCCGAGCCGAAGGCAGAGGCTTTAACCCACTGAGCCCCCCAGGAGCCCCCTCCCTTCGTGCTTCTTAACCTGAGCCATCAGCCCTTGACATTGGAGAGTAGAGGCAGCTTCAACCTGTCTCTGCCTTTGCAGTGAGCTTTTGGGAAGGCACCCGACCACACACAAACACAAACTCTGCTGCTGGGGATGAAATTTGTTTGAAAGGGATGCTATTCAATCAGTTCAAATTCTTCATCGCCAGCTAAGAGGACACCAGGCAACAACAAAGGGGCAGTGGAGTGGGGATGAGGTGTTTTACTGATTCATGCAACTCTGAGTGTCGTGTGTGATAATGGATTTCAGTATCATCTATTGCAACGGCTCTAGTGATACCATGTCCTCTCTCTCCTCTCTCTGTGCCTCCCTGCGGTCTCCTAGATCTGTTTTTCTCTTTGTTGGTGTATTTCTCAACCAAACCTTCTCCAGATGAGTGCACATTTCCAGGATGACACAGACCTCACAGTCTTAAAAGAAGACAAGCCCTCTCTTTCCGAGTGGCCTTCTCGATTCCAGATCATCCTTCCCTCAGTCATGTCCACTCCTAGATCAACTGTTGTCCCAAGGGAAGCGTATGCTCTGATCAATTAGCTGCAATCCCATGGCCATTTCAGTTGATTAAGATGACAAGTGAGTCAGGGTGGAAAACTTTGCAAAGGATAAAAAAAAGATAACCCATGACCAGAACAAAGAGAAGCGATGCTGGCAAGACCAGGGACTACACCCATTACTGATCCACACCCACACTATTCGGTATCCATAAACAGCTCGTTAAAATCCCAGCATCTTGCCCAAGTGGCCGATGAAGAAACATGGATGTGACCCGGTCTGTGTCACAGGGGTACTTGCTGAAAAGAAGTCTGGAGTGTCTGCTGAACACTTCTCCCAGAATTCTCTCATGACAGGAAGATTTAATCATTTATCATTTGAAATCACTTCCCGACATCTGAAATGCTAGTGGAAAAGGCAGGCAAAAAAGGCATGGGATGTCGATGTGGCAAAAAACTCGGGTACGACAGAGCACTGTTCTTGGCTAATCACAGCATCAAGTGAGGTGATTTTTATTGATGATCCCCTCGAGCAGGATGGATGTCTTCATAAACCCAAGAAGGAAAGAAAGCAGCAAAAATGACAGAAAGAAGCCGAGGAGAAAATGTGACAAATATTGAAGTGGGGAGGAAATTGTTTTAAAAACATCAGAAATCCACGGAGAATATTGAACTCCCTTTGCCCACAGATGAATGGATGAGCACAACCCCACACTGCAGGGTCTGGGGCTTGAATGTGAGCTCAGAACAGTGCACCCCTTTGGGCCAGGGCGATGTCATTAGGATTCCAAACTAAGTTTTCTTCATACAAGAATATGAAACTCTGGTCAGTCCTCTCTCAGCCATGATGCAGACAGCGTGAGCATTTCCTGTTATTTGTGTTCTTCTCTCTTTGTACCCTATCTCCTCCCCTCCCCCCACTTCGTTTTTCCCTTCCTTCCTTCCTCCCTCTCTTCCTCTCTACATCTGGACAGGGGACAACTAAGGTTTTAGTTGACATCTAAATTCCCATCCTGGAATCTCCACGTTTGCATGTTATTTTAGATGACCTCTGCTGACCATCAGAAAAAGAAATAAATAAGGGAAGAACGAAACACGATCAGTCTGCAAGAAAGATGGAACCTTCTGAAGGACCTGACAACTGACAACGGGAGTCCTTGATGGTCGACAGAGCGAGAACGCGGTGCTGTCTTTCACCAAGCCTGGGCATTTCAAATACAGTAATGAGTTATTGAGCCAGTTTGACTGGCCTGCGGTCGGCGCCGTCTACTGAAGACAGGGGAGGGGCACGCTTCCGAACCAGCAGGTTGTTTTACCTGAAGTCCTAGGTGATACACTGGAGAGACCACTGGACCTAAGCTGAGAGCCGGGTGGATTGAAAGAATTACCCCAACAATAATACCATTAATATTCCATGTGTAGCTATTGTGCCAGGCAACTTTTATACATTGTCTCAGTTGAGTGCTGACAACACTGGGGGGTTCATAGAATGTCCTCCCCATTTTACAGGTGGAGAAACAGACAGAGCAACGAGCAACATGCTCCAGCCTTTAGAACCCGCTCATCTGGGATTTCAATCTAGCTGCCTCTGCCCCAAGGCCTATATACTTAACCATGTTTCTGTACTGCCTGGGTGCTAAGGCAGCTTCTGTTCTTATTTGTGACGCTGGGACAGTCACTGCCTCTCTAAACTTACTCATCTGTAAAATGAGATTGATTTTAACCTCTGGAAACCAATCTTTTTGAATGTGAGAGCTTTATTTATTTATTTATTTTTTAAGACCAAAACATTTTTTTTTTTTCCCAAACACCAGATAATTTAAAAAAGTTGTTATTGAGAAAATAAAGTGTAACTTCTAGGTATTCGGTCATTTTACTTATTTATAAATATCGGGAAACATTTCATGGCATTTCGAAGCCATGTTTCCAGAATCACAAGTGCATGTGGGTACAATTCTTATGTGTGCACTTACTAGCTATGGGGCTTTGTACCAACTGTACTCTCTGTGTCTAAGTCCCTCAACTATAAAGGACAGTGATAATAGTACTGCCCTCATACGATAGTCGCAAAGACAAAACGGGTTTTGGAAAGCACTTAGAAAAATCACCAGAGAACGGAAAATGCTATGTAACTCTTAGCTATTATTATTAAACTATATTTCATTAATCATAGTGATAGTAAGTATATTTTAATATTTCTACATATCTACTAATTTGTCACACAAGACTAGATATATATTCAGAAACTCTGGGAAGGCGACAGGGTTCTGAAGCACAAAGATGGAAACCAAAACATAGAATTATTCTATTTTTGAGCTTTCTTCCAGTTTGAGCACCGTAAGAAGAGATCTACCCCCATCACCGACCTCCTGACATCACAGAACAGCTTCCCAAGATTCATCTGATAGAAAACACAAAAGCAAAACGGGTCTGGGGTAAATGGTTTTGTTTTTTTGTGTTTTCCTACTGGACCATGAGCTCGGGGATAAGGGAATTCCTAGGTGACCCCTGTTAGGAGCTTCCAACCCCACACTTCTGTGCCTGTGTCAGCACAATGAAACATATAGTTTTGTGAATAGTAGGTGCTCCTCTAGTGTGTGAACAGAGGGGGAGAAACGAAGGAACTTGACATTCATACAGTCCCTGATCTAAGACAGGGTTGCCTGGAAATGTTCCAGATGAAAAAAGTTCAGAGAACAGTGGGGGATAGTGCAGGCTAGGATGCGAGAGAAATGAGCAGGGCTGGTGGTCACAGGCATCCCGGGGGAGTCGGAGAACAGACCAGGACGCCAGCCGCATCCACCGCTGGCAATGCTTTCCTGTTCTTTCTAGGTACTCTCTCCATTTGTTACCATCCCACCTAGCCCGAGCTCCTGGGGGATTCCATGGCACACCCACACTGTCCTCCCTCATGGAGATCTTCCTCTAGCCCCACCCTCGCCACCCCAAACCCCACATTCTCACACTCAGGCTCTTCCTACTGGAACTTTTGTCTAGAAAACCCTACTGAATCCTGAGTTGGAACACGGGCCGCTGTTGGCAACTGTGGGAGACGGGGTGTAATGACAGTGATCGGTGGCTGGGGCCAGGGACTGAGAACATGGCCCCTGAGCCACGCCGTTAGGGTTTAATTCTTTGCTAGCTCTGCTGCGGACGAGGTGTGTGACCCTGGGCAAGTACAGTGACCTGTCACTCACTTTATTCCTCTGGGAAATGGGGATCCCTGTAATAGCACCACCCACCTGGTGGGGTTGCTATGAGGACGCGATAAACTTAGGGTTGCATCTGGAGGGTAGGAAATATGACTCCACTATCTGTCTTGACCACGGGGTGCTGCAAATTCTTTGTTCAACCCAGAACATGATTGAATCTGTGTATTCCTTGTCTTTTCTCGGCTAAATACCACTTGTCCTTCGGTCTCAGCTGAGATGGTATTATCCCTTGGAAATACCCCTTTGCTTTCACTCTCTGGCTCAGCTGTTGTTCACCCTTTGTGCCCATTTAATGCTGGCATTAGACATGTCGATAGACAATACGGTTTTGTTCTACATTATAAAGTCGGTTTGTTTACCTCTCCCACTGGACTTTTTAAGTTCCCTGGACTTGTTAAGAGTAGGTACTGGGAGCTATTTTATCCCAAACATCTGGTCTCTCTTCAAAGTGTTCCTTTGTCTCTAAGGACAGCATTTGGTTGGGTTTGGTGGGCAAGCAGAGGCTTTGGGGAAAACAGGTTTGGGCACACACGCCGCCCCTACTTGCCTCCTTGTATTGGCCACATTGATCCCACGTCCATAATATTTATTAGCACACACAACCACTGCTTTATTGGACCTCAGCAGTCCCTCGTCTGGACCTCTGCAATCATTCCAGATCATTTCTTTTCCCTTGTCTCCATTACTCCTTTCCATATGCCCCCCACACTGAAAGATTAATCTTCCTAAAATGCAAATTCAATTATTGCTTACCTTCCTATCTCTCCCACTAGACTGTAAAGGTATGCTATCTTTCCTTATGTTCATGGTCCCAGGGTAATGTCTAGTGCAAAACACGTGCTCAAATTACCTAGCTTTATCCCCCCCCTTTTTTTCTGTTTATATCCTCAACCCTTAGAAAAGAACAATCCATATGTCTATGAGGAGGGTCGCAGATAAATATACAGTAGCATATTCACAGGATGGAGTACTGAACAGAAGACGAAATCAAAGAACTAGATCTGTTTGTATTATGATATGCAAAGTATATGCATATACAGTTTATCTAAATCTATTAACATTCTACAACTCTTTATGTTTTTATGGTGAGGCCAAATGTATAAGATACAGACCATGTATACAGAAGAATTCATTATTACTTCAAGGGGGAGAGGTAGAAAAATACTCTTGAGGACAATGTGGAATCTGGCTTTATTTACTATGCTTTATATACAGAGAGGGAAAGAGAGAGGGAGAGAGGTGGGGGAGAAAAGAAGGAAAAGGAGGAAGAAGGAGAGGAGAGGGAGATCTAGAGCTAGAAAGAACCCTAAATCAACTGAAATCCAGAAAGAGCTAAGCTACTGATAGGAGAGAAGAAACCCATGGCTTCTTTCATCCCCGGGCAAAGGAAGAAAAAGAGATAACGTGCCATTGATGGGAAGGAGAAATCTGCCCAAGTTTTTAACAGACCCGTGGACTGGCAGGATGGATTAAAAACTGCTGGAGCTCCAGGCAAAGGGCCATTCTGAGCCTACCTGAGGATTCTACCTTGGGGGGTGGGGGGGCTTCACTGGGCACACCGAGGCTGTGTGTTGAAGGCTGAGAGGTGAGTGGGAGGGCTGGTGTCTGGGCCCTTTTCCAAGTTACGGCTGAGGCTGACCGAGGGTATGAAGAGCTGATGAGACCCTGAGGCACAGACCGGGTGTCTGGCAGGGGCTGGCAAAAGGCTGTGGCAGAGCAGAGAGTGGAGACATAGCCTCCGGTGCCTGCAAGACCTTTGCCAGGGGCAGGCGGGAGCCAACTGAAGGGGGCAGGGGGTTAGAAATCGCCTGGGGCACAGAAAGCCAGGTGGGACTCACAACAGGGAGGACTCCTCAGCGCCCCTCAGAACTAGTGGCTGGTCGCAAAGGACAGCGAGGTCTCCGAATGTGGCCAGGGCTTAGCTCCCCATCCCTGTTGAAAAGGAAAGCCCCGATCTGGTCCTGCAAACGTGTGAATCTTGGTGTGGCTGAGAGACAATCTAGACTGGCTCAACTCAGGTGATACTGACTCAGTTCTAACTCTAGCAATTTGATGGAGGAAGAGCGATCGGTGATGAACTGTCCCCAGGAATACGGCTGAATGAATGAATGAGTGAATGACTCTAAGTCTCGTAGTCATCCAATTTCTGGGTCACCTCGCTGGTAGAAAACAAGCTGTCAATTTGGGTCTAAAAGCTCCACTTGGTAAGAATGAATCTGCTCTTTCTCTACATGTCTTGGCAAGCCACACTGGTCACTGACAAATTTTTAAGGAAAAATAAGCAAAATAGATTTTTGTAACACTGAATTTATTCATTTTAAAGAGCTGACACGAATCCGATGGTGTCTCCTTATTTTCCTGGTGTTAAAACGTCCTTTCTTCCATGAAATGATATTAAACACTCGCTTTAAAAGACGTAATTACTTAGCGAAATGAAAATCTGGCTACTCTCTGAGGGCCCCCTAGACATGCTGAACTTATTTTCATTCCTCAGGTGATCCACGTTTTTCCTCTCGCCACTCCTCACCACTGAGCTGAGCGAGTTCATTATTCAGGGCTTGGATTAAGAAACCACCCACTCCTCAAAGTACCTCCTGACTCTGCAGACTTCTGTGTGCTCCCCATGTAATAGACGCCCATGGTATTTGTTATTTTTCTCCACGCTCATCCCATGTGGTTTCACTAAGTCAGCATGAGTAGATTATAAGCTCAGTGAGCCCAAGAATGGGGCTTCTTTCTTCCATCCGTGAAGCCACAGTGCCTGCCACCAGGCCTGGCATATGGCAGCCGCCCAATAGGAATATTTGCTCACCTAGGGAACGAATATGAGTCACAACAAATTTAGGAAACAGAGCTGGCTTATGTGTTTGCCTCAGTTGCCCCCAAACCCACATAAAACACCTTCTCGTAATTCCCCGGCCACCTTCCTGGGGAATGGCAGCAGGCAGGTGAGCTAATCAAGGCAAGCTCCAGACTCCCTCCTGCCCACCTTCCTTTCTCGCAGCCCCGCCCACGACGGTTAGAACGTTAGGAAGAACAAAACAGATGTTTTATGTGCTTTTACATTCGATTATGTCAGTTGTTTCTCACAAGGGTCTTTGAGTTGCTATTTTATTAACCTCACTTGATTTATGAAGAAACTGAGGCTTGAGAGAGACCGAACCACGTGCTTACCCAAGTTTACGTAACATAGACAGCAGGGTTGGCACAGAGCTCAGGTGCGTCGGGTTGCAAAGACCACACTATTTGGCACTCGTGCAATGTGTGGCCTTCATGACCTCTATCCAAGAGAGGCACCTGGTCCTCATCCACTCTGGGTTCGTGTGGGAGAAGCCAGAAGGCCCAGGACCCTTTCCTGGGTGCCACCTGCCCCTCTGGGAACGGACGCGCAGGCGCCTCCTCTCCCAGGCAGCAGACACACGTTGGCACTGTTTCCCACTCAATCAGTAGGAAATCATTACTGCCTTGCTAGGAAAATGAAACAATGCAGGTTATACAAGACCCACGGTGACACTGAGAAATGAGGAGCTGCCATGAGCGCCGCACAGCCAGATCTGTATGCCTGCCAGCCAAAGCACAAATGGCCCTTTGCGCATCTGTCTTGGAAAACAGGAGCTTTAATTGCGGTGCGAAACGCATGCGCAGACGGCAAGGCGCCCTGCCCCTCCCCCATCGCCCGCCCCACGCAGTGGTGTCGACCCAGGGCCTCAGTGGTGGGACCCAGTGGAGGCAAGGTGTGGGTTCTCTATGGTAAATGCACCTCCCTACGTCATAGAATTCTCACTGCCCTGAGCTGGAAGGGTTCTGGCTAACTGGTAGCCAGGCAACTTCTCACCTCGCTGCCTCGGGTTCCCCTGGAACACTTCTTCTGCGAGAAGGCCCCTAGCTGCTAAATGACCCATCATAGATCATCCTGGTCAGTGGTTCCCTGAGTATGGGATGCACGTCTGAAGAGAACATACCTAGAGACGTTCATTCTCCTAGAGCGAAGCTTCTCTCCTTAGCTGTCTTTCATTTCTTTAGATGTCAAGGGGGGGGGGGGTGTCCCCATCCTGTCTTATAAACTTCTCCCTCTAACGCTCCCAACCTTCCTTTCTGATAAAGAGGTGGCAGCCCTCGGACCATCTGGGGCTCCCTGGCTTTTTCTTTTTGTCTTATTTTTATTCTTTATGCCTATTTATGATGAGCGGCACCTATTTTCCATTTATGGTGATGCGAGGAGGTATCCTTTTGAAATACATTCATTTCTATTAATAAGAAAGCGAGTGTGAAGAAAAATGGACAGAAACCTAGCACAGCTTCTGAATGAGCCTCACTCGGAGCTGGCTCCCTATTTCTGTCTCCCCTGAGCTCCCCCACACAGGTGCTCGGAGCAAGCCCAGGGACTCAGGGGTCTAGCTTCTCTTCCAGTAGACTGAAATTCTGATATTGAAGATGATGGTAATATTCCTAAAGCCACTCCTCTCGAAAATAAAATTCTGATTCCCCTCGACTCTCTCATCTGAGGAGCCCCCCTGCTCTCCAAAGCCCACTTCCTGGTCCTAAGCAATTCCAGTTTTCCACCTCTTGTCTTACAGAGCGCTGCGTTGAACAAAAATGTATCATTGCAGGTGTTGTGAGGCACCGCACACTCAGAACCTCATTTCCTTCCTTCTGGTCATTTCCCCACTTCATACTGCACATTGTGGCATCGAGATCTCTTGCTTTGCTTTGTTTGGTTCCTGTCGTCACATGGCCTTTTGATGTCGCCACATGACGGACACGGCAGGCGTGAAAATCCCTCCGTGCTCTCTGCCTCAAACCTGCATGTATATCTAAGAGCCTGTCGGCCATTATGTTTAACCCAGAAGCTGCACATTGCTCAAGCTTCAATGTCGAGTCCTGACTCCTGACCTTGCCAGCTGTAGGTCTTGGGTCATGGAACTGTTGCCCATGAAAGTCAGTTGCGGGCTGATGACTTCCAAAATGTGGAGTCACACCACCTACTGGTTAGGTATAGTGACACCAAAGTATTTTGTCCTTGGGTCTATACAGGATTTACGTGGAAAGCCCTATTTACAAATCCATCTGTACTATTTCTTTTTTTTTTTTTTTTTTTTTTAAGTAGGCTTCATACCCAGCACGGAGTCCAACATGGCGCTTGGACTCATGACCCTGAGATCAAGAGTTGGAGGCTGAATCGACGGAGCCACCCACACACCGTGCCCCACTCCCCCACCATCTATACTGTTGAGTAGAAGAAAAGCCAAGAGCAACAGTTATTTGAATCTCTTAGAAATCCAGGAGTGTGAAGATTGAAAGGTATATATTCAAGATTAGCAATAAATAGCAACATGCCATTCTTATACTTAGCCACAAAAATGCATCCTTAGCTAGGGTTGCCTCTCCCATTTCTGTAGGGCTCCTTGGGATGTCTGCCCTTCCTTGTGCTTATCTGTTTCATTTTGCTTTCTTGGAAACCATATTTATCTTCAGAGCTCCTGAGCCCTAGGACCCCCTGTTTGAAATACCAAGGATTGACCATCTCACTGGCTTCAATTGGGTGAAGTTTGATGCCTGATAACAGTCAACTCTACGGAAGTGATGGATGGTAATCAAGGTCATTTCATGGGTGTATGACAACGGAAGGCCGCCCCTGACGGTGGCAGCGAGGCATTAGCAAAGACAGGCTGTGGGGTGATCAGGCACCCAAGAGTTGTCTACCATAGGGCGGGTACAAAGAACGAGCACGCGAGGGAGTGCAAGTGGGGGTGGGAGAAGGGCAGAGGGAGTGGGAGAGAATCTCAAGCAGGCTTAGATGCGGAGCTCCATCCCAGGACCCTGAAGACCCTGAGATCATGACCTGAGCTCATATCAGGAGTCAGACGCTTAACTGAGGGAGCCACCCAGGTGCCTGTAAACTTTTTTTTTTTTTTTTTTAAATATGTCTTCCCATGATAGAAAAATAGGGATAAGGTCCTAGAAAGAGGTTTGATTGAGGCCAAATATCCTATCACAGACACACAGTTGCAACCCAAGGTCAGACGCTTTTTTTTTTTTTTTTTCTGAGATGGTGATTTTTAAATTCTAACTGTAGCCAGTCGAATGTACCCACAACTTCCCCCACGCTAAAATCCTCTCTTCACCCAATCCTGAAATATATTATTTTACCAATCCAAATATGTCAGGGATTTTATTGCATTTGCATTTCAAACCTGATAAAATCATTTTCCGGGTGACATTTTTCCTTGAAGGCAACTTCAAATTGAATATTTTTTTCCTTGTTATCTCTCTCTCTCTCACCAGTCCAACTTCACTTTCAGATTGCAAATCACTCACTATCAAGAGAGAGGCAATGATCCACTGTTGCCATCTCTCCCTCCCTGGTGTGTGGAGACGTTCAGCTCTGCATTTCCAACTCAGGTCTCTACTTAAAGAAAATCTTTTGCAAACACCTTAAAATATCTTCATTGCCCATCATAAGCTGATCTTTGCTCTTTGCCAGAGGCTGAGAGCGGATGCCTCCTCTCACACCCCAAAGGCAGGTGAGGTTAAGAGATGCATTCCCATTTGGATTTTAGGGCTCCACTCCTTATCTACGAACCTCATTTCTTGATTTGCTTTAAGCCCTTGTAACAAAGAATACAGGCTAGGGGTCAGATGGTTCTGGATGTGAAACCTTTTCTGTGTGGGGCAAATGATAAGAGTAAAGCTTAAATCATGCAGTATCTGGGAAGATTCTGTTAAGTAACGCCCAGTATATGGCCACGCGAGAGTGTAAGCTCTGGTGAGTTCTTTGTGATCTGTTTTGCCTCATCTTTCACCACAAGTGTGCTCAGGAAGATCTCTAATATGAATTGTTCACACAGGGCGACCTCAAAGTTCAGGAAGGAACATGGTCAGACCCCTCACCCCATCTGCTGGCTCCAGCTTGGAGCCCCTTGCCGCTGAGCGACAGGAGGTGCATTTCTTAAAGTCTGTGATTTTCAGTTTCTACCTCTGGAGAAGGCGGGCAATTCATCTGCAACTTCCAGGGTGGGTGTGAGGCTAAAGGCCATTAGATGTGCTGCTCCGGGACAGTCCTGCAATTTTCAAAACATTGTTCTTGCCATTGCTAATCAGAGAGACTATGTACAGAACCGCTTCTGCGGGCCAGGCACTGTGCCAGACTTGGGCCCTGCTTTGTCACATTGTATGTTCGCTACAATGACAAGCAGCCTGCATCCTTTCCAGTCTGATACATAAAGACACAGAAGCACCGGAAGGCAGAGTCTTACCTGTGTGAGTGTCAAAGCCAGGGTTCCTTCCCACACTGTTGTCTTTACTGCCACTGTCACGGGTTCCATGCTGCCAGAGGTGCGGGTCTTTTTAAAACCTGAAATTAAAAGGGACAGTGAGCGGAAATTGTTATGAAAGCAGAGAAAGAAATTTAATGCTTGGAGAAAAATTTTCTTGGCACTTCCTCAAAATACTAATTGAAAACTTGTTTAAACACCCAGGACTGTCATCCAGATGGTGAAACATATAATTAAAATAATTACCCTAAATCTGGCAATCTAGAATTATCACTTATTATTATTAATATAGCACCTACTCAGACAGAATTAACTTTTTTTTTTTACTTCCAATTCCTTCTGTAATATTTAGCACAGCCCCACAGGCATGAGGATTATCTGTCTTTTGGATAAAGTCTTTATAACGCCTTTCATTTGTAGTCACATTCACCTATAAAGAGGGTTTCCTCAGGCCCGGAATGATTTATCTGGCCATCCTGCAGTGGTGGGCAGTCTCGTTCCCTTTCAAAGATGGGGATATTAATGTCCCACAGAATTCTGCCATGTGGCTACTAAATGAGAGGGCAGGGATTTGGTTTAACTCTTAACTCTGTTCAGGCAAAAACTTTTTGAATTATGAAGATCAAAGAAATAAAATGGAATTAATGCACGCGAGTGTTAAATGTCAGCCTTATTCAGTACAACCAACCACTGGAAAACGCCTGCATTCCCAACTTAGGAAGATGGTTATGTGTGCTCTTTTTCACCAACCTGATGGCACGTTGTGCAGTGATTTGAAATGTCTGAAAAAAAAATCATGTGATATCATGCAATCACTATTTATTATATTTCTATATATTGCATTTGTTATAGAATGTTGTGTGAGACAAAAATTAGAATTCAGAATCATACACAGTGGACGATGCCCATGCCTACAGAATTAACAAAAAGGAAATTCATCGAGCTGTTGATGAATAAGCACAGATCTTATGCTTGGTAACAGACACTTTTTTTCCTTTTCAAGTGTCCATATTTTTCTAATTTATGTGATGACGATACTAATGTTAGGAGAAAAACCATGGCTGTTGCATTTTGAAGATGGTTACCTGCAGATATAGAAGCAGAAATTGAATTGTTAACCTGATTCCAAGACAGCTTTTATAATAATGACTAAAAAATATAAATGACAGGCCTTTGGGCATTCTTGTTTTCTTTCTAAGATGCCTCACTGCTTAGTAAGCTACATTGTTCTGTGGATTACATTGGGGGCTTCACTAATGTATTAATTCTGTTGCTCTCTGCTGGAAACACTAACTGCTGAGGGGTTGGGGCTATTTGCCTATTAGTTCTGATTGGGAAGGAGAGTGATATTATGCATCTCGAGTAATCAGGGTTGACTTACTGGAGAATGTAAATGAGATGAGCGATACGGTGGGATGACTACCCAGGGAGAAGGTGATTTTGGGCATGAGAAGCTGTGTAGCAGAAGGGCACAGGAATTTGGAAAGCTCCTGCCCACCCCTGCCAGGTCCACTTTCTTAAAAACAAAAATAAAAATTGAACAAGAAAAAGAGTGTAAAAATTTTCTATCAGGCTCCTCCCTAGCTCGGTGACAGCGAACACTCCCCTGACGCAACACTGGTTCCTCAGCCCGGAGAATGGCACAGTGCAGACCCCTGAGAAGGGGCTGAGCTTCGTGAATGGGATGGACAGGTTCAAATTCCAGGTGAGTCAGTTACTAGCTGTTGGAACTCAGACAGGATGCTTAACGTTTCTGAATGTCAAGAGCCCTCTTGGTAAAATGAGGATAGCGCAACATGGAAAGGAAATTTTGGGGATTATAGAGCAAGGCTCGGATGTAAGATTGCCCTTCCTTTTCCATATGCACGCCACTATGGGGCCTTCTCTGTGTTCCCCAGATACACTGAGCTCTTCTTTCCTCATAGTGGGTTTGACAAGTTTCTTGCTCTGTTGGAAATGACGCCAACTTCCCCTTGAGGACCCCACATTTTCTGTCACGCACCTTCCTCTCCCTTAGGGGGGACCTCCTGGTCTTCATCTCAGCCTAACTTTTCATGAGCCATAGATCAAGGGAGAGCCCCGCCCTGGTCATGACTCCCATAACCCCGGTATCATTCCCTCTCAAACTTATCATTTATAATGCTGCATTTGTGTGAGCATTTGATTAGTGTCTTTTCTTCTCTTACAAACAGGTTTGGAGAGACAGTGGTGCCTATTCCAGTAGATCCTGAATATGCATTTATGAAAACAAATGAGGAACAATAAAACAAAACAAAACAAATAGTGCTTTCTGTCTTTATAACTCACTTGATCCTGGAAGCAAGATCTGAGGTGGATCTTGCAATGATGACCCAAGAAAATGGTCAACATGTGAACTTATTTGTCCCTATAAAAAGATGCAAATAATATCCGTTTGTAGGGCTAAAATATGCACAGGATGGACCCAACATACTGGGCAAAGATAAACTAACAGACTGTGAATTGGGAGGAGGATGAGTCAAGTTAACGCATTCTAAGTTTTGTATAATATTCAGCAAGAAGTTAAAGAGAGATCAAGTTCTGACTCTACTAAGAGTGGGCTCCTATAATTTTTAGAGTTGCCACTGAAACTTTAGAAATAAAGAAAGTAACTTAGAAAAACTAGGCAAATCTGCAAAGATTTGCGTCTAACTCAATACGGACATGACCTTTTGGGAGAAAGTTTCAACTTTATGGAAAACTCTTAAAGACGACTTAAGTAAATGGATACATACCCCCATGTTTCAGGAGGACTTAGTAACGCCAAAAAAATGCCAATAATCCCCCAAATTCGTCAAAAGATCCAATTCACTGACCAGTGAGGTCCCTACTGTGTCTTTTGTGTAAGATCAGATGGAATCAGCCGCAAATATCTGATTTTAAAATGTATATGGATGAATGAGGGTGTCAAAAATAACAAAGACATGTCTAAAGAAAACAAAATGGTGGAATGGTAATTGCCAAACCCATCAGAGCTACTACGAAAGTAGTAATTAATTAGTATTACTACTAATACTAATTAATTACTATTACTACTATTAATAATTAAGACAGTATGAGCATAGTACAGAGATACACAGAGCAATGGATCAGAAAAAAAGAAGAGGAAAAAAAGTGTCCATGTAGAAAGAGACCTACATGGATATGAAAACTTCATGTCTGATAGAGAGCAGCGACCATGCATCAATGGGAAAAAGGCAGACTCTTCAATAAACCAAGTCAACGCAACAGGTTATACACTGGGAGGACCAAAGAGAAAATAGAGCTAGAGAGAGAAGATGGGGAATCTTCACCTTGCCATTTTTTCAAGAGAGTTAAATATTTAAATACGAAAGATGGAATTTTAAAACTTGAGAGTGAAAAATAATGTCTTTATAACATCTGAGTAAAGTAGAATTCCTCAATCAAAACCTAAAACCATAGCTACAGAGAAAAAAAATTGGTAAATTTGACTATGTCCAAATTTGGAATTTTTGTTCATCAAAACACAAACCCAACATGCAAGACCTGAAGCAAACTACAAACTGAGAGACGTTGGCAACACTCAAAACCAGCAAAACGTTAGTAAAAGCATACATTAAAAATTCTAAAAAAAAAAAAAAAAAATTCCCCCAGACTCAATAAAGAATATCAAACAACCAATAAATAAAATGGACAATATCCTTGAATCAGCATTCCCAGAAGAGAAAGGACACATGACCACTAAGATAGGAAAAGATGCTCACCTTTGACAGTAATTGGAAAAATAAAATGCAAATTAAAGCCACAATGCAATGTTTCTATTGGCCAGTTTGGTAAAATTTAAAAGTCTGAAAACATGCATATAGAGCATGGGCACTCACATACTATTGCTGGTTGGGAGCATAAATATTTGCAATTGCTTTAGAATACATTTGTCATTATTTAATATAGTTAGAAAAATGTATAGCCTTAAACATTGTTAGCACCATTGTTTCCAGAGTGACATTAAAAAAAAACAAAAACACCCTGGAAATATCCAGCAAATCCAACAATAGGTGAACACATAAATAATTAAGGCATCTGTACACTGAAATATCATGGAGAGGTAAAACAAACAGTATTTACATATATCATGGCTTGTTTGAGCAAAAAGTAAAACCAAACATTAAAAGAATATGTACAGTATGCTTTCACTTATGTAAGGCTCCCAAACTTAAGACATGAATGCCACACTGAATAAGCATTACTTGGTAAAACTATAAAAAAAAGCAGAGGCACGATAATCACAAAATTCAGGAGATGGTTAGTTAGCTTTAGGCTCCTTATAGGGGATATATCCAAGGTTGGATACACAAGGAAGCCTTGAAAAGTACTGGTGATATTCTTCCTTTTTTGTTGGTTGATTGGTGCACTGTTATACATTTTGTTACTGTTGTACAGTTTATAAATCCATAATATACTTTATTGATTCATGAAATATTATGTAGTTTTTTTTTAAATAAAGGAAGGACTAGTTATTTCTGTTGACTTCTCAGAGTATTCATTTTCAGATCAATTACATTTTGTAAATATGAGAATGTTGAAACCAAGTCAATTTTTCTAATCTGGCTCTCTGAGACTACTGGATGCCTAATGAATGGACAACCAGACCACTTATCTTGTCATTTAGATACCTTTTATTTAGATTTAAATCTACTTTAATCAAGACATGCTTTCCCTGAATTGAAATCCCCTGAAAGCCAAGCTGGTTATAAGAATGGACAATGGATAGTCCCTTTGAAAAAGAATCATTCATAATATCATAATGTCCTTCGACTGTCCTTTGATAATGAAGCAGACCCTTCTCACTTAACCGATTAAAGGTGGATGACTGACTCATCTTGCAGACACATCCGTTGCCCTATAAAAACGGACACCTTTCGAAGCCAAATGGTGAAAATGAAAATTATTCTGCTCCTCTAATGAGTCACTTTAGAAGTTGGATTAGTGATTTTATACAGCCGATGGTTAGATTTCTGGTGGTCTCCATTTGTTCCAATCGTGAGGATCTTCTCAGGATCAACCTCACTTGAAGTGAGGTTGGTATGTTGTATTTTATCTGTGACTGATGATTTGGGATGACCTTTCTGAATGCTGCCTGGAGGATGGTTGGATGTTTCTGAATATTCCGGAGCAACCACGATAAAATATTACTACCTGCTGCATAAGTGGTAGGCTAAAATTGACCCTAGACACAATTCAGCAAGTCTTCATAGTTGGAGGAACTGAGGTCCTTTTTGTGTAAGAGAGTTTTGTGGTACGTAAAGTACGATGGAGGTAAACACCATCATTGGGCGACCTCCCTGTTTCGGTGAGCTTTGCTTGCTCATGTCAAGTACTCCCAAGGCTTAGTGTTGGAGTGTCTCTGGATATGTGTCAGCATCACTTGAGTTTAAAAAATAGATGATGCCCAGTGCTCATTCTCCATCAACTGCATTAGATCTGTGAGTGTGACTTTAGGTATTGCTGTATTTTAAATTTTCTCTAGGTGACTCAACTGTGCAACTCGGGTTGAAAACCACCATTGAAGTCAAACCAGATCAGATTTTGAATTTCAAACTCAGTAACTAGCTGCTTGGGTTTATGACTGAGCCTTCCTAAATTACTAGTTTCCTTCTCTGGCCAAAGTGGCTAATAATGGTATCAACCTCATCAGGGTGTTGCAAAGATTAAACAAGGTAATCAACGTACTTAGGACAGCACCCGGCATATAAAATATGTTTAATAAATGATGGCTCTTGTTGACACACTTATTTGTTTTAGGAATATTTACTGTCTGGGTGCAGAGAAAAGAGATGACACTGGGCTCGGCCAGTGGCGAAGGGTCCAGGGGAGATTTGGGAGTCCCTGTTGTTCTTCTCCTTCTTCTTTTTTTAAGTAGGCTCTGTGCCCGGTGTGGAGTCCAACGCGGGGCTTGAACTCATGACCCCGAGATCGAGACATGAGCTGAGATGATGATTCAGACGCTTAACCGACAGAGCCACCTGTGTCCCAAGTTCCTCATTCTTCTTGGCGAATGAAAGCAGGGCACCCCCCTTCTGTTTTATTTCTCCTTGGTGGGGCCTCTTCCCTGAGAAGTGCTGAAGCCACACTCTCCAAAACCGTGCGTGAGTTCTCACGGTCTTAGGTCCTTTCCACAATGACGGTCTCTCCTGAGGAGGCTCAGAAACTAGCAGGCTTGGACTCACCCAAAAGGCGTGGTGGAAAAGTTCAACTGTCCCTGGCCTCCTGCCAGTCCAGACAGAACTCCTGGAAATATTTTATCTCTGAAAATAAAAATCAATTTAGTGGACCTGAAGATAATGTAGTATTCACAGACATGCCATTTTTCTTCCAACGTGATTCCCCTCGATGCCGCTAAAGGGTTCCGTTGTCAGCGGCAAGATAGAGGGAGTATTTTTTTTTTCCCTGGGATAAATTATGAATTGGGTCCTACTCCATCAGCCCAGTGCTAATACGTCACCCTCACTTACCCTCAAGGTGATAGAATGGTTAACAGCACAGGATTCTCATCACAGAGGTCCAACTTCGGGGGGTGCCTCCGTTTTATTAACACAACAAATGACACGTTACTTCATCTCTTGCTACTTCAATTTTCTCACCTGTAAAATGGGGAGAATATTACTCACCCACCTGACATGGTCTCAGTAAGAATTCAAGGAACTAATGCTTTTTTAAGGTTGTTTTTTTCCCCCCCCACAGTGCTTGGTATTTTAAAAAGGACTCTGTACTCTGTTGCTACTTAGGATAGTGTTAATGATCTTGAGAAAACAACTCAAATTTAAAGTTGAATGTGTGTGTTCTATGCCTGGGAGGCGAGGTGGTGTGGCAGCTTTCATTGGTGCTTGAAGAAACACACTGGAAATGGAAATCAACCTACAACCAGAGATTGGTTTGTTGTTGTTTTTTTCTTTTTTTTGGCCAGGTGTTTTTGTTTTTGTTTTTTTCCTCCCAGCAATCAGAATAAGATGCCCAAATTTTTATGCTCAAAGTGGTACTGAATGAAATGCTGGCTGGGGGAGATTTAGAAAGGCAGGTTCCGGTCCAGGTTCTCACAATAACTATATAACCCTAGGCAAATAATTTTCATTTTTTTTCTCGGCCTGTTTCCTTGGTGATGAAGTATATCTAGGTTGGAGTCGATGTTAAGGTCAAATCCTGCTTGACTATGCATTGAGAATGCCCATGCTTAGGGAATCAGTGATGGTTTTATAGAATAGCTCAAGAGAGACCCATCTATGGGGGCCAATTAAAGTAGCTGTTGCTAAAGACCTGCCCCACTGTGCTGTTATTTAGATTGGACTGCAAACCCCAAGGATGAGGACTTTGTCTACTCTGCTGGGGTTCTCCTTCGCCATGCTCCATCCATCTCCATCTTGCTCTGTGCACTGAAACAGAAAGAGGACATGGAGTTGGGCTTCCCGGTCTTCTGGCCTCTTGGTCAGCTGAACCAATGCGAGGATCTAGTAGGAGATCATACAGGGAGAGGAAAGCGAGATCCTAGTATTCTCCCCAGGTCTCCTTCTGGCTAGACTATGGTGTGGTATGGCTCAGTGCTCAGTCACATGGCAGATTCCTCAAACCAAGGTTATGTCTTCCCCCAAGCAGGCTTACTATACAATTCTAGCTCCCACCAGGCTTGAATCTCTCTCTTCACCTGCCTCTAGGGAAGTGATCTATGGGCGACAATGGTTTTCCCATGTTGCCAGCTTCAGGGCACTGCTCCGCTCCGTCCCTTATTGATTTCCCGCACCTTATAAGGAGCTCATTCATAAACTCTCCTTAATCATCCTTTTTGGATATGGCATCTGGTTATTGCATGAGGGCCCTGCTCAATACAAGGATTTACGGAACACCTGCAAAGTCCCTTGTATTTAGGAGCTAGTCAAGACCTACGTTTGAAGTGATTCTTTGGCTTATTATAAAATCATCATGTCTGAGTTCAAATAATATAGTCTTCATCAGAGCCAGAATAGCGAAGATCATGCATGGTTTTTCTCCAAAGGCAAATCTTCCTTCACCTTCCCTCATTTTTTTCATTCAACCCCAAATTATGAAGCATCTATAACTTGTCAAGAAACTACATAAAATGTTGAAATAGATAGTTTCAAGGAATTAAGGTAAGAATTATATTCTATATTCACCCCAATATTCAAACCAATGTTTGAATGTTCTTTCTTCCCAAAGGACTCAAGTTACCAACTGGTATCATTTTCCTTCAACCTGAGGGATTTCCTTGATCACTTCCTGTCCTGCACATCTGCTGTCCATCGAGTCTCTTAATTTTTTTATCTGAAAATGGATTTATCTCACTTTAATTTTCAAAGGATATTTTTAAAGAATTCTGGATTGATAGTTTCTTTTCTTTTTCCCCCAACGTTTTAAAAATGTTTCTCCATCACATTCTGGACTCCATTGTTTCTCTCTCTCTCTCTCTCTCTCTTTTTTTTTTTTAAAAAGATTTTATTTATTTGACAGAGAGAAACACAGCGAGAGAGGGAACACAAGCAGAGGGAATGGTAGCGGGAGAAGCAGGCTTCCTGCTGAGCAGGGAGCCCAATGTGGGGCTCAATCCCAGGACCCTGGGATCATGACCTGAGCCGAAGGCAGACGCTTAACGACTGAGCCACCCAGGCACCCCTCTCTCTCTCTTTTTTTTTTTTTAAGATTGCATTTATTTGACAGAGAGAGAGCACGTACACAAGTAGGCAGAGAGGCAGGCAGAGGGAGAGGGAGAAGCAGGCTCCCTATTGAGCAGAGTCTGATGTGGGGCTCAATCCCAGGACCCTGAGATGATGACCTGAGCCAAAATCAGACGCTCAACCGAATGAGCCACCCAGGTGCCCCTGGACTCCATTGTTTCTCATAAGAAGTCAGCAGTAATTTTCTTGGATGTAATGTCTTGGCCCCTCTGGCTGCTTTCAAGTTTCGCTCTTCATCTTTTCTGTTCACAGTTTGGTTCTGATGTGTCTGCATGTTTAGATGTGGTATTCTTTATATTTACTTCGGATAGGTTTCATTGAACTTCTTTAATCTCTAAACGCATATCTTTCTCCAAATTTAGGAAGTGTGTACACATTATTTCTTAAAAAAAAAAAAAAAGTCACGCCCCATTCCTGCTCAGCTCTCCTTCTGGCGCTCCAATTACAATATATTAGATCTTTTAATATTGTCCTACAGCCTGAGGCTCTGTTCATTTCTTCAATCTTTCATCTTTCTATTTTTTTCAGATTGGATACTCTACACTGACCTATCTTTAAGCATACTGACTCTTTTCTGGTCATCTCCAATATAACTGTTAAGTTCATCCCGTGTATTTAATTTTAAATGCTGTATTTTTTAGTTATAAGGCATCCGTTTGGTTTTTTTTTAAGACTTTATATGTCTTTGCTGGCATTTTTTATCTTTCCATTTATTATTAACAATTTTTTTTTTTACTGTGTACAGCTGCAACAGGCACTTTAAAATAATTTCATTTTTTAAATTTAATTTTAATAAAATAATTCTGCTACTTCCAAACTACTGATTATTTCAGGTCGGTCTCCAAGGATGGCTTTTTTTCTTTTTAAAAAATCGGTCACGGGGCACCTGGGCGGCTCAGTTGTTGAGTGTCTGCCTTTGGCTCAGGTCAGGGCCCCAAGGTCCTGGGATCGAGCCCCGCATCGGGCTCCCTGCTCAGCGGGAAGCCTGCTTCTCCCACTACCATTCCCTCTGCTTGTGTTCCCTCTCTTGCTGTGTTTCTCGCTGTCAAATAAATAAAATCTTAAAAAAAAAAATAATCAGTCACATTTTCCTTTTCAGTATAGCTGTTGCAAATATTGTGCTATTGTGACTCTAAATTCTGTTCTATTTCTCCAAAACATGCTGGTTTATATTTAGTTTTAGCAGAAAATTAATCTGGTTGGACTCAAAGTGCAAACTCTACCTCTTGGAGGCCACTAGAATTTCCATTCACTCTTCCTGTCTTTAACATCTATCCTCTCATTTATTAGGCAAGCTATCCTGTAGGTTTTCTGTTAGACTTTTAGCCACTGGACCCAGCCCAGAGGGACACCTGCCATCTGCTAGATGCTGGGAAGGTGGGAAACTTACCCAGGGTAATTTCCTCCTTTCAAGGAGTGACCCCTTTCAAGAATCCACCTCCTTTATTTTCCCAAGTGTTTTAATGTAGTTGTGTTTTTACTATATCCAGAGTTTACAGTTATAATTTATAGGAAGGTCTTTATGGTAGAAGCTAAGTCATACTGAAAACCAAACTGGGGTATGCCTTCTTTAAGATTTACTACTACCCTGTGTTTAGAGCTGCTAAGAGGGTAACAGAGTCAATCAAAATGCAAAGCAAAAATCATAGCTTCATTTGATAAAGGCACAGGGCCTATCCCAGAAAGGATGCTTAAAATAGAAGTGTAGCATTTAACGTTCTTGCACATGTAATTTGGAAACCCACTGGCAGTGTTTCCCAATCTCTATCGACAATCTGCCTCTAACTTTAAAGGAAATAAACTCCTAATACTGCCACTCTTTCCATGTGATGCTGGAAGAGTCATCCAAAGCAGGTTCTTCTTTGGAAGATGGTTTTCGTGTCTGATATGTTGTTTCAAGAGCTCAAAAACTAACAGCCACAGCCAATGAACATTGATACTTCTGTATGAGTACAGCTAGATGGCCGTGAACTCTGCCCGAGTAGATGATACTATAATCCTCATGTTATAGATCAGGAGATTAAAGTACTTAAGAGGTAAAGCAATGCCAAAATTCACCTGGTATGTAGGTGATGGACCCTGGATTCAAATCTTGGTTCCCATATTGGCAATGTGATCCCACTTTCACTTATGTTCTAGACTGATACCGATTTGCACTTAAAAATTCTATTGGTATACATTGAGATAACACCTTATACTAGTTAGATTGGCCAAAATCAACAAGACAGGAAACAAGAAATGTTGGAGAGGATGTGGAGAAAGGGGAATCCTCTCCCACTGTTGGTGGGAATGCAAGTTGGTGCAGCCACTTTGGAAAACAGTGTGGAGATTCCTGAGGAAGTTAAAATTAGAGCTACCCGATGACCCTGTAATTGCACAACTGGGTATTTACCTCAAAGAAGCAGATGCATTACAAAGAAGGACCACATGCACCCCAATGTTCAAAGCAGCCATGGCCACAATCACCAAACTGTGCAAAGAGCCAAGATGCCCTTCAACAGACGAATGGATAAAGAAGATATGGTCCATATATGCAATGGAATTTTATGCCTCCATCAGAAAGGATGAACACCCAACTTTTGTAGCAACAGGGACGGGGCTGGAAGAGATTATACTGAGTGAAATAAGCCAAATAGAGACAGTCAATTATCATATAGTTTCACTTACATGTGGAGCATAAGGAAAAACATGGAGGACATTGGGAGAAGGAAAGGAAGGGTGAATGGGGGGAAATCGGAGGGGGAGATGAACCATGAGAGACTATGGACTCTGATAAACAAACTGAGGGTTTTGGAGGGGAGAGGGGTGGGGGGTTGGGCGAGCCTGGTGGTGGGTATTGAGGAGGGCACGTATTGCATGGAGCACTGGGTGTGGTGCATGAACAATGAATCTTGGAACACTGAAAAAATAAAGTAATAAAAAAAAATATTCTACTGGTGTAAAACCTTAATTCTAGAGGACCCAGTGAACTATCAAAGAAAAATCAATTGACAATGGAACTCAAGGGAATGAGGGGATGTGCCACTACCTTTCTGATCATTCGACAGAGACCAAACTCTAAGCCCACACATCCACACAGCAGTCAACAGAAGTTGATTGGCAGAGGTGAATTCAGTTTCCAGGAAGGAGGAGGAAGTTGCCATAGAAAGTCTATCAGACCTTTTTGTAGACCTCATAAGAAATTCCATTATTCCAGAATTCTAACATGATTGAAAACCCAGGGCATCAGTCACTTTCAGAAGCTAATCATATTCTTAACAGCCTGAACAGTGTGACTTTGGCTCAAGATAGGTCAAACTTGTTTCTCTCTCTTGTGGCGAGGGGGTCGGGGCGGGGCACAGGGAGATTTAAGTCAATTGAAAGCGGCTATGAATCTGAAAGGCGTTTGAATAAAACTTTGCTTCCAATGTCTCATTAAGAAGGTCATTTTCAAAGTTTCGGTCCATTTTGTTTCTGTACGGAGAGAGGCCAGGCTACGGTTTTTCTTTCGCACTGCCTCATGTTAAAATGATCTTGGCATCCAGAGAGGCTATTTGTTGAATCTAATTGAATCTGTTGTTCAGAAAGACCAAACCAGCACATTCGAAAGGAACTGCCCAAGTCCTGGCTGCTGGAACTAGGACAGATATGAAGAAACTCACAAATTCTTCAGCGTATCTGGAGCTGTGGTATCACATTCCGGGCTAAGTGCACACAACAGGCTACATAGAGCCATAGAGCTTAAGTAACAAATTAGCCTGTGAAATACTCAAGCCATTTGTTGAATCATTTTACTCCCTACAATGACCAACACAATCAAATGTTATAGTAAAGGACAGAATGGAGGGAAAAAAAAGGAACATTATTCTTAAATCTGGGGGCATCTTCCCTATTTTTGAATCTAAGAAATCTAGCAATTAACTACATACATGGCACTTCAGGTGTACACTAATGCAAGCAACACATATGTGGGGCACACATTTTATTTCCCTTCCTTGTATATTAATGGTTCAAGATATTCCCTTTGCCTATCCGTCCCTCAACTCACTTACGTCTTACTCTCAATTCAACTGTGTTTCTTCCTGGCTTTTATGTCTGTGCCATGAGACTCCATCCTAAGACATCGTTTATTGTGCTGTGCCAGGTGCAGGAATACAACCTTAGGTTTCCTTCGTGGAGTTTATTCTCCACTGGTGGCAACAGCACACTAAACACTTAGACAATTATGTGTGCAATTATGGAATTACCTTATGGAAGGACCACTCCGTTAATGACTTGTTAAAGTGGCAAGTTATAATTCATACAGTTATACACACACACACACACAATTACCTACACAGTTATAATTTATAAAATGGCATAATATTGAAAATTCATGCCACTCTGAATGACAACTTTTCCCAACGTAATGGTTTTTCACACACAGACACGTAAGAAGTTCTGTTTAGACAGGAGAATCGGTTTGCTCTTTCTATGAGTTTCTAGTCACAGAATAGTCCAGTCACGGGGACCAAATCTGAATTGTGCTCCGTGTTTGGATAAACTCCAAACGTTCTGCATACACTGAGTGACAGGGAAAAAGAGGCAGCACCTGACATAATCTCTCTGTTGTACATGGATGCTATTTCTGTGCCTTATAAGTCATTTTGTGTTTCGCTTTTATTTTGCTTTATACGTATTTCCTGTGGTTTGACTTTCAAGTGATATTTGACTGAAAGATACTAACAATTTCCCCCAAATGTCAGAACGTAGATAAGGAGATAAAAATGCCCCTTCTCTCTGACCACTCCACCAACTACTGCCAAATATTCTTTTTCCTTCGACCAGTGAAATCTCCACTAGATTCCTTGCATTTCATCTGTAGGCCATTTACTTTCAAACTGTTGCTTATTCCTCACAGTTATATTATTCAATTCATGTATGTACATATACATACATACACATGCATATGAATATGCATAGTCTTAAAAACTGGGCATGAAACTTGTACATATCTATTATTTGTATGTATTATCTGAATCAACATAAAACTCAAATTACTTTATCCTATTAACATTAATGGAGATAATTTTACTTCTATTTCATTTTTTTTTTCCAGTTAGTGGCATGCATTCAGAACCTCCAGTTTGTATTAGGTTAAGTAAGGAATAGGTGTGTAGGAAATGCACCTTTGAGGTCACGTGGCAAAAGTGCCTGAAACTGAATGATGATGGGGGGACCTTAAAGAAGTACCTATTTTAGGGGTGCCTGGGGGGCTCAGCGGGTTAAAGCCTCTGCCTTCGGCTCGGGTCATGATCTCAGGGTCCTGGGATCGAACCCCAAATCAGGCTCTCTGCTCGGTGGGGTGCCTGCTCCCCCCTCCCGACGCCCCCGCCTGCCTCTCTGCCTACTTGGGATCTCTCTCTGACAAATAAATAAATAAAATCTTTAAAAAAAAAAAAAGAAGTACCTATTTTAAAAAATTTATTTGTTTATTTGAGAGAGAGAGTGCGTGTGCAAGCATGAATCGGGGAGAGGCGGAGGGAGGAGGAGGGAGGGAATCTCAGGCAGACTCCCCGCTGAGCCCAGAGCCCAACACAGAGCTCAATCCCACAACCCTGAGATCACGATCTGAGCCAAAATCAAGAGTCGGATGCTCAACCGACTGAGCCACCCCGGTGCCCCTGGAAGAAGTATCTTTGAAGCTGAGACTTGAATAATGAGTAAGATGTAAAGAGAAGAGCAGAGAGACAGCAAAGGGAGCGTGTTTTTGGTCCTCCAGTGGAAGAGGACTTGGCTTGACCCAAGAGTGGGGAGCACCGTGTCTAGTGCATACAGTAGGTGGCAGGTTGGCTCATGAGGTGGGCGTGAGGGACGGGGATGCCCCTGGTCTTGCTGATCACATGAAAGAGCTCTGGTGAGCTGATGGAGGGCTTCACACAGCAGAGCATCGAGACCTCACTTGCCTTCCCAAAGGCCACTTTGGCTAGTCTGTTCATAAGGCACTGGAAGGAGGTACGGGGTAGAGGTGATGAGGGCTCAGGCCAGAACAGCAACAGGTGCTGGGAGAGACTGAAAGAAGCATTTTGATGTTTCATGGTTAGAAGTTTCCCACTAACTGAACATGCATGGAGAGGGAGACATTTATACTCACTTTCCCCAGAACTGGAAACTTATCCTCAGAATCCAAACTTGCGTGACCCTGGCTGCCTTTGTCCCGAAGAAG
This sequence comes from Procyon lotor, assembly GCA_028646535.1. NCBI lineage: Eukaryota > Metazoa > Chordata > Mammalia > Carnivora > Procyonidae > Procyon > Procyon lotor. The sequence goes on along the minus strand of CM053621.1, from coordinate 5,133,362 downwards.
TTAACGAAGGCAAGAGCGAGTGTCTACAGTAAGGAAGATCCCGTCCCAAGTGCTTTGCCTGCATTCCATCATAGAATTTTCACTCCACTCTCTTATTATAATTTCTATTTCACATTAATTAATTTCTGCTTTGCAGATGATACAGATAACTTGGAGGAGGTCACAGGATTAGTTAATGGGAGATTCCAAATTCAAACCCAAGCAATCTAACTTCAGGAACCACCTTCTTAACCTCAAGTGGTGATCTAGCCCCCTTATCTCTATATCTCTAATCTCACATCCAATTAAAAAAACCTAACTATTACGCGCCACTGCTTCAGGGAAGACTAAAATATGGGCTGGGAGTTTTCTGTCTTTCTCAAGGACTCATGTATTCTGTCTTTCAGAATTAAAGACATCTATATATTGGCTATAGCTCGAAATGCTGCAGCGCCAGGCCCTCTCCAGCTCCTCAAATTCTTTAAGATTCTGGGAAGCTGACTGCAAAGTGGGAATCCTTCGTATGTGATTGGAGTGTTAAATTAATACTCAGAGGAGTTTCTAGCACCTTTAAATAATTCCCAGCTGAAGAAAAATCCCCAGCACCCTGTTTTCTCCTTGACAAAATCAGCTGCAGAAAAACAGAGGAACAAGCCAACACCCACAGTGCCCTTTTATCCTCCCAAAAGACACGAAAGAAATGCGTTAACAACAACTAAGCGGAAACCTGAGTCCAAAAGAGATTCATTTTCAAGGCGAATCCTGACCTCCGTGTACCTGGATGTTTGGACCGAGTATCATCCTGGTGTTTCCTGTATGAAGGAAAACTTGGCATGGCCCAACTGGGACACTTTTGAGAGTTAATGAAGCCACTAACCGGATGGGAAAACAAGTATACAGCAGGGCATTCCAGAGAAGCCAGAATGCATGGACAGCCACCTAGAGACAGCTACCTTCTACCCAGGCACCATTTGTGGTCAGTGCACAGATCCTGCCAGGAGCTTTTGGTCTTGAATTATCAGTCTCGGTATCATTTTATACTTGACTTCCCCTGGACACAATGCGCAACGATCCATCTCGTCATCTCAGAGTAATTTTCCTCATCAGGTTAGGCAAGGTGAGGCAGGGGACAGGTGAGTGGGAGATGGATCAATGGACGTGTCTTAGGAGGAAGAGTATGGGGCTTAAAGCCTGACTACCTGTCTCAGACACCAGTTCACAACTAAGTTATTGGGTGATGGAAGACAGACAGCGCTCGGGCGGCTCAGCATGAGTCAGGCTTGCCTAGGCTACCCTCATGCCCGACACTGGCTTATTAAAGATGACAGGTATAAAACATCTGACACTTAGGAGGCTCTCAGGATAGATGAAGGTCATTTTTTTTTTTAAAGATTTATTTATTTATTTGTGAGAGAGAAAGAGAGAGGTGGGGGGGGCACAGGGAGAGGGAGAGAAAGAATCTCAACCAAGTAGACTCTGCACTGAGCCCTACTTGGGGCTCAGACTCACGACCTGAAGATCATGGCCTGAGCCGAAATCAAGTGTCAGAGGCTTAACTGAATGAGCCCCCCAGGAGCCCCTCTACTTTATTCTTTATGCACTTTTTCAGTAGATGAAATAACTGATTCTCTCAGCCCTTGGTTTCCACATGGGGTCTGCAATGTCCGCATCTCCTGGGCCAGTCACTTCCAGACCGGAGAACCCTTAAGAAGCCTTACTGTAACTTACTACAGGATGACGTTTACGTCTTCCAATTTTAACGGTTTTCTGTAATGAGAAAAAAATATAGGAAGCAGGTAAATGCAAATCAAGTCTCCAGGAGAATAGTATTTACATCCCATAGGTTGGAAAAGCAAAGTCTAACAGTTATAAGGGCAGGAAAGAATAGGTAAAAGCAGGATTGGTTCATGCTCTTCAAGTCAGAGTACAATTTCATCCAAGCACTTTGGAAAGTAAATTGGCATTATCTTGTAACATTTGCGTATCGCCCATGATTTGGCAATCTTTTGCCTAACATTTTTACTCCAAGGAGAATGTTATCACATGCACTCCCCAACCCTAGAAACATGTACAAGAATGTCCATGGAGGCGTAATCTATTGCAAAAACAAATACATAAGCAAATGAAACTGGAAACAACCTAAATTCTAGGAAAAGGAAATAAGTAGTTTGTGGAATAGTCATACAATCGAATACCATGCCGCAATGAGAATGAATGTTAAGTAAATCACCACGGGTGAGACCTTAGAGCATAATTTTGGGGGGAAAAGTCCCTAAAACAAGATATAGTTTAATACCATTTAAAAAACATATTAACAAATTAACTATGTCTGTGTATAAGTGTGTGGAAGGGGTGCAGAAGAACCTCTTTTTTTTAATTAAGAAAAATAATTGTCTTGTAATCACTTATTTTTCAGAGACTTCAGACAGTTGGTGTGTGAATTCTGTTTGGGTGTTTGAGCTATAAGCAGCAGGGAGACGGAACCCATGTTAGCTGGAACCAGAAGTCCTCACTGCTTCCCCAGACACAGACGGGGGCTGTGGCATCTCTCAAATCAGGAGCTGATCATTTAGCCTATTTTTCCCACTGGACAAGTCTCACTGACTGACTGTATGTCTCTACCCCAGATGAGTTTCTTTCAATAACAGTACTGAGGGACTACTCTGAAAAGCTCAGGGCTTCCAAATGTACATACATATATGTACTTGTATATTATAAGTATATAATATATATTATACATGTATACATATAATATATATGTATCGATATTTGAAAGCCCCAAGATTTTTTTATAATTACATAAATAATTATTAATTTTAGAGAGAGAGAAAGAGTGCAAGTGCAAGGGGAGAGGGACAGACGAAGAGGGAGACCCTCAAGCAGGCTCCTCGACTGTGGAGCCCCACACGGGGCTTGATCTCAGGACCCCGAGTTCATGACCTGAGCCGAAACCAAGAGTCCCACGTTCAACCGACGAAGCCACCCGGGTGCCCCCGACCAGGATGCTTTTAAGAGTGAAGGAGAACGCCAACCATGTGGCACGTTGGAAATTGGGGAAGACCGGTGTAAGCCGGGGGAAAGGAGAGCACACGTCATCCTATAGTGAGTGCTCTTACTTCGCACCCTCCCGTAGCTGCCTCACAACCTTGCCCACCGGCAGGCGTTTCCATTTGATTGAAAAGCGTCCCATCAGCCCGGAAAGTCAGCCCGCACAGCACGGCAGCTGCAGGGTTGAAGAGCTGGAGGTCAGGGAAGAGACAGGACGGTTACACACGGCGGAGAACATTCTTCTTTCTTTCCCAGCGCCAAGGCTCTGCTCCCCATCCACACCTCGAAGAGGCGGGAACTATTTACTTGGATCCCTTGGCCACAAATATTCCCAAGAGTCTCCTTTATGTCATTTCCATAATGGCCACTCCTAGCGCATTCTCTTCTCCCAATTCTCACCAGTTTCTTGTTTTTTCACCCTAACCCATCGAGAGGTGACATGATGAAATCGATGCTTGGATGTGAAACCGGGGGAAATAAAACAAACCTTGCCTTATTCTGAATAAAGCGAAGATCTCTATTTCTCCTTCTCTCACGATTAATATTAAGATACACTCGCAGGGGTGGGCTGGAGGGAGGCCAGCCTTTAGAATGTATCTCTTTGCTGAATAAGTGACAAAAGTTAAAAAGCAGTAATTTAGGAAACTTAAATGTGACAGCGGATGATAGATGGTAGCTGGCAAGGCTGCAAAATGAGAAACATTAAAATTGTATATTAGGATAGATCAAGCTCTGTGCTGCGGTTGGCGTCAGCAAGTTTCTTTTGATATGTCAGGTCTCCGTGGGCCTGGAACTCCAGTCTGCTTTGAAGATGGATTTTAAAAGGAATATGTTTATGTTTAGAAACTTAATAATGCCACGTGCATCAAGAGGCCAGGGACAAAAATCAAACTGAGTGCGTTTCTGCTTCTTTGCCGTGGGATCTTCCGGGCCCGGCACCCCAGGGCTCTGTGTCTGCTCAGAAGTTCTTGAGACCCTTTGAGAAGCACATCAAGTATCACACCACCTCCAGGAAGGCCTCTGATCCTCGCCAGTGAGGTGCACTCTGGCTCTCCCCCACATGTCCTCGCTCCCTGTTTGGACCTCTTGCATAGCACTGGGCATTTTCCCCCTTGCAAAGTGTTGGTCCAGCTGCATCAGTGCTCTGTGCAAGGTTGGGAAGAAGATGCTCTGGTTGTAAAGGCGCTGTGAGCTTTATTTGCTAACCCATCCGTGCTACCACTTTGGGAAGGTGCAACACTTTGCACATACTTCTATTCCAATCTTTATTCAGGAGAAGCCAGTTATGTGTGTGCACGTGCATGTGTGTGCACGCTTTTCTTCTTCTTCCATACAGTGAGTTTCCTGAGGATACAGATGGTGTATTCTTCCTCTGGAGAATCCCAGTGACCAGTACAAGGTCTAAGCTATAGTAGGTATTTGTTAGATACATGGATCGACCAATCGGTAAACCAGGGAACCAATCGGTGAATCCCAAGAGTCTGATCTCTTTGCAGCTTGAGTGTAACAGACTGGGAATTTTGTCTATAGGTTACTATGAATCCTAGAACAAATCAGTTCTCTCTAATAAAGGCTGAATCATATGACCTCCAAGCTCCGTTCTATCACTATGACTATTCCATCTGTTAAGCTCTTTGTCCCCATTAAGAGAAATGCCAGTGCTGTGATACTAGTATGATTTTTCCCTTATGGCTTTCATTTATGTTAATAACATGGTCATTATTGTTGAGTCGCATGGGGACTGAGGCATGGGGGATGTGGGAAAGAAAGTGCATTCTAGTGGGAGGCTCTCAGGGTTTGTTCTCTCCTACGGTCTCAAAAATAGTGGAGACGAAACTGCAACTTCGGGACATCTAAGAACATGACTTCTCCCTTTCCTCCATCAAGGCTCAAAAGGGCTACTGTGATGGGGAGAAGTGTGAAGCAAAAAGGAGAGAAGGGTCAGGTTCACACTTCTCTCCCCATCTGCATGATGGACTCAATCTCAGAGGTGGGTTTTCAAGATCATTGCTTTCCTTTGGTGTGGATTCTCAACATGTCACATCATTCTCCGATCAAGTATCAATTCAACATTTTAAAGATCACTTGAATTTTAAATTATAACTCTATTATTTGTCTGGTGCTATTTCAAAGCTGGTCAGTGTCTCAAAAAAAAAATCACCTAAAAACAAACAAAACAAACCAAAAAACCCCCACAGGATTGAGATATGATGGACGTACAAAGAGCTGTACATATTTCATGGGTACAACTTGATGAGTTTGGATCTAAGTACACACCCAGGATTCCATCGCCACAACCGTATGCTGTGAACCCAACAATCTCCTCCAAAGGTCTCCTTCTGCCCCGGGAGATCTTGTGGGATGTGGTCAATGTCTCTCGAAGCCAGGTTCACAGTTAAGATACTGGGTGTTTTGTTCTGGGGTATCACTTCTTTAAAAGTCATTTCACTATGACTTGTGTTTTTTATACTTCATTTTTTTGAGGTTTATTATGAGAGAGAGAGACCACAAGCAGTGGGGGGGGGGCTGGGAGGGGCAGAGAGAGAGAGAGAGAGAGAGAGAAAATCTGAAGTGGACTCCTCACTGAGCACAGAGCCCAATGCGGGATTCAATCTCACAACCTCGAGATCAGGACCTGAGCCAAAATCAAGAGTCAGATGCTTAACCAACTGAGACACACCCCTGACTTGGGTTTTCTAGAAACAGAATCCACTTCTATGTAGAAATTCTACCAGAGTACTAATATATTCAAATAGGCCCCCTGTTAGAACACAGCCTGCATTCATTCCTGGGCTTCCAAATTCTGCTCTGAGTGCAAGCCAGAAATTCAGAGGAATCCGAATTCCTCTTAGGCACCAGAGGTCCCTACTACTGGGAAACCAAAGGTTGGCTCACTTATAAAGAAACACATTTGTTCACTGAAACTGTACTACTATTTCATTTTAAGCCATACTGGGTGGCCAACCCAAGGGCAGAAGAGGGAGGCAAGGGCTTGTTCGAGGTCTCATAATTAACGTTTGCAAAGAATCCCCGCTCTGTCCAAATGGCTTCCTGCAACTTCCACTCCCAGCCCCCATGGTTATGGGGGGGGGGGGGGAGTTCTACTTCTTTCTGCGCAGTTGTATTAAAGTTCTGGGATAGGGATGGGTGAGCTCACATTTCCACTTGGGTTCCTACTTCGTCAAAGTTTTCCCAATTCGAACTGAAGGTACACGTCTGATCATCCTATACGTGCGGTTCCTTTAGACTTACTTTTGTTTGTTTAGTTTGTTTTGTTTACCTGTAAAGGTGTCACATCTTTGTCCATGATTATTTAAAGAGCCATAGTCCATAAATGCCCAGGAGACCACGAATGGTTGGCCTGACATTTCTTTCAGACAAATGCATTTTTCCCCCTGATGCAGAGGACACTGAAGTCCTGCATTGCCCAGAAGGTCTACAATACAAGGTGCACAGATGCGGGAAAGGTACGTGAGGTATTCATTTGCCTTGTCCTTTTTTTTTTTTTTAAGGGGTGATCAGAGACACGTAAAAATCTTCATGAAAAATGGATGGAGGTGAGCCAAAGATCGAAGGTGAGCCCACGAAAATGGCTCCCAGAGACAGGGAGCCCCTCAGAGCTGGTCGTCAGCCAGAGAAACCCAGCTGCCGGTCTGCACACGTGTCTGAGAGGACCAGCCAGAAAGCCAGACACAGCTTCAGGGAAACAGAGGCTGAGCGCCTATCGTCCAGCGATGGCCTTGGCTGTCCAGGTGATACATTAACAAGAGGAAATGTCCCTTTTGCTTGATGACTCTTGCACCTGCCTGCACCACTGGCCACTTTCAACCCCCTCTCCCCCCTCCACATGCACACACACATAGACGAAAGACCCATCTAAAGCTTTGGGAGGAGGATAAGCCAAGGAGAAAAGGAAGAGAACGTAAACAGAAGAGGTCTTGTAATGTTTCCTTTGCCGCAGAACCTCTTTGTGTGCGGCATGTCCCCAAATCACAACATGCTTTGAGGCTGGAGTCCTTTTCAGAGGAGCTAATTATAAAAACATGGTCTGGCATGGAAATGGGAGGATGGTTCCAAATCATTCTAAAGTAGGATGCCAGGTTTCTTGTAGCTTTCAGCGTGTGCAAATTGCCAAGCCCCTTCTGCTTACCATTTCTCTATGCTAGATCTTCCTTGTTGCAAAAGACTGGGATTTTTAGAGAATATTAAGAAAAGATGGGGCTGGGAAGAAGGCAGAGAGAGAGAGACTGAAACTTTTCTAAAGTGGAATTTCCTTCTCATGGAATCAAACAGTTTTCCTTATTTCCTTATTTTGATATTCAATATGATGACACCTATGTGAAGCACACACAAAGGATTTTGTGTGGTCAGCAGAATCCTCACTCTTATTGATTCTTTCCATTTTGTTAAACCCTACAACTGTCTGAATATACTTGTGTCTTAACCTAACCAGACCAATGAAGGGATATTGACTAAGTACCTACGACTTCCATCACTGCCTATGAAAAAAACAACGTGATATTAAGGATGTACGGTGTACACTGGCTGAGACCAACCGAGAGAACTTTTGGGGGGGGGTGTCTTTACATTTGTCATGACCAATATGGTATCCGCTAGTTACATGTGGCATTGAGCCCTTGAAGTGTGGCTAGTATGACTGAGGCGCGGACATTTTAATTTTATGAAAAAGTAATTAATGCAAATCCAAGGAGCTCCATGCGTTTTATAGATTATGGTATTAGTACAGATCCAGAGCCTTGAAAAAAAGTCAAGAACTTGGGGCACGTGGGTGGCTCGGTTGGATGAGCATCTGACTCTGAATTTTGCTCAGGTCATGATCTCAGGGTCATGGGATTGAGCCTCGAGTCGGGCTCTGTGCACAGAACGGAGTCTGCTCGTCCTTCTCCTTCTGCCCCTTCTCCCACCCTCTCTGTCTCTCAAATACAAAAATAAATGAACAAATAAAACAAACAAACAACAAATAGCCAACAACTCAAGCACCTGTACTCGATATTGGAAAGGTCCCTGAGCCCACACCAACTTTGTCAATTAATTTTATGTTCAACTCAGGCAAATTACTGAATGACTCAGAACCTTTGGTTTTGTCCTATGTAAGACAGGTGCAACAGCCACCCTCTACCTGTCTTGTGTTGCTACTGGATGGCTGAGTGCGTTACTGGGCATCAAGGTGATTTGCTAAATGCAGTGCTGCTTATGGCAGTAAAGTTTAGAGAAGTGTTATATGAAGTAGACTTTGATTGCCATACTAAGAATTCATCTTGTAAAAACTAGGTGGCTTATTCCTACAAGAATTCTATTTTACAAATGTGGAAAAGGATGTATATAGAGATTAAATAACTTCCTCAAAATCACTCAGATGTTAAGTGTGGGGCTGATACTTAAAGGCAGACATTTGGGTTCTAAGTTCTAATTTCTAATAATGACTCCTCAAAACCCATGCTGACTCATTGGTGGCCTCTCTAGCTCCCATTTCTCCTTATCTACTGTGATCCCCAAAGATCCGAACGAGAGGTTTTGATTGGTTGGTCTTAAGTCAATCAGCACACCTCCTATGCCTGGCCACATGATACAGATGGCACCTGATGCACTTCAGGCCAATGGGACTAAGACATTTCCTGGGACCCCTGGATGGAGAAGTTTTCTCTCCTGCTTATTATAAACTGAAAAACTTGTAATCCTGGCTACTGCTGGCAAACATTTTGTAATCAACTTTGTGCCCCAGGTAAGGATAAACCAAACACTGTGGAAGGCAGAGTGGAGGGGTGGAAAAAACCTTGGTTCTTGGCCATCTGGGTAATTTACTTAATCCAGCTTTATCTGTAGTCTACTCTATAACTAGAGCTTGAATTTACGTGGAATTATTTCCTTAAACAGTATATATTTCTGTTCTTGCTGTTATAACCAGTAATGGTAAACAACCCAGACCGACCAATATAGTCATACCTTATACAAACTCAAAATTTCACAACCCAGAGAATTACGCCCATCATTTAAAAGTCAAGGTTTGAAACCGACCCACGCACAAAGAAAGTGTTGCTCTTAGCTCAGAGACCCGATTCCCTGCTCTGGCATTTGGAATGAGGCTTCCTATAACAAGGGATAACAGATTAGCTCTGCAGCAAGCAATGGAAGTACATTAAAAGAATATTAAGGTTGTGACAGGAAATGATATCAGTAGAAGCAATTCCTCGGAAAGGGAGAGGCACCATATGTGCAGCCAACAGGGAGATGCCAGGGCGAGGTGGGGGGAGGAGAATGAGGGAAGTCATTAAAGAGACTCCCCATCGTGCCCAGGAGTTAGAAGACATATGGTGCCTTTGCCCCGAGTTGGGAGGTTTCATATCTCTTCCCTTCCAACCTCACACTCGTCCTATGCAACTGAGGCGGAAGACAGGAATGCTAGCTGAGAAATAGTCAGCATTGTGGGTCCTTATGTTACGGTGACTCAGCAGGATCGGAAAGGAGGGTGCTGCAGTGGAAAGAGCATTGGGTTATAAGCTCTAAGGCTGGGGTGCTATGAATTTTAACCCCATGACCTTGGTCAATTGCTTGAACTTCCTAGCTCTACTTACCCCATCTAAAAAATAAAGGAAAGACAATGCTTTAGCCATAGTGAAATACTATCTTCCCATAAAAATGCATGCCTGCAACACAATGCATGATTTTCCCCCCAAAACAAAAAACAATACACTCACACAGACAACAGAGAGGTGGTTGACGGAAGGGGGTGATGGGTGAGTGAAATGTGAGAAGGTATAAAATTCAATGGTATAAAATTCCAGTTAAAAAAATAAATATATCCTGGACATGTGAGGTACAGCATGGTGAGTACGGTCAATAATTCTGTATCGTATGTTTGAAAGATGCTGAGAGTAAATCTTAAAAGTTCTCATCATAAGAAAAAAAAACATATATAACGACGTGTGTTGACAGATACCAAGTGACTGTGGTGGTCACTGTGGAATATACACAAATAAGGAATCACTACACTGTGCATGCGAAACTAACATAGTGTTATATGTCAATCACATCTCAGTAAAAAAAATGGATGTGTTGCCTTGCCTCTGAGGTTTCCCTCCGGAGCTCCCTCTGTCCACATACACTGCCCACTACCTCTCTGTAACTTCTTTTCAGCTCAAAAGTCATCTTCTGTATGAAGTCCTCTCTGACCTGTACTGAATGTCTCCCCTTCCACTCCTACTGCCCTAGGACTTATCCATATTAAAAAGAAAACCAAAGGTCCACAATGGTGTCACTCAGACCCCACGCCGGCAAACCAAGACTTAAAAGCGAGTGTGACTGCAGTTTCAAACCCTAGGAATGTAAGTTTTACCCAGATGACATGAAATTTCCTGGTCAGCACTGGGAAATTCACTAACACACCCCTTTTCCTCTTAGGAGGGTGACTTTACCTAAAACAATGTATTCTTTGCTAATAATTTACATTTCTCCCTGCTTTCTCCATGCCTTTAAATTTTTTTTCCCTTTCTGTAGCTTGACAGAGCTCCTTTCTATTTGCTGGATGGGGGGCTGCCCATTCATGAATCGTTAAATAAAGCCAATTCGATCTTTAAATTTTACTCGGTTGAATTTTGTTATTAAATACTGGTAATGCTGGGATTGCCTTTTCCTTTTCAATAGACGTGAAAGTATGCACAGATTTCCACTTTTTCTGCCTACCACACATACTAAGCATTAAGCACCTTGGGGTCAGGGCTGTGTTCATGTGTCACTATGTTCTGGGTGCTCAGAGTTATGGAACAACATTGACGAAGCCCTCCAAGCCATGCTGAGATCCCTGGTGACTCCACAGCTCTCTGCCCTGTGGTTGGGAAGACCCTCCCCTTCCTCTGAATGCCTTCTGACCTCCCCCTGGACTCTCAGGAGAGGGCTTTGGCAGAAGAAGACAATGCACGGTGTGACCATCACAGCCCCGTTAGAGATGACGCCAAGCCACAAGGGGTAGTCATTTGGCTAAACAACGCATGGGATACTATGTACCCAAACACATTTGTTTCTAAAACAAATGGCAATTTTTTGTTTGTTTTGCATTTTCCTTTGGCAAACATGTGACAGGTGAAGGAGAGCCTAAAGAATAACAAGATATGAATCTAGTCTTGTAACAGGCCGGCTATGAAAGCCGGTGAAGATTCTTTAGGCGGGTGAAAATTCTTTAGACCCCGGCAGCTGCTGGGACACTTGCAAGAAACAATTTAACGGGCAGAGTCAAGACTCCTAGTGTTGACGAAGGTGCCACGGCCACTCGTGACTGGAGTTATGGTAGGTTCACAGCAGCTGTGTCAGCCCGTGTCCCCCTTAACTCTGATCTTCAACTTCGTTGCCTCCGCTTACACGGAAGGATTATGGAACAGATAACCATTCCAGCGAATGGTAACGCAACAATAATGAAGTGGAACACGGCTGAGATAATATATTTCCATTTCCTTCACAAATGCGAACACCATTAAACTGGTGATTGCATCTGAAAAAAAAAAAAGAAAAGAAAAAGATTGTGCAGTGTGCGGTGCCTTGCTGCTCTCAGGTGTAATTTCATGAGGCTACAGAAGGCGTTTGAAGCTTTCATCCGGGGAGAGGTATCCATGAGTCTCAGATTTTTTTTTTTTTTTTTTTTTTTTAAGATTTTATTTATTTATTTGACAGAGATCACAAACAGGCAGAGAGGCAGGCAGAGCGAGAGGGAGAAGCAGGCTCCCGGCTGAGCAGAGAGCCTGATGTGGGGCTCGATTCCAGGACCCTGAGATCATGACCTGAGCTGAAGGCAGAGGCTTAACCCACTGAGCCACCCGGGGGGCCCCATGTCTCAGATCCTAATTGAGAATTTGAAGAAGGATCTTCAAAGTTACCGATTTGTTGGAGACGCAAGTTAGTGAAGTAATTGCTGGGAGTGTTCTCTGCAAGCACGTGTGTGCTGCCGACAGATGGGACAGTGGGGACATAGGAACTTGAGGTCCCATTGAATTTCCCTCCAATGTCTCCTCATCCCGCACCAACATTCCCATTTAAGAGGAGGAAACTGAGTTCCCAAGAGAAGTGATACACTTAAGATCTAGAGGCCCCCTGAAATCTCTCTCAGAGGAAACCGCAAAGTGCAGCCTCTATGCAAATGTTGGTGCCCCGCCCCATCCCCTCACCTTGAAGGCTTCAGGAAAGGTGGACAGACGTCCACTGACAAGTGATGCCTTGGGGGCCTGGGGGCTTTCTTGAGCCACCCATGTCCACTTTGCCCACCGTGTGGCGGCTGAAAGACCCGGGGAACTAACATGGCTCCCAAGTATCCCTCAGCCGACGGTGGAAAAGGGAGGGTGTAGGAATACCTCAGAGCCCTCAGCCCTCAGATGGGAGTAACAGGGAGAGGAGATGTCCCACAGTGGCCACCACAGTCTCCAGGGAGATAAATCTCCAGTCACCTACAGTGGTAACGGACTCGATTATGCACACTTTATCATCTGTCTTCCCTTGTCTGTCTTAGTTCCTCATTTGCTGTCTGGTGTCTTTTATTTTCTTCAATTCCCAACCAACTACTTGCGCTTGAGTTGTTCCCCCCCCCCCCACCAGGGTTTGCTTTAGGGGAATTTCAAATTGAGACAGTCCTATCTGCTTTACCCTATGGATCCATCTATCATCTATGTTTGCCAAAAAGGTTGCAATTTCTATTTTATTTTTCTTCCTCTCTCCCCCAACCCCATTCTCGCATTGGATCCCCACATGGATTGGAAAACCACAGAATGACTTAGCTATGGTTTCCTTTAAACAGAAGGGCAAGGGTCTGGACAAGGGTAAGATCCTATGTTTCACCACCTTGTAGGGGAATGGACAGTATAAGATGAGCAGAAAGATGACTGGGTTTGGAAATCTATCTCTTTGGGGCATTTAAGTGAACCATATTTCTTTCTCCCTCCCCTCCCCTGCCCTCCCCTCCCCTCCCCTTCCCTTTCTTTTCTTTTTGAAAGAGAGAGTGGGACAGAGGAGCAGGAGGGTGGAGAGGGGCAGAGGGAGAGGGAGAGAGAATCCTAAGCAGACTCTGAGCTGATCTCAGAGCTCAATGCAGGGCTCGATTCCATGACCCTGAGATCATGACCTGAGCTGAAACCAAGAGTCAGACACTTAACCGACGGAGCCACCCAGGCGACCCATAGGTAAGTCGTATTTCTATATGGGAATTAAGTAAGGGACTCACTAAGTGACCAGTCAGATGATGCCGGAGAGTCAATGAAGAATGTAGGAGACTTCTGTCAGCTAATTTTTTAACATTCCATGGGAGATACTTGTTTTCACACACACAAAATAACATTTTGAATATTCTCAGAGTATAGAATCCTTCCATAACTTTCCTTAGAAGCTCTATGGGATAAGAGAAAAACCACAAAAGCTTTTTTAAATCAACTTTGTTCTAAAACAGGAGTCAAAAGTTAAGGCCTGAATGTGACTTATTTCCTTTCGTGAACCTGTCGTGCATAGATCACTGAGTACTGTTTTGTATTTGTTTGCCTTTCTTCAGTGAGAATACTGCTAATCATTAGGTTTATGGCATTCGAAGTTAATTGCTACCCTAATGCCCCTGTTCGATTAGCAGAATGGAAATGGAAATCCTGAGTGGTTCATATACGCTTGCGTATTTTACAAAGGGGCTGCCACCACTAGAAATCAAGATTCCAAGATAAAATCACTGTCTTTCACGTATATAAACAGTTTTATGTGACACCTGAGGTGCCAGCTCATGACCTGTTTGTGGACTGTTGTCCTTATTTTTACCCAAGCACTGGAAAGAAACATTATTAACCACAAATTCAGTGACATCACCAATAAACGTTGAAACGCATACTTCCTTCAGGACGTGCTAAGAGGAAGGTTAATACATTCTGAGGACTAGGTAAGGCCATTTGTGAACAGAGGCTCTGCATCTGCTGAAATTCTGAGAAGTGTTCTGGAAAGCCGCCCTTGAGGGGGTTTTAGTTCAAGACCACAGGGCCATTCTTGTTTGGTCCCATACCTTCGAATTTAGCAGTGGAACTCAGGTGACACAAAAAATCAGATACCCATTCCATGTAAATATTTTTAGAAGCTAAAGAAATCTCAGGGCAAAGACAATTAGGAGGGTAAAGGGAGGCTTAACCAAAACACTAAATTCAACTTTGTATCTAGTGACTCAAGGCAACACCTGAGTTAATGAAGTATCTCCCCTTCTCCCTCCTCCTCCCTTTCATCCCCTTCCTCCTTCTCCTTTACATTCCTCTCTCTTATTCTCTGTCATTATATCTCTCTTTCTTAAACAAGACAGTCTTGTCAGTGAAATACATTACGGTGAGTTTTTATTTCAAAGAGCCTGATTTGTACTGTCATGTTAGTTTGAAAAACAGGCAGGATTGTGACCAGGTACTCTAAGAAGCTCTCCTTTGTATGACAAAAGTTCTACAATTTTCAGTTTGGAAGAATTATGTACTTGGCCTTTTTGTCCCCACCTCTTCAATTTAATGGAAAGGTCTTAAGATTGCAAGAAAACTCACAACTGACTGGTTCATTTTCATGTTCCGGTCTTGAGTCTGTCCTGTGATTCTCCACCAAAGGATCAAGACTGTTCCTTGAATAAGTGATGGGGAACTCATTTCTTTAAAAACTCTACCCATCTATCCACAGAGGGCTCTGGCACTTAACGTGTCCTTTCTCCAGCTTGAGGGTACTGGCTTCATTTCTCCAGCCGAGTGGTCAGATTTAAAGGAGCACTCAGACCAGTCAGTCCAAGGATAAAACCCTGGTAAGGAAGGAAATGGGTATGAAAAAGAAGAAATTCAAATGGCTAATGGTCATATGTCCAAGAGGTCAGCCTCATTAGAAAGGGTATAAAGAGTAAGCAAAAAGGAGATGCCAATTTTCTACTGTTCAAGTAGGTAAAGAAAAAACAGAATGCTGATAATGAAGCAAGCTAGGTAAGGAAAACGGGTGCTCGCACACACAGCCACCTCAGAAGAAAATTGATACTAACCTCAGGAGCACAGTGTGGTCAAACCTATCTGCCTCCTTGATCATGGGCACAGTCTTCTATGTATCGCTTATGTTTGCAGAAACAGAACGTAAGGACAGAAATGTATAAAAACGTTTAGCTACCCACAAGTTCATTGTTTTACTGTGAAGCAACAAAAATGGAAATGTTGACACCATTGATGGTTTATTCCCACACTACCTACCATTCCTTCAGTAGGATGGTGATTGACTATTATTGACATGAGGGCACCTGGGTGGCTCAGTGGGTTAAAGCCTCTGCCTTCAGCTCATGTCAAGATCTCAGAGTCCTGGGATCAAGCCCCGCATTGGGCTCCCTGCTGAGCAGAGAGCCTGCTTCCCCGCCCCCCCCCCACCTCTCTGCCTACTTGTGATCGCTCTCTCTGTCAAATAAATAAAATCTTTAAAAAAAATAATTATTGACATGAAAATCATGTTAATGATTTTTCAAAGATTTTATGTATTTGAAAGAATGCAAGAAGGAGCTGAGCAGGGGCGGGGGCAGAGGGAGAGGCAGACTCCCCAGTGAGCAGGAAGCCCAATGTCGGACTCGATCCCAGGACCCTGGGATCATGACCTGAGAAGAAGGGAGATGGTCAAGTGACTGAGCCACCCAGGTGCCCCTGGATTGCTAAATTTTAAAGGCATATTAAAAAAGCTACGGTTGGGTGGAAAAAGGGGGTAAAACATAATTATGGTACAATTGAAGACATTTGAACACTAGCTAGATATCTGATATTAAGGAATTGCTGTTACTTATTTGATGTAACTATCAGCTAGATTGTATTTAACATACTATGTTAAGAGCTACTGATTCAGTAGGTCATTGGTCACATGGGTATTGGGTTTTCCTCTGGAAAACACTGCTCACGTGAGATGAAGGGAATAAAATAAGTGAAAGACTCACAGGTATAAAAGCATTGGCAAAGACTTTAAGTGAATAAAAGATTTTAACATTTTGTAGAAGGTGGAGGGAGTGGCCTGCAGAGTAGTCTGGCCAGGCAGAGTGGTGAAGACGAAGCCACAGAGAGGGGTCCCGGCAAGAAGTGAGGTGACTCACGAAACCCACCAGAGTCAGGATGTCTTAGAAACAAGAGACACCAGGAACAGCAGGGAGGGGCTGAGAAAAGACCCTGAAATGAGGATGAGTGACACATGTCGACAAGAGTGGCCAAACCCATGTAACAAGGTGGTCACGTCCCTCTTTCACAAAGCAAGGAGACTTAGCATCTGTCTCGGGCTTGTGTGACCACAATGAGATTGGTCTGCCATCTTTGGAAGAGTCTGCTGTCAATGTTATAGTGAGTTCATGGCAAGGATTTGGAAGGTTTCATTTTCCCCCTGGGCTCTAAAAGAGGTTCAATAGTTTAAATAGCATGGGAACTATCTGCTCCTTTAACTTTTGGTAATAATTTGCTTTAAAATCATCTGCATATAGCATATTTGTGGGAAAAAAATGTATTTTTAAATTTCTTGGAGTCTGAGACAACTACCAATCCCTGGTAGTTTGTCTGCTTAAATTCCCTTCCACTCCAGGAATCATTGTTGGTAATTTATTCTTTTATTTTTTCACCAGCAAGAGCAGCAACTGCAGAGTGATTCCCATTACAAAGCCCTTCTCCTCACCCTGCCTCTTTTACAAATAGCTTCCTGCAAATATGGAGTGTGCATGCAGGTGCGTGAGCATGTGCATTTCATTTGGTTTCCATCTACCACTTAATCTAGGGGGCTAAACGGAAACGGGGAGACACTGGTCAGTCTCTCTATAGATACCATTCCTAATGTTAAAAATTAATAAATTGCCATAACTCTGATTTGGGAGAACTTTGCTCTGTATCTAGAGTTCCTGTCCTATTTCTGCCTCACCTTCTGTCTCTCTCCCTGTGTCATGAGCTGAAAGTGTTTCCTAGCTTCTTAAAAAATGAAGTGTGCACTTCTGTTTCTCTTTTGGTTGTCATTTGGGTGATGCCTGAGAGCAGAGTGGGAAAAGCAAAGGGGGAAAGTATATATCTTCATCACTGTCAAACTGAAAGTTTGCTATATCTCCCCTGTTAGACTTTCCCATAATCTCAGGAACAATACTGGTCTTATTCAAGTCTGCATCCTAACCATCTGATTCACAACAGGGATTGAATAAATATTTGTTGATTGAATATAAAGATGAATTCATCAATAAAGTATAATCTCATTTTGAAGAAAAAAGATGATATGGGACATGTCCAAGAGGATAGACATAAGGATGTTAATAACAGTCACCTCTAGATACGATGGGATTTATTCTTGTCATTTTCTGCTTTAGATATAATAAACATGCTTCTTTTGTAATAAGAGGAAGATAATTTAATACAGCATAATTTTAAAAGGCATTTTAAGAAGTGCCCATTTTTAAATACAGTGATTCATTCTACTGAATCTACCAAGATAGTCTAGATTCTAGGGCCCTGTTTTTTCTGGGAATAAACTTGCACTTGTTGAACCAAGGTTCCCATGTTGGACTCACAAAAGTGTTCACGATCATTTTAAGAGTAAAGGTAATCCCCCACCTCAAGAGGGACCTCCCACAACATTACAAACTCTCATGTCCAGGTTCCCTGAGGGTGAACAGAATGAACACATCTTCAACTTCGGCTTCAGGTTGACAAGAGGCCAACCAAAGGACACAGCCAGTTCCTTCACTGCTTTCCTCTGTTCAGGGATGATCTGTTGGTTTCAAAGAATTTCAGGAACTGTCAGTGTGTGCTGAGCCTCAACTCTTTGCACACACCACCTTTTCTAAACATGGGAGCAGAGGGTTTCCTTGGAGTACCAACCCTTACCCTTACTTACCCCTCTGCAGCCATTATGGCCTTCTCTCTGCTTCCAAAATGCATCAAATTATCCCCATCATCCTCTCTGATCCATCCATTGCTTAAAATGCTCTTCTCCCTGGATACCTTCTTTACTGGGTCTCAGCTCAAGTGGTAGCTCCTTGGGGAGACCTTCCTTTGCCACTCAATCTAACATACCCACCTGGTCAATCTCTGGTCCACTATCCTACCTTATTTCTCTAAACTTTCTATCAGAAAGGCAGGAGACTATCTGATAGATATACTTTTCCTTCCCCCTTTAGGAATGTAGAGGGGATGTGAATGTGAATGGGAGGGGAGAAGGGAAGAAAGGATTAAGATGGGAGAGAAAGAGAAATGCAGCACAGCACTTCTTAGCTGCAAATCTTAATTCCCAAACTGATCAAGATACCTTCTTTCTTTAGAAGACAGTTGAAATTCCAGATAGCAAATTTCCTGTTATACATATCCTGAATTAACATAAATGTGTAGTAAAAACTAAAACGTGAATATAATGATTTACACTTAGCTCCTCTTTGTTCACATATCACTGACAGAAAGCTCATTACATGATTAAAGAGGAATGCACAGAAATGAGGACCCTGACATTTTTTTTCTGAATCCTTGATGGGAGAATGTCACAGATTTTCAACCTGGATTATTTCCTTTGATTCTGAAACATGAGAGAAAAAGAAATCACTACCAACATTTTACTCTTAAAGAATCGTGTGGATAGTGGCACAATGAGAACAGACTTTAACTACTGAATTTACACTTAAAAAAGGCTGAGGGACTAAAGCAAAGAATAAAAGGCATGGCTGGCCATTCCCATGGCCACGTCTCCCTGCCACCGTCATCACTGAAGCATTGATGAAGGGGCCTCCATCAGCCTCAGCTCCTGAGTGAGAATGAGCAGAGCTTCACATGACCCCGCGGAACACCTAGCATGAGCAAGAAGTCACTTTGGTGGTCAGGAGCCAAAGGAGTGTTTTGTCGTTTCTGCGGCAAAGCTTAACCCATCCTGACCTATCCACAGTGGCCCCTTGGGGATGAGGGAGCGCACAGAAAATGAAGAGGGAAAGTGTAATCAGACACCTGAACGTGCTTGTGAGAGTAAAGGGAGCAAGTGGGGAAAAAGGAAGTGAAGACATAGGAGAGGGTGCCATTAACTGGTCGCTCTCTGGGAGGCAAAGGGCTGTGTTCCTCTTGTGCACACCCGCAGGCCACACTGTGTGTGTGCTTTACACACCTAAGGAGGAGACGCTCATGATAGGTGTGTACTCTGCCAGTGGGGCTCTCTTCTGGAGAAAGCTAAATAGCTGATCATCAAGTATTTGAGACGATTTCGTGTCAAACCCTCCTCCGTAAGCAGAGGAATGCAAGGATTCCCTTCTCAAGCCCTTAGATTTTTTTTCACCTATAAAACGGTGACAATAATAAAATCCACTTCTTGGAGCTGTGAGGCTTCCATGAGTTACTATATTTACAGCACTTGGAAGAGCGTCAGGCACAAAGCGAGATCTATTTAAGCGCCATCTCGGAATCCCTTCGGGCTTTAGGAAGAAGCTTCCAACATGGCGGTGGAATCTGGGAATGGCTTCTTTGGGCAGTCACTTAAATAATGAGGGAGAGTTGTAAGGACGAGCAAAGTCCAGCTCTGTAGAGAAGCACAGAGCCATAGGTGAGCAACAAATACACGTAATGTCTCTATCAGCCTCCAAGCTTACTCTTGCTACGTAAAAACCCATCTTCATCTATCTTTTCCTTTTTTAGGATTTTATTTATTTTGAGAGAGAGAGCATGCGCATGAGTGGGGGGAGGGGCAGGGGGAGAGGGAGAAGCAGGCTCCATGCTGAGCAGAGATCCCGATGCGGGACTCGATCCCAGGACCCTGGGATCATGACCTGAGCCCAAGGCAGATGCTTCGCCGACTGAGCAACCCAGGCGCCCCTATCTTCATGTATCTTAAAAAAAGGATCGCATGGGTACACTCCGGGATCTGCTATTAGCCACATGTGAATGAGTGAGAAGTTTTTGTAACTGCTAGCTGATACAGGAAGGAATATGGTGACCAAATGAAGGGAAGGGAGAGAAGACAGGAAGACTGAGGGGTGGGGGCAGAGGGAGAGGGAGAGGAACAAAAAGAAAAACAGAAAGAAGGGGGAGAAGGTAGAAGCTCCAAGGAGCTGAGAGGCAGGGAGCTAGAAGAAAGAAAATCTACGAAAAAGCAAGGCTTATTGACTAGTTGACAAAACAGACTAAAAAATCAATAATGTTTCCTCTGACACTTTAGATAACTTCCCAATAACGCTGGCCAGCGTGCTGAAGGAGCAGGGTTCCTGGGGCTGACAGCTTCACTCCAGCCTGAGTTTTCTTTATTTTTACTTCTCCCCAGGTGGGAAGCAGTGCGGGCTGTCACTTTCCAAAAGGATGAAAGTGAGCCTTTTTCACTGTGAAGGGGGCTCTGGAGCTGGGAACAGGGGGTGGCAGGGCTAGGGGTACTTTATTTTATTTTATTTTATTTATTTCTTTTTGTGCCCAGGGGCTCTGTCAGTGACTGGTTCCTCCTCCCTGGCAGCAAGAACCTGATAATGCAGTATTACTTCTGAAGATCCTTGCCACAAGCCCCACACAAAAGAAGATGAATGGACAGCAGCCTCAAACTCTAATATTGTGCAGGTAACTTTTGAATTGGAAAAGCAATGGAAGTCTTCACTGTTGACTTGTTCACCTTGCTAGTATCTTCATTTAAATATGCGTAGCTGCTAATGTAGATATAACCTCTCTTAGCTCTTACACAAAACTAAAAATCTAAATAATTTTGCAAATCTCAAGCAAACAAGTTCTGGTACTGACGAAATCCAAAGTAGCCACATTGATTTAAAATGAGGGGTTTTAGGGGCACCTGGGTGGTCCAGCAGGTTAAGCGTCTGACTCTTGATTACGGCTCAGGTCATGATCTTGGGGTTGTAGGGTCGAGCCCCACATCAGGCTCTGCACCAGGCATGGAGCCTCCTTGAGATTCTCCCTCTCCCTCTGCCCTTTCTGCTTGTGCTCTCAATAAAAAATAATATAAAATAAAAAATAAGGGGCTTTAAAAATGAATTGCCCTCAGAGGGTTTAATAGAAAACCATGGCATCAGGCATCATTCAACGTTTAATCTTAAGTGTTTTGACCTTGGTGTTGGTAATAGAAGTCCTATCCTCTAACAGATACATAAAATGACAATACTATTCCCCAAGTGTTCACTTGCCAATCTAGAATGATCAGGTGGTAAGGCCTGGACATGTAACCAAAATTCTACAGAGCAAGCTCAATTCATGAAGGGCCACTTGCTTTTGCATAAAGTTACTTGTTCCCTTGAAGGTGAGATTAACCCCATTGCTTTTTGAAACCTGAGTGAAGCGGACATGTAGTCCTCTTATTTCCAGAATCAGGAAAAGAAAGCCTCTTCTAAACTTATTGCTTGCAAACCACTGCAAAGGTCGTGCAAAACTGGTCATGATATCCAAGAAACACACCCATTCATGTGAGCCTGTGGTACTAAAATCCTGGCACAGGTCATTTGCAATTTGGTGTTCCAATAGGATACTGTTTTCCATGGGCAAAGGACTTCTTTCCATTCACCGCAAAACCTTCATTCCTACAATATACGGCAATGTAGTTTGGGCCAAATTCAAGTAGAAACACAAAAAATTGTGTGGGATTGTGTGGCTATACTTGGTAATAAGATGAATCATGCACGATACGCTCTTATTTTATCCAGATTATCGCCTAGATAGAACTAAAACCTTTTTCTTAAGAATTGCCAGACCTCAGCAATATCTCTCCAACCCTTCAAACCCCAAGACTCTAGCATAACCTGAGTTTGGCAATGGGTGAGTCCAACATGGTAGAAGACAATGCCTTTAGAGAAGGGGGCTGTGCTAGGTATCTTCTGCTCACACCTCCAGATTCATTCTCTCATTTCTCCCTCTTGCTCTGCTAGCTGGAAGGCTGGCCTGTATGGACTAGAGGTTGCCCTTGCCTTTGGGCTTCAGAATTGGTTCATTGGATGTGAAGCAGCAGCTGAGGGAGAGGGAAGGAGCATAATGCAGCTGGACACCGTGCAGTCTCCTGTACTCTTCCTTCCAGATCTCTAAAGCTCACTGTGACCCTTTACTGATGGTTGTGGACCTTATTCCAGAATCCTTCCCCTTCAGTGTTAGCAGCTCCTTGCCCAGGGGTCCTGCTATAGACTGTGCAGTGTTTCCTAACCCTGCCCTGAGTTTTATAACAGTTCCTTTTCTAAATTCTCCTTAAATCATTCAATTTGATTATATACCTCTCCACTGCCGAGACTTAGATTAATACAGGTGCCTACCTACAGCAAAGGAAACAGTCAACAAAACAAATGGGCAGCCCACAGAACGGGAGAAGGTATTTGCAAATGACACTACAGACAAAGGTCTGATATCCGAGATCTATAAAGAGCTCCGCAAACTCAGCACTCAACAGATGATCATGTCAAAAAATGGGCAGAAGACTAACAGACACTTCTACAAAGAAGACATACAAATGGCTAACAGACACATGAAAAAATGTTCATCATCATTAGCCATCAGGGAGAGTCAAATCAAAACCACATCGAGATACCACCTTACACCTGTTAGAATGGCCAAAATCAATAAGACAGGAAACAACAAATGTTGGAGAGGATGTGGAGAAAGGGAAACCCTCTTCCACTGTTGGTGGGAATGCAAGCTGGTGCAGCCACTTTGGAAAACAGTGTGGAGATTCCTTAGGAAATTAAAAATAGAGCTACCCTATGACCCTGCAATTGCACTACTGGGTATTTACCCTGAAGATACAGATGTAGTGAAAAGAAAGGCCACATGTACCCCAATGTTCATAGCAGCAATGGCTACAATCGCCAAACTGTGCAAAGAGCCAAGATGCCCTTCAACAGATGAATGGATAAAGAAGATATGGACCATATATATAATGGAATATTATGCCTCCATCAAAAGGATGAATACCCAATTTTTGTATCAACATGCACAGGACTGGAAGAGATTATGCTGGGTGAAATAAGTCAAGCAGAGAGAGTCAATTATCATATTGTTTCACTTACACGTGGAGCATAAGGAAAAACATGGAGGACATCGTGAGAAGGAAAGGAAGGGTGAATTGGGGGAAATCGGAGGGGGAGACAAAGCCCAAGAGACTGGACTCTGAGAAACAAACTGAGGGTTTTGGAGGGGAGGGGGGGGTTTGGTGAGCCTTTTGGTGGGTTCTAAGGGGGGCACGGATTGCATGGAGCACTGGGTGTGGTGCATAATCAATGAATCTTGGAACACTTAAAAATTAAATTAAAAAAAAATACAGGTGCCTACCTAGTTAACAGGACCGGAAGCCCCTGTAGTCTCCAAGATAACAGGACGAGGTTAATGGCACACACATGCGCATGTGCACACCCACCTTCCACATGTTTCCTGGGATACAGATGGGAAAATAATTCTCCTTTGTAATTAATTTATAATGTGCTGGGCACCCAACTAAGCACTTGATTTGCATTTTCTTTTTTAAGCTTCTTGACTACATTCTGGGAAAGGATTTATTTTCCCCATTCTACAGATAAAGAAATGAAGGCTCAGAGAATGGAAGCATCGAACCCAATGCAAACAATCTTGAACGTGACCACACTAAGATGACTTCACGGAGGGGTAATTTTTCTTTTTTCATATATTACACTGAGAAGTTATTTGGTCCTATGGGGATAAAGGCCTAGAAAAACACCAAGTGAAGCACTCTTTTATTTATTACATCCTCATGCATAAAGCAGACACATTCTCTATTCCAAAGTCTAAGCTACAGAAAATCATGATTTGAGTCAGCAAAAATTAATTCCCCTCACAGAACCAAAGAGGAGGAAGTGAACACCAAGCTCAGCTGGTCAAGTGGACGTTAAACAAGTAAAAAGTTGCAATAGAAAATTCACGAAGATAAATTGACAATTTGTGTCTAAGAGCCAATTCATTTCAAAAGTACTGTCACACCCTACTTACCCAGATACCATGCAAATAATAGTATCATGTAAATAAATGGCAATCTTTGATAGGCAAATAATCAGGAAGTTAAGGGGTAGGAGAAAAGGGTCTTCAAAGTCAAGAGTAAAGCCATAATTCTATACATTGAAACTCAGGAACTCTTTTTCTAGAAGATCTTAATAAACTGCCATTGAATGTTCTAGACTCACTTTTAACAACTGATGTGCTATCCAGTCTCCAAAGATGGCCCCCAGTGAACCATGTCTCTTGATAGTTGACCCTTGTGTTGTTTCCTCCCACATGTGACAGATAGAATGAGGCAGACGTGATGCAGGGTAGGCCAAAGATGTCTTACAGCTTTCACCCAGGTCTTTGGAGATGTCTCCTATCTCTGAGAAGCCCAAACCACAAGAAGCCAAGATGGGGTTCTCCCATCCATGGGCCCAGCTGAGCATCATGTCATGCTATCATGCCATGAACCAACACATGGTATCATACCATGGTATCATACCATGAACCAACACATGGTATCATACCATGCCACCACATGGCATGATAGCATGACATGATGAGCTGTTTAGGACATCTAACCCACTTGAACCTTCAGGTAACTCCAGTTCTGGCTGTCACTTGCCTATAACCACAGGAGACCAGCCTGAGTGAAAACCATTCCAGTAACATACAAAACCGTGAATGTGACTCATGAACTGTTTCAAACCAACACACTTGGAAGAGTGTGTTGTGCATCTATATTTACCTGAAACGCTTGGCTACCAGGGTTCCAGTAGCAATTAGGAGGATTAGGGACAAGTAAGACAGGCTGTAGTAGGAATTGGAAATTAAGTTTGAGGGAACTAACAGAGACCATTAAAAGCAAGAGCAGAAATCACAACATAGTAGTTAGAGATGATTTAAGGGGAAGAGAGGGGAGTGAAGGGCTGACCCAGCCCCAGACCCCTCACAACAATCGTTACTAAATCATATCCCTTTAGACTCATGTATTCATGAGAGCTTGAGGTTAGCAAGAAGGATTATATATACTCATCAGCATATCAGAGAACCCACAGAGGTGAGAAATAGTCTTTATTAAGTGTCCTGATTGCTAAAGATTAAACTGTACCATTGCAGCAGAGTTGAAGGAAGTGAGCTTTGGTTTTTTTGGTAAATTTATGAACAAGGACCACTCAATTTCCCCACCACCATCTCAAACAGGTGACACAACATCTCAAACAAGCCTCTAGAAGGCTTGCCTTGTAACTCTTCCTGACATCTGGACTTCCATGGTAGCTGTTAGAGACATGGAAACGTGTTCATCGACTCACTGATTCATTCAGCAAGGATGTATTAATATTTGCTAAGCACTAGAACTCTTCTAGGCATCATGAGTAGGAAGATGAATATGATATGGTTCATGCCTCCAACAATGCTCCAGACACGGAGGGAGCTATAAAGAATAGGCACAGCCAACATTTGCTGAGGACCAACTGCCCATGCCAGGCACTATCCTGCTTGCTTTCACAACTTTTAGTACTAGTTCTAAGTTCTCTCAGAGACACTGTCTAATGGACCTTATCATCCCATCTCTAGGTGAAGAGGCTGACCTTGGAGAGATTGTACAACTCAAAATCCGTGAGTGGGCTTTCAGCCTTCATCACTGGCCACTCTCCAACCTCTGGAAATCTTAGGTGAACTTCAGGGGACATTGGAGGGCAGAAGGCCATCTCGACTTAGTTTGCTTATTTTGACCATTTCAAAGGGCTTTGTAGTGATTGGAGACAATAGCAGAGTAAGAAAAAATTCCTGCCTGGCAACTGTCCTTCTGCTTTCAAGCCAGTTCTGCCTTTCTCTCTCAAGCCCTTATTTAATTTGATGATGCCTGAGATTTCCCAAGAGTGTTTGAGTGTTTGTCATTTTTATAACACCATTTTTCTTTGACTTAGTAAAAAAAAAATATATATATATATATATATGTGTGTGTGTGTGTGTGTGTGTACATATATATATATATCACTGTTTGCATTTGTGCACATTCCTTAAAGTGCCCCCAAATAAGTTGATTCCCAATGAACTTAGGATTTTAATTCATTTTACCCCATTGCTGCTGCAGAAGGAGTCACATTTTTAAATGTGTGATGACATATGGCTGTTCATTATTTATACATTCTGTAGCAGACTATAAATTTTACTTTGGACATATATCGAGGCTCTGAAACCATTTTGGTTGCAAACACATAAATCACGGTTACAGTTATTAGTCTAAATGTAACACCACCCGGGTTCTAGATCAAAACCTTTAAAATCCATTGTAATTGATGTCTACTGCATAACTTATGTCTGATTTTATTAAAGGTTCTCATTATTATTTATATATTTGGAGCATTACACTCCTAGCTGGGCTTCTCCGTCCAGAGTAAATTATTTTGAGGTGTGGGATTGAGAGAGGGTGTAGGAGCGGGTTGAGGGTTGGGGGAGGCTCTTTGTTAAAAAAAAAAAAAGTGGGATAAGGCATGGGGGCTGTATTTCAGTGCAGACTAACTAATTCAAACGATGATTTAGTTAATTTCACTCCCAAACGCCTTGTCCTCTGTACCAATTGACATTCTTTTGAGACAAATAAAACAGCGGCAGAGTTGTGTCAGCTAAATTATAAATTAGCCAAAGGGTAACCGAATGAGCTGGATTCCCAGGGCTGCCACTGGACCGGGCCCTTCAAAGACCAGAAGCACTTACATTGATCCATACATCACAGCACTGAGACGCCTCAGCAAAATGGGGACCGAGGATTGATGACACTTCACAGGCTCATTAGAAAGCTTCCGGTAGGTAAGCTGGTTCTCCTGGAGAGATTGCCTGCAGAAAAGCCAGCAGGGTGACCCATGGGGCCGGGATGTGTCAAAATGGTGGAGAGGGTGAAGAGCAAAGGCAACTTGCCATGGAGGGGAGAGAGAGCATCAAACAGGGAGGCAGGAAGCCAATAATGAAGGAAGTGAGAAGGCAAGATGACAGGAACATGGGTTTTGAGCCACATCAACTAGGATCCCCATCCCTG
Source organism: Procyon lotor (assembly GCA_028646535.1). Taxonomy (NCBI): domain Eukaryota; kingdom Metazoa; phylum Chordata; class Mammalia; order Carnivora; family Procyonidae; genus Procyon; species Procyon lotor. The sequence goes on along the minus strand of CM053621.1, from coordinate 5,106,392 downwards.
GGATGCCATTATAAGCGTGTGGCCCCAAGAGCCTTTCATTCCACCTCTGTAACCAGGAGGTTCTAATGACCACCTGCAAGGATTTGTTCTAAAGGTTTTCTTCTAATTAAGGTACTTTATTTTTCAGGGCAGTTTTAGTTTACAGAAAAATTGTGCAGAAAGAACAGTGTCCCCCATGCCCACCTCACTCCTCTTGACACTTGTCCCTATTATGAACCTCCAACATAAGTCTGTTCTATCTGTTGTGATTCATGAAGCAATGCCAATGCATTATTGAAAGGCTGCAGTTTCCAGTAGGGTTCCCATTTTATGTTATAAGGTTCCATGAATTACAATTACATGAATTACATTTATGAATTACATTTTATGTTATAAGGTTCCATGAGTTACAAACCTGTAACACCCACCATTCCAATACCAAATGGTTTTGCTTCCCTAAAAATCTCATGTTCCACCTGTTCATCCTTGCCTCCCCCCTACCAGATCCATAGCAACCACTGATCTTTCTGCTGTCTCTCCAGTTTCACCTTTGTCCTAAACTTTCAAGATAATACATGTAAAGAGTCTAGCGGGGTGTTCGGTAAATGGCTGAACTCTAGCAGATCTATGGTGGGAGCCATGCATTCCTATTTCTGTATGAATGTTAAATGTCATGCTTTAAAATGCAGATGTGAGACTGATAACCTGAGAAGTTATAAGAGAAGTAGCTATATGATAATGGTGTGTTTTCCATAGACAAAAGCAACCTAAAGGAACAGAGAGCCCAGCTGGCTCTCCTTCTAGAGTTTTGGCTTCTGGGGAGGTTGAGCTGGGGTCCTGTTGCTCCCTAAGGCTTTCCTTGAAATCCTCCATAGGGGAGAAATCAGAAGGTCCCATTGGGTTCTCTGCAATGTCTATCCTGGGGCTGGTTAGGTCTCTGGAGCAGAGATGGAGAGGTTTTCTTGCCTTATCACCAAAGCAAGAACTGACTTCTTTACCTTTTTCCACGGAGTGACTCCTGGCGAGGCTGCTTCTACTCACACACTCTTTATCCTTCTTGTCCCTTTGAAAGGTGTGGAAACCCAGAGCATCTAGCTGAGGAGTGAGATGGGACTGGTCAGGGATTGGTTATCTGCTTTCAAGGGCAGGTGCAGGAGACGTTTGGAGCACCCTCTGCCCGTCTCAGTGTCCAGGGCATCCACGGTGAGGGATGGTTCCCTGCACACCAGCAACATTCTCCTCAAGCTCCTGGCTTTGCCTCAAGGATTACCCTGATCCTACGGGAGCTTGTCCTCAGTCTAGGGTAGCCTAGACTTAGGGAGGAGTTGATGCCCCTAGAGAACACCTCTAACCAAGGAGCCATGGGTGCGGATGGTTAATGTCTCAGTCTCTTGTCTTTAGAAAGACAACACTGAGGTATGTCGTGTAGAGGGTCCCCACGGGACCAAGCCCCAGCCTCCCACAGCGGTACCCATGCGGAAGAAAAGGCATCTTTTTCTTAAACTACCTGCTTCAAGTCTTATTTCTAGCCTTTAGGAGAACCCAAGCCAGGCCAGTGGGGCTGCGTCCAAGCAGCTGGCAGAAGGTAACATCATGTGGAAGCTCAAAATTTCCTTCAGCTAGTGGATGAAAGTGAAATTTAGGACTACAGTTATGCAACAGTAGTTCCCATTGCCACGTCATTTCTGAAATGCTGATATTGGACACGGATTATGCCTTCTAATCCTTGTACATGCCTCTAAGATAGCAACTATTCTAATAACCACATAAGGTAGGAGAAAATGGAGGTTTAGAGGTGTTACGTGATGTGCCTCGCTCGAAACACCTAATGAATTAATAGTGTGGCCAGGAGACAAACTAAAGTGGTCTAATTTAAGGCTAACCCTCTCAACCCTGGTTCTCTACTTCCTGACTCAGCATAGGGTTTAGTTGGGTGTATATATATAATACACATGTTCTTACACACTTTCTATAAAGTCAAATCGTGATACATATACAGATATAAATGAGTATGTGTCAAAGATTTTATATTTATCTTATTAATTAATTGACGGAGCCCGTAAGATTAAGTTAGAAAGGAAAATTCAACACCCTGCAATTTTACAAGCAACCAAGAACCTCGAAGTGAATTTACAAATAGACTCAAACCTGAAAGCCAAACTGGTCAATATCCATAGTGCAAAAATCAATCGCATTCCACAGGATGCAGTTCATTCACTTTCCTATGGATAAGAATCGCTTGCATTAGTATCAATTTTATGCAACTTACAGAATTGAAAGAGAGGTCAAAGACAATGAAACCAGACATAACCCAGCAGAGTAGCCTGCACAGGATGCCCAGTAATCTTCTTTGTCCTAATTTTGACAAAATGTATGAGTTGAGTGAGTCCAGGACTTTTATAATGACAGAGAGAATAGAACAGGGGTCAGCAAAACTTTTTTTCCAACAGAGTCATATAATAAATATTTTAGGCTTATGGGGACATCTAGTTGATAATACAACTACTCAACTCTACCTCTGTTGCATGAAAGTAGCCAAAGGCAATATATAAATCAACAGCTGTGGCTGTGCTCCAACAAAAATTTTACTAAAAGAAGTGGCCAACTTGCAGGCTGTACCATTCCACCCCTGATAGAGAAGACCATGAGATGCAGGAAAATGTCACCCAAGAAATTTTCCCAGGCAGGGCACTTTGAATGGATTCACTTCATGGTTACCAAGTTACTGTTAGGAGTCTAAGAATGTTCCATGTTTACCCTAGTTTATAAAACAGTATCTGCTTATAAATGATCCCAATAGGTCTCTTTAGTCTTGAAAGGCCACAACAGACTTAGATATTTCCTCCATGCCATCCAAAAATAGATGAGAAATCTGGGACTTAAGACAGGTGAGATGTGTGTGATAGATCACAGAGAACACATCACTGGTCCCCTCAAAAACCAAGCAGTAGGCTAAGAACTGGACTGTAAAAAATACATTAGAACTGTATTTTTTTAGAACAAGAGAAAGATATTTTAGAACAAGAGAAAAATATTTTCCCTTGTGACCTTCTAAGTTCAATGTCTGGTGCCCAGAAGTCAAACTGATAAAAGACAGACTAAACAGAAAGATATAGTTTTAATTAAACATGTATGCATGGGAGTTGGTAAAGGGAAAAAATATATAGCTCAAGGAAGTAGCCAGATTGTTGACTGTATAAACATACAGTTGACCTTTGAACAATGTAGGGGTTGGGGATGTCAGCACCCACCCAGCTGAAAACCTGTATATAACTTTCGACTCCCCCAAATTTAATACTATATTTAGTATTATTTAATACTAAATTTAATACTAATAACTGCCAGTTGACTGGGAGCCTTGCCGATAACACCAGTCAATTAACACATATTTTGTCTGTTGTATGTGTTCCATATTGTATTCTTACAATAAAGCTAGAGAAAAAGAAAATGTTATTAAAATCATGAGGAGAAGAAAATACATTTACAGTACTTGTACTGTATAAAAAAAAAAAATCCTACGTATAAGTGGACCCACCAGTTCAAACTCAAGTTGTTCAAGAATAGACTGTCATCTGAGGCTGAACAAAGGAAGAGGTCTTTGGATTTCTGGATGGGAAGGCAAGCCATGAGAAGGGGAGAGGAGGAAATGTGGGGTAAATAAGGGTTGTCTTGTTAAAGGAATCTTTCAGGTGATGGGTTGTCTCTTACTAACTCTCTTCCTGGTATAGAGACATCTTTCAAATGGAAATTTCCTTCATAAATGTAAATTTACTTTACATAAGGGGAAATCTATATTCTATTTTTAGGCAGTTAGGGGGAGATAAAGAATTTTCCCTGTGTCTTCTTGTTCTCAGTAGACTTTCGCTCAAAATCTGACAAAGGCTTATTTTGGGGTGGCATATTCTAGTACCCTTCAGAACCATCTAAAATTCTATTAGAGAATACACATGAGAATGTTCCAGCAACATAACCCTTTGCCAAGAGTGAGAGATATATATTCACATATCAATTTAGCAGTTCGATGCCATAAATATTTACTGAGCATTGTGTAGGGGTGGAAATTTTTCCTTCTTCCCTTCTAGGTTCTTTGGCTGGTCTAATAATTAAATCAACATAAGACAGTGTAACAGGAGAAAAATAAATTTAACTTGTACATAGAGGAACCTCAAAGATCTGGGATTGAAAAGCTAGCTGGGCAGTTGAGGCTTATATGCTATCCTGAGCCAAGGAATGGGATAGGAGCCTGGGGCTTCAAAGGGGAAGAAGGTGATTCACAGAATAATAAGAAGAGCAGATGTATGGTAATCAGAAGTTTGCCCTGCCACGCAGATGGGTCTTTCAGATAAAAAAAGTTATCTCTGGTACTAGCTCTTTTTCCCTTATCTGAATTCTTTTAGGTAGTTAAGGAAGAATAAAAGTTTTTTTTCCTGAGTCTTCTGGGTTTTGACTGATAAGCCATATAGGAAAGTGGCACATTTGGGGGTGGCATTTTCTGCTCCCCTTCAAGTGCTAAATAGTTCTTACCAGGAGGGGCATTACAGAGACTCTTAAGACAAACCCGGCCCTTTGGAGCCTGTTCTCCAGTGGGAAGGGGAGATTTACAAACGTCCAATAGAGCAAAGTGTCTTCAGTGCTGGTACAAGTAAGCACAGGGATGGGAAAAAGAGGAATCTAAAATCAGACTGAAAGGGGAGCACTGAGGACACGTTCTTGAGGAAGTAGCATATAAGCTAATGTACAAGTGTGAGTAGGAAACGAATATGAAAACGTGCTATGTTTTCCTTTTGAGCTTTGATCTGGAGCTTCTAAAATAGGTTTTTGTTTTTTTTTTTTAAAGAAACAAACATCATGTGATTCCTTATTGTTGTTTGTGGTTGTTACAGTGGACAGACGTGGGGGAATGTATCTGCATGGACATGGACAGAATTAATAAACAAGAGTAAGTGCTGGGTGCTTAGGGTACGCATTTGGATCCCAATACCCCCTGCATTGTTCCAAGTTTTACCAAAGTGTTGGGATTCTCCAACACTCTGGGGTTTCTAGAAAGACAGGCAAGAAACAATCTGTGAACTCCAAATCATGCTTTCACAAAGTCTCCATCAGGCCTGAGGTGAGAGATGGAAGGCATATCATTCCCCAGGCTCAGCAGCAATGAGAGGCAGGGCCTGAAGTCACTCTTCAGTGAGAGAACAATAGGTCTCAAATGTGTATGCAAAAGCAAAAGCTCATTAAGCATGCATGATGTTCTGCCTGAGGACAACATGGCCACGAGTCAAATGGCCTTGGGGGCTCCAAATTAGAGACCAAATTGTTTTTTCCTTGTGGCATATCGGCTTCTTGTAAGACAACAACTTCTGCACTGATCCCATTTGTTAAGTTTTTACTTGCATTCTTTCTTATTCTTTTGGTCAAAATCTACATCTTCAAGGACCAGTCACAGGTGCCCCATTGCCAAAATCTTCCAATCTTCTTTCTACAAACATTAATGGATTCCTGGGGCCACAGAAGAGCTTGAAACATAGGCATCCAAGACTTTTCCTTACTCTCTATGCTCCTGCACCCCCATGGCTGCACTTGTGTTCTTTTCTCACCTGTCCTCTCTTTGCTCACTCATCCGTCTTTCTAAAATCCAAGTCATTGAATACTTGAGTGGATGTTTTGGCTAACCTGTTGGAGGATCTCACAATTTTACAAACAAAACAAAACACATTGCCCAGCAATATGAACATGTGCACGCTAACTGAAGGAAGGTTCCATAGAATCCCAGGGAAGCCACATGTGAAAAAAAGAAAGAATTCACATGAATCGCACTTATGGTCCTATGGAAACGAAACCACTGCCTGTTCAGTTGTTCTTCCTTTTCCAAATGGTAAATTCTATTACGCTATCAATTTTATAAACAAACAAACAAAAAAACGTTGTTTCATCAGTTAAGGCCACACTCAAATACCGCTTCTCCTAGAGTCTGCCTACAGGAACAATCCTGCCCTTCAATCTCCATGTTAGCTTCCACACCTACCTCGTAAGTTCATTCACTCAACAATGATTTATTTGCTTGTTTTTAGCAAGACTATTTTTATAGAGAAGGTTTAGATTCACAGCAAAATCACGGCTCCTAACGTGCGCCACCCCCCCCCCCCCAGTCAACATCCCCATCAGAGTGACACATTTATTGTAACAGATGAACTGATGCAGAGACATCATAATCACCCCAAGTTCAGAGTTCACATTAGAGTTCACTCTTGGTGGTGTACATTCTATGCATTTAGACAGATGTATCATGACATGTGTCCACCACTATCATATCTTACAGATTTTCACTGCCCTAAAAATCCTGTGCTCTGCTTATTTATCCTTCCTTTGAAGTTCCTGGCAACCACTGCACTTTTTACTGTTTCCATAGTTTTGTTTTCCAGAGTGTCCTGCGGTTGGGACCATGCAGTAGGTAGACTTTTCGGATTGTCTTCTTTCACTTAGTAATATGCATTTAAGCATCCTCTATGTCTTTTCATGGCTTGGGAGCTCATTTCTTTTCAGTGCTTACTAATATTCCATGGTTTGGATGTACCGCAGCTTAATTATCCATTTATCCAAGAACATCTTAGTAGTGCCCAAGTGTAGACAATTATCAACAGAGCTACTATAAACCTCGGCATACAGGTTTTTGTATGAACATAAGCTTTTAGCTCCTTCAGGCAAATATCAAGAAGTGAGATTGCTGGATGGTACAGTCGATAAGAATACATTTAGTTCTGTAAGAAACCACCAGACTATCTTCCAAAGAGACTGCACCATTTTACGTTCCCACTAGCAGGGAATGAGGATTCTGGTTGTTCCACATCCTCACAGGCTTTTGCTGTTGCCCGTTGTCCAGATTTGGGCCATTCTAACCCATGTGTGATGGTATCTTGTTGTTTGAATTTGCATTTCTCTGATGACATAGAATGTTGACCAATTTTTCATATGCTTCTTTACCACGTGTATGTCTTCCTCAGTCAGGTACCTGTTAAGGTTTTTGGCCCATTTTTTAGTTGGTTATATCCCTGTTGTTGAGTCTTAACAGTTGTCTAATTGTAGATACAGCAACTATCTATTAAGTGCTTACTGTGTTCTAGTGAAGAATTCCTGCTCTCAAGAGTTTACATTCTGGTGGGAGCAACAGTCAAATAAACCAAATAAGTAAAATAAATGGTTGACATTTACTGATCAATACTGTGCAAAGATCTCTCTCCCTCTGTATCTTTAACATACATCAGGGCAAGAACAGACTTATTTAAGAGCCCCTAGAACCGTGATCAGTGTGCATCAAATTCCCAATCAATTTTTGCTGGATTGAAATGAAGCCACCAATTTCATCTTCCTACTGTCCCCTCCATATACGACAAAGACTGCAGAAGGCTGGAACCAATTAACTAGCAGCCACCACTGGGGCTCCCAGTACTGCCGGTAGGGACTTGGCCAATCCTATCCTATTTACCTGTTTGAATCACAGAGGTACTAGGCTTTTCAACGTGAAAGTAAATTCAGTTGTCTCCTCCCCAATGCTCAGCTTTCAAACACACTCAAGGAAAACACAAAGCCGGTGCTTCCAGATGTTCTTTATTCCTTTAGACCCTGTTAATCTCTTTGCAAACTCTGTGGCTACAAAACAAAGCTCTTTGGCCTTCTTGTCACGAAGCTGAGCATTCATTACCAAATGGCACAGGGGAGACATTTGCAGTTTTGGAGGCAAAAGGAAAACCTGTCCACATGGAGGCTGGGCTGGAATGAGTTCTTTGCCATCCCAAGAACATCCATAAAACTGCATTTGCTACCAGGTGTCCAATCACACTGCACACCTGAGTTTTCTCCTTGTGGGCAAGGGTCCCTCTTGCCTTCAGAGCAGGAACCAGGTCCTATCCTGTTTGCATCCTCATTTATTTGTCATTTGTGTTATTTGCCTTGTGTTTTGTACTCTGGGATGCTCTGTCACTCAGATAATATTAAACCACACAGGCTTTTGCCTCCCTTCCTGATGGAGCTGTATTTATTTATTGGGGTTATCATGGGAAATTATATGTGCCCCGAGTAAAGAATATAGCCATTTTGCAAGAACAACATTTAACTCAGAGGGAAAAAAAAGAGGAATTCTATTCTCCTTTGTAAAAATACAGCATCTTGTATAATTGGGAGCACAGTGATCACTTTATCTCTGAAGCCTGCCTGGCGAGAGTGATTTTTGTATTGAGAAAGTGAGGATTTCCTTTTAGAAATTGCCTTGAAGAGTGAGCTTTTTGAAAATCATTTACCCATCGAGGAATGTGAGCATGCATTCATTTTAGACTGCAAGCTCTAGTGCTTTAAGAAGCCTGTTTCATAAGTGAGAAAGGGGATGGAGAGACAGATATAAGAAAGGGAAGAAAAGGCAGGGAAAAAAAAAGGAAGAAGAAAATGAAGACAGACAAGTAAGTGTACAGGGGAGAAGAGTGGGAAGGAAACTTCAGGTGAGCTGGTGTCCAGATTCCCGTGAAAATCACTCCTCCTACAAAACGAATAGGGACCAAGTCATCCGTGTTTACATTCTATGATCCAACAGAAGATTTTCCTTCGCTGGTGATCCCAAGTTTGACTTAATAAAATTAGGAGAAGGCTCAAGTTGTTCCACAATTGTCACAAAATTCCCAGAAAGTTCTAACATGGAAACTATTACAAATTTAATTTTGTTTGAAAAATCAATATGGCAGCTCTGGGCTGGAGTTGAGTGAGGACAAAGGTGTCAAGAGCAGGGTGTTGACTCCTGGACAAGCTCAAGAGTTCATAAGATAGTTCTACGGAGGTAAACCCCAGACAGAGCGAGCCATAGAGATCCATAGTCTCATAGGTATATAGGTAGAGATATCTAGGTATTTAGATTTATAAATACACTGAAAAGCAACACTACCTTCTAAAAGGTAGGTACTGTAATACACTGCATTTTTGCGTTCTTGTGAAAATCTTACGTTGAAACACAAACCCTCAGTGTAATGGTTTTCGGAGATGGGACCTTGGTGGGTTTGAAAGGTTTTGATGAGGTCATTAAGGAAGCAGAGCTCTTTTAATGGGATAGTGGCTTTACAAGGAGAGGAAGGGGGGCCACTCTCTCCCCATCACTGGATGACACGGCAAGAATCTAACTAGCTGTCTGCAAACCAGCTAGCACCCAGATCTCAGACTTCTCAGCCTCTGGCACGGTAAGAAACCCATCTCTGCTGTTTAAACCCTTTGGTCTATCAACTCTTTTTGTAGCAGCCCAAACTGACTAAGACAGATAGTGAGTGCAAGGTGTTCCCGATTTCAGAAAAATAGTCACACGCAAATATAGGCACAACTTATTTATCAATTCATTCAGCATGTAGGAATGGAACATCTCCTATTTGAAAGATCTCCGTTTTGGTACTGGGGGTAGCGTGGTGAGTATCATACTCCTGGGAATTTCGGTCTGTGGGGAGAGGAGCAGACATAGAAACTGGTTGAACACCGGTATCAGAAAGTTCTTTCTTTCAGGTGTTGGTCAGTATTCAGAGGACAGCAAAACTGGGTGATGTGAGAGCCCGTGCGGACAACTCTGGATACAGCCATCAGGGAAAGCCTGTCTGAGGAGGTGACTTCTGAGCTGGGGTCTGGAGGAGGGGAAGGCACCAGCAATAGATGGACCAAAGAGGGGGCACCATGGACAGAGACAGCAGTAGCGAAAATGCTCTGAGGATAAAGCGTCATGCTCAATGAATAAAACCAGACTCCTATGGCTCAGGGAACTGAACAGACAACACATTAGAAGATGCAGAAGATGAGGGGCACTGATTGGCATAATTGGTTAAGCCTCCAACTTTTTTTTTTTTAAAGATTTAATTTATTTGACAGAGGGAGAGAGATCCCAAGTAGGCAGAGAGGCAGGCAGAGAGAGGGAGGAAGCAGGCTTCCCGCTGAGCAGAGAGCCCGATGCGGGGCTCGATCCCAGGACCCTGGGATCATGACCTGAGCCGAAGGCAGAGGCTTTAACCCACTGAGCCACCCAGGTGCCCCATCTAGCCTCCAACTCTTGATTTCAGCTCAGGTCATGATCTCACGGTCATGAGATCAAGCTCCATGGTGGGCTCTGTGTTCAGCATGGAGTTTTTTCGGGATTCTCTCTCTCCCCCTCCCTCTGTCCCTCTGCTCCTTTCACTCCACTCTCTCTCTAAATAAATTAAATAAAACCTTAAAAAAAAGAGGGGAAAAATAAAGATGCAGAAGATGAGGCTTTGGACCAGAGCTTATTCAGAGCTGTGTAAGTCTAGGAAAAGAATCGGAGCTTTATTCCAAGTATCCGGACAAAAGCCCATAAACATCCAGATGGCAGGTGCATGACTGATCCGGGAGAGGAGAAGCACAGGTGACCAGGAGGTAGGAGAAGCGTGTCCCCTCTCCTCTCCAGGTGATGTTAGAGGGGTCACTTGCCCTCTCAGGTTCAGGGTCCACACAGGCCAGAGGAGAGGGGTAGACACTGCCGGGAGATACATCTCAGATACAAACAGGTGCATCCCTGCTTCCCAGAGATAATGCAGCCAACAGAGACTTACATTTAACATAGTCTCCAGGCATCTAGACTTCACTTTACTGAGCTATATACATGGAACTAGCACAGCGAGATCGTATCCACTGGGAAGTGCAGAACAGTGCACTTGCCATGAAACAGAAGAGAGTGCCTTAAGCTCAAGCCCCACTCCACAGGCTGGGCCCCACGAGCATGATCTGAGCTCTGCTGTCTACAGCACAGGGGCCAGGAGGTAAGGTAAGAGAGTGTCCGTGTAACCTACCAGCCTACTGCTTTCTCTGGAATATTCCTCCTGCTCCTTTGACAGCTTTCATCTTGTGGGACAAAGAAAATTCACCACTGTAGGATACACCCTGCTCATCAGGCCATTGCTCAGGCAGCCCTTCCTACGGACTCCTTCACAAGGCAGCCCTCACCCTCAGCTGAGCTGGATGTCACTGAGGTTGGGATGAAAGGGAAAGAAAGGGGCCATTTTCCTTTGGAGCCCTTGTCGCGGCAGTCAAACAGTGTAATTGGAAGTGTTCTCTTTTCTTGTCCGGCGGGCCAGCTAGGGGTTGAAAGAGGAAAGCAGCTCCTGGTTCTCACTCATTTCCATGGACAGATTTGAAACACAAGAAGCTGTCCTCACTGTCGCTCATGAGAGCCATTTCCAGGAGCCCTATGGTCTGGCCAGAATCTCTTCTCAAAAACACCATTTCAGACAAGGTTAGGAATCTTGGAAATAACACAGAAGCCAGGTGTTAGAAGCCAGGGGAGAGATACTCTCCCCTTGAGAGAGTATCTACTAGAAAATTTAAAATTACATATATGTTTCACATTGTATTTCCACTGGAGGACACTAAGCTAGCCTCTCCTTATGGCTATAGAATATTTAAAATCCTAGTTCTAAGTGGTCAAAATAGGATTTAAATTTATATATTCTGTACAATCCCAGTTTCTCTCTCTCTCTCTCTCTCTCACACACACACACACACACACACACACACACACACGCATGCACATATATACAGTGTCCAAAATCAATGCCTTTTGAGTTTTTTAAATCTTCCATTTAACCAGTACCACATATTGAGTTTGGGATGTCAATGGCTTCCACGTACCAATCAAGGACATCTCAGATGTATGCCTCAGGGAAATGACACATGCCTAGCATGACAATTGGTGCTTGTGAATTACAGATTGGAGGACATTATTCCTGAAGGTGCTAAAAGACCAATCTAAATCTAATCAACAGAAGTCAACTCTGGATGAGGAGATATTTACTTTTAATAAGAAAAAAAGCAACCACTTTTATCCAAACTTTGTGTCCAAATTTGGTCGGATGCCATAGCCTTCATGCATTCCTGAAGAAGATATAGGGCGTCAGAGAAACTGGGGTGCTTATATAAACTGGATTCCCTAGCCCAACTCAAGTCAGAACGAGATGCTCAGTTTTAAGCAAATACAAGACTCGAAACAGTAGCTGTACCATTGCCCTGAGCCCCAGGCATTAGTAAGGCTCAGAATATTCCTTCCTTCTCTGCCCCCTAGTCGTGCTTGTTTTCCTTTGAAGAATAATTAAGATTTAATGGCATATTTTCACAGTTTTTTGTCTGGCTGCTTTCTGACTGCCTACTGTGCAGAATGCTTGTGTTTGATCCCGGTCATTACAAGAACTGTACAGTAATTGCCTATCTGGTGACTCGCTAATGGAGGTCCCCAGAGAGCAGAGACGCTGCTCTTTTGAAGTTCATCTTGTTTACTGTTGGCCCTTCTGGTTTAATCTGTATCATCAGAGAGCCCTGCTCAATTATTGGCAGCTCAATCTCTTCTCATTGGGATACAGACACTGGGTAAACAAGTTTTCGCTTCTTTTTCTTCCCTTTCATTCTTTTTCCTTATTTCTCCCCCTTTGTTTCTTCTTTGCTTACCCAGATGGGCCCACCTTGATCGAGCCTGAGATGGCTACACCAGGGGATCAGTGGCCCTCTGAGGAAGCTGCTCTTCAGATCTGCCCAATAGGCCACAAATTGGAGAGCAACTAACCAGATGTAATGGTTTCTACTATTTATTCTATGACAGGATGACTTCTGCTCATCTACTAGAACCCAGGTCATGGAGCGGTTCTTTCAGAAAACAACTCAGGTTCCACAAATACAACCTCATGCTGTCCCTCCATTGATTGTCCTCATAATGCTTACCACAATTAACTTCGATTGTTTTATCACTTTTGGCATTCTAGACAAAGGAACCTTATGCTTCCACATGTTATCCTCAACCCTTAAGCCATATTAGATGGTTAAAATGTCCTAGGCCATATTAGATGGTTAGATGTTACCTAGTCCATTACCCTAGTCCATTTTAGATGGTTAGATGTTATCCTCAATCCTTAAGCCGTATTAGATGGTTAAAATGTCCTAGGCCATATTAGATGGTTAGATATTATCTAGTCCATTACCCTAGTCCATATTAGATGGTTAGATGTTATCCTCAATCCTTAAGCCGTATTAGATGGTTAAAATGTCCTAGGCCGTATTAGATGGTTAGATGTTACCTAGTCCATTATCTAGTCCGTTACCCTAGTCCATATTAGATGGTTAGATGTTACCCTCAATCCCTAGGCCATATTAGATGGGTAAAATGTGCCTGAAGAACAGATGGACATTTTCAGGTTATACTAAAGTTTCTCTCTTTCCTAAGAAAAAAAAAATTCAACACTAGATACCAAAGTTCTATTCCGTTCCCTTCCTAAAAACTTTTGTCAGAAAATATAGTTAAGAGAAAATTCATAAATAGGAGTTTGTTGACCATGAAGGCAAGGGACTGTCTTACTGATTAGCACAGATGAAGGTCATGAACTCTATGACAACTTAGCGATCTCTGACCAAGATGCCCGTGAGAGCTTTCAGCACCACAGAGAAGGACAGCAATGCCAGTGGCATGTTGACCGAGCGGCATGTTTTTTTAACTGAATTATAATTACCAGTGTTATATTAGTGCACAGTGTACAATTATATTAGTGTACAATTAGTGTACAATGTAATGGTTCAACAATCCTATCCATTACTCAGTGCTGATCAAGGTAAGTGTATTCTCAATCTCTTTTATCTATTTCACCCTTCTCCACCCTCCTGCCCTCTAATAATCTGATTAAAATGGAAGAGGACTTGAAGAGACACTTTGTCATAGAAGACATATAGAAGACCAACAGATGCATGGAATGGTGCTCAACATTACTCATCACTGGGGAAATGGAAATCAAAGACACCATAAGACTTCTAGAAAATGCGCTTAAGCAGAGCTAATCGGAGTCTTTCCCAGGACTCAGACTTGAGTGTTGGAAGACAGAATGTTATTTTCCACCCAGAGAAAACTAAGGCACACTTGGAGATACATAATCAAAGATGAAAAGGGATTTCTGTTGATGAGGTTTGAGATCCTGGATCTAGATAGGTAAGAACCTGACTTTAACTCTAGACTTAATCATTACCTGAGAAAAGAACATATTCTTAGACTAATTTGGTTGAATTATTTCTAGAATAACCTTAATACCCATAATTACACAATACCTGACTAGCCCTCCAGTCCCCGAGGTAGGCATATTTTGTTTATTTGGACAACTTCACATTGGAAAATCTGCAATGCCAATACATTTCAAGTACAACTGAAAATAAGGATCTCAATAATATATTGGTCCCACCAGTAATAAATAGGAAGGCTTTTCCTGAGCCAGGTTGTGGTAAACACTTTTCATGTAATAGTTAATTTAGCCCTCGCAACATTATCACACATCATAACTGCTGTTGTTGTTATTTTTACTCTGGCTTAGAGAGAGAAACACTGAGGTTAAAAGTAGGCAAGTCATTAGCATTTGTTAATACTGGGGCTGAGATCCAAATATAGATCTGTCTTCACAGCTCTCTAAGACCGTGAGAGAGTTATCACACTAATCGCATAATTACATGATTTTTTAATTGTTGTTTTTAGGTAGTATGGTTAAGTAACTCTATCTGACAGTAAGAATACTAAGACAACTCATGTAAAATATTGAGCTTTGCAGTTTTAAAACAAAGTTTTTAAAACCATTTAGCTGCCACCATAATCTTTTCAGGTGGGTGGGAATTCATATCGCCACCTTACAGACAGGGCAAGAGACTCTGAGAAGTTAAATGACTTGCCTGAGGTCAAATAGCTAATAAGTGGCAGCATTTGAGTGTGGACCCACTTATCTCTGGCTCCAAAACTCACTCCACTTCATCAAGGGTGAACATTTATCCTTAGGTGAACTGATTTTAAATACTTGGGCAACTTCTCCATGGAATATTCACAGCATCAAGAACCAAGAGCTCCAAGTCCAATTTAGAAAACCTTATTAGTCTAATAAGACTTCAGTTCCATCAGCATAATTGGCAGCTACCTCAGTCACATACAGTCTAATTACTTTACCCTGGGTTCGGCGGGGGGGAGACAAAATGTGAGGAGAGAAGAAATGAACACTGGGAAGGTGCCAACGTAGCCTGAGACCTCCTTGTGAGGCTAACAGCTATTGCTCAAGGTCATGGGGGAAATGGAAGTCTCGAAGAGCATGTTAGGGGTACCGTTAGCCTCCTACATTTCTGTTGGCACAGAGGCAAAACAGCCAAGAGAAGTTAATACCCGAATTGTACTGCAGGCATTAAAAGACTTACAAAGAACATCCACAGCAAAGAAAACTTAGAATTCAGTTGCACTGCTACTACTTAATTCCTTCGTTTCTTATAGAGGTCACCTATCATTGGATGAGTGCAAATCCTAGCTGCTCTTTAGAACTACCACCATCAACAATGAAAAAATGTGCAATTTTAAATTGAATCTTTCTGTAAATTTCTTTCTGTAAAATATCATCTCTCCCCAGCTTTGTTAAGGGGCAATGGAAAAAATTATGTATATTTAAACTGTACAAGGTGATGCTTTCACGTAAGTATACTTTGTGAAATGATGACCACAATCAAGTTAATTAACATACCCATGACCCCACAGTGTGTGTGTGTCTGTGTGGGTGTGTTTGGTGGGGAGAACATTTAAGATCTACTGTCTTACAGTTGTGCAAATTTCACACACATCGCTAAATTCTCACCTACATACCCATCTTCAGCCCTCTGGATTTCCCCTTATTTCTGTAATTTTTCACTGTCATTAGCTGGATTGGGAAAAAAAAAAAAACAAAACAAGAAACAAAACTAGGTTTAAATTCTGCTTCTTATATTTCCTGCGCATGTGACCTTAAGCAGGTTACCAAAGACTCCAAACATTTGTAAAACAATGATCATAAGACAAAAACAATAGCAATAATAGTAGTACCTAATACTGAATAATGCATACTCCAGCTCATGGAGAAGGCTTGGTAGTCATTCCTATAGGTCTGCTTGTAAGGATTTCCCATCACATACTGCAAGGTGCATTCTAACAGTAAAGCTCCCAGGGTGCCTGCTAGTAGGGGAGGGTCAGATAATTAAGACTTGCACGTATCAAGGCAGCATTTCTCAAAGAGGTACCACTTGAACAGAACGGGTTCTAAATCATTCATCACTCTCCCTGTGCCATGGAATTTTGGAGGTGAGTTTTCCAGCCCCCATTCTAAGTCTTTCAGACACTGGCTTCCCCAGAAGGACATCTCCAATAGTGCTCTGACTCTAAGAATTAGATGCCAACAATCAGAAAACAATTTTATTGTCTCATGTTAAGTCAACTGACACCAAGTGCAATGTTTTCACCTACTAATCTTTGCCACAAATACTGCCCCATTTTACAGTCCATTCCCTGTCTTAAAAACACAATGTTCCAGCATGAAGGAAATGTCACCATAGCAAGAAAAGAAAACCAAGTCAGCAGGAAAAGTCACTTAATTGCGGTACACATCCAACAGGGCTGTTACGATCCTGCTTTCTCTAGACCCAGCTTCTAAAGGAATTTTCTCGAAAAGCAGTATGATGAACTCAACTCAACTTTATCAACATATGCGCCTCTGGGACTCTACCAAAACCAAGTTATTTCACTTCATTTCAACTCGCAAACTTGTTATATCAACCAGTCAGTAGGTGTAATTGTTCGAGGCCAGGCATTTTCAAGGAAATCAATGTTGGCTGATGGATTAATTTCTCAATTTGTCTTACTTCATTCTTAAAAAAAGAGAGAGAGAAGGAGGAAAAAAAGAAACCTGCCAATTTTTGGATATCGACTAGTTCCAGAATATCCATAATACAGTAGACTCGTTTGACATTTTTTTCATGTTGCCATTGGCCGGTGATCCTCCATCAATCCCAGTGATGTATTTTCTTACTTGTCCAACATTTCTGATTTTACAGATGACCCAGAATCCACAAGCAGCAGCTTGGGATTATCGGGACAGGTGTGTGCGTCGTCAGGACAGGTGGATTCTAGTCACAGCCTTGTCGCTGGGAACTTTGTTAAGTTACATGCTCCCCCTGGGACTATTACTTCTTGCTTAAAATAAGAGTATACTGGGGGACTCACGGGGGGGGGGGCGCTTAGTCAGTTAAGTGTCTGACTCCTGATTATGGCTCAGGTCATGATCTCAAGGTCCTGGGATTGAGCCCCATGTTGGGTTCTGCCCTCATCTAGGAGTCTTCTTGGGGAATTTCTCTCCTTTCTCTGCCCCTCCCCCCAACTTGTGCTTTCTCTCATGCTCTCTCTCAAATAAATAAATCTTAAAAAAAATGTCAGAATGTATTAAGAGGTTCAGCCATATATAACAAACAGAGGGAGAGGAGGAGGAAGGGAAATCAGTTTATTTCCGTCTCGGCATAGCACAGAGGTTGGTAAGCTAAGGCTAGTGGAGTAGCTTATGGTTTCAGAGACCTGGGCTCTTCCTACCTCAGTGTTCTACCACTCTTGAAATACAGACCTCATGGTAGCAGAGAGCCTCCTCAAGGCTTGCATTCATAATCAGATTCCAGCCCACAAGGAGGGAAGGCAGAGAAGGACATGCCCCTTCCTCTTAAGGAACCTTTCCAGAAGCCCCTAAGGACACTTCCACCTCTGACTAGAATGGATTCACAAACCACACTTGGCTACAAGGGAAATTGGAAAAGGTAAGCTTCCAGATCCCTGAGGTTAATGTGCAATATTAGACTATTTTTATTCCATGAAAAACTATACGAGGGACAGTACAACCCCTCGAGTCTGTTTCTGAGTATATGTTTTGAATGAGACTGATCGAGGTTCCAGGAAGGCGCCCACTCATCAGAATACTCACCATTTCCCCCAAGTTCAAACCCTCTCCTAACCCTGTACCTAACCACCATACGCTCCTGAAAGGGAGGAGGATGGAAACATCAAGAGAAAGAGGATGAAATGACTTGCCTTAGAAATATCTCTCTTTTCCCTCCAACACCTCCTACCTTATAGCATCTTATGACCAACATGCTGTGCATGAAACACTAAAAGTTTCAGGACTTCCTAGCCACCCCAGAGCATAAACCTACAAGGTCCAGGGGACCACCAGCATAGCATAGAGCTCTTGAATCAGCCCAGAGGACAAGGAAGGGCCATCCTGAGTCAGCGTGATAAAGCAAACAACAATACTTGGGTAAGGATAAGAAAATGCCGACCAACTTGACTGCCCTTGCTCAAGAGGGGAGCTTGGACTACACCCCCAATTTTGCCCCAAATCACCCATCAGCTCATGTGAGCTGCACTGATTGGAAACTAGGGTCAGGGAAGTTAAGTAACTTTGTCAACATGAAGACTCCTCCCAAGAACAGAAGCAGCTCTGGGCAGTCAGCCCCTGTTGTCCTTATCTGCTGAGCTGAGTGTCCAGCCTGCGTGATTAATAAGTGCCATTTGATCCAGTGAATGAATGAAGGGATGGCTCCACGTCTCGTGTCCTCTCCCTGTGGCAGCCTCCCACCCTGATGAGAGTGGAGCTCTCCCTGCTAGAAATCCTTGGCACATCGAAAGGTGATAAAACCTACAATGAAGCAGATTCCCACAGTGCTGCAGAATTGGAAACCACATCTTATCGCCGCATAATGGCCCTGGTTCCATTCCCACATCACAGAGAATGCAGCCTAAAAGAGATTGAGTTATTCCACACAAAGACTTCATGGGGGGCGTGGGGGATGTTGTTTTGATTCACTGCTTTTTGTGTGTGTGTGTGTGTGTCGTTTCAAACACAACAATGCACATTTTCATCAGAAGCTAAATGATAGTGCTTACAGTATTTAATATCTGAATTCAATTATGTTTTTGAAGGCTTATTACCATAGTAAAAGGAAAAGTATTTCAGAGAATTTCCAAAGGTATCAGGGTACAATTGTTGGGGGGAAAGTATACACTGTTAAGGAAACTATATATCCAGGTAAAAGAGAGACCCTGAGACCCACATAGACACACACACAGACTGCCCTCCATGCAGAAAGACCCACACAGACACACATACACACAAACAGACCCACAAAGACATACACACACAGACAGACCTCCCCTAGACACACATATACACAGATGCCCAGAGAGACACAGACACACACACACAAACAGAAACACACAAAACAAAGATAAACACATACACAAATGGCAAGGAGGAGATAAAGAATCTCCATTGTGATGCTCCAACACCCCGAAGGCTCTTGCTCACTCATCCCTCCATAAAAATAACCTCCCCAATCCATTCTCCGTGCCTCAGCTGCCCTAATTTCTCAAGAAGCAAATCTGGTCATTTCACCCATCTCCTTAAAGCCTGCAGTATGTTTCCCATTGCCCATGGGATCAAAGTTGAAGCCCTTTAAACTGGTCCCCACCAGGCAAATCTGGGACAATGTTAGTGTTGAAATAAATAATGGTAGAAATGGATTGTAAGTCATTAAATAAAAGAAAATCCATGAGTCCATAATGATATTTATAAACTAACTAATTGGGGAGACATGGAAACTTTCTTACATTCAACTGACAAATAATAACTATAGAAAGAGTAGCAGAAAATCACCAGTGGGTGTTAAAATCAGCGGTGAGAGACTGATAGAGAATGGGATACCAATACAGTCTCAAGAATGTCCCCACAGATCACTTACTGCAAAGGGGAAAAGTATGAAAATTTGAAAATACAGGGGGAGAAAAAGAAGGTAAGTACCACTTCATCATTTAGTCCTGGTTATTGGCAACATGTGTTCTTTGGACTTCTGTTTGGAGAAAGGGGGAGAGGTCGTGGGAGAGAGGTGAAGAGAGAAAGGTAGGGAGAGAGAGGGAGAGCAAGGGAGAGAAAGAGAGGGAAGGTCAAGGAATGAACCACGTCATGTTCTATCCTTCATTGACTGTATATTTACACAGTATTCATAGGCCACCCCACCTACCGACTGCCTTGGGTCAAAGTGTTAGCTTTGCATTTTTTTGTTTAACTATAGCCGGATAAACCTCCACAGAGTGTTTTCCCCTCTACACGCCCTGTGACCCCCGGTCCGTTCATTACAAAATGAGAGGGAGCTGCGTATCCTGGACGCCCGCGTCTCAGCACAGCCCAGCACGGGCACAGTCTAACGGCCCCCTCCATCACGTAATAGTCGCAGACAGAGGCCAATTTCCCTCAAGAAGTGAGCTGGGGCCCGGTGATTAAGAAATCTGGGGGACCTGAGGTTCCTCTCCATCCTTCTTTGGCTCTGTGGATGTGGTAACATTATTCTCAGTCTCCATCCCTTGGCCTGTTTGAGAAGTTAAGGAGAAATCTCATGTCATGCTCTTGGGTGTTCTCGCCACCCTGTGACCAAGCACCATCCACTGAGCACCTTGCCCAGGCCCACCCTCCGTTGCCGGGCAGGGTTCCTGAGCAGAATGGAAGACCTTTCTACGGGGGGTTTTGAGCAGCGTGGGAGACACAGGAATCAGAGAGCAAACTACAACACAGTGCAATGAGCTTCTGAGTAAGGCAATATTCCCCGCAGTCGAGGAGTTGAACAGTGAATTATACCCAACCTCAGAACTGGCCTGGACAATGATGAAAAGTCAGGGCAAGAATCCCACAGGATTACAGAGAGCAGGAGCAAGCACTCCAGTCGGCTACGCGCACGGCGGCCGTGTGGTCACGGGTCTCCCGGCCTGGGTCCTCGGCAGACATTCCGAACCAATCCTTATTTCCCTTTGCACTCAGATTTCCAAGCCCTCTGTCTCCCTATCCTGGAGCCACAGCATGTGGGAGAGAACATGTTTCCGAAGCAGTCAAATCAGGGTTAAAACTCCGATTCTGCAATTACGGGAGGCAGAGCCTTGGGCAAGACGATCTACTGCTCCTCCCTCCCCCAACCTCCTCCTCCGGAGCTCACAGGATCATTAAGTGAAAGAAGGTGGGGGAAATTTTACCTTAGACGCCGCCACTGGGGGTGGGGGGTGGGGAGGCAAAATTACGCAAGCCGCTTTGGAAGACAGGCAGTTTCTCGGAGAGTTAAATGTTAGTTTACCATATGTCCTGGCAATTCAGCTTCCAAGTATCTACTCCAGGGAAATGAGAACGTATATCCGCACAAAAACTTGTACCTGAATGGCCCTAGCAGCACGATTCGCACAGCCAGGAAATGGAAAGAGCCCAAGCGGCCATCACTTGATGACTCGGTAAGGTGAGTACGATGTGCTCTACCCATAGAATGGAGCATCATTCAGAAACAAAAAGGAACAAAACACGAACCTCAGAATCATGAAGCTCCCCAAAAAGCCGGGGGCAAAAATGCGACATCTTGTGTGGTCCCACGTATGCACGAGGCGAGGAAAGGCAAATTTGAGACAAAAAGAACGGCGGAGTAGTTGCCCCCGGGGCTGGTGGTGGGAATGGGCGATGAATGGAGACAGAGCTTCAGGAAGGTGTTTTTTTTTTTTCTCTTTAGGGTGACGGAAATGTTATAAAACCGTATCGTGGGGACGGCTGCATCAAGGTGTGATTTTTAACCAAGTATCACTGGACATGCCAACGAAGGGAAGTTTGCGTTATGCAGATAAGAGCCCAGTGTAGCTGTCGACAAAGATTTATAAGTCTTAGCACGGGGGCCCGGACTTGCAGAACTCATACAAAATTGTTACTGCAAAGCCCTTGTTTCCGAAAGGCTTCTCAGACCGTATCTCCCATCCTACATGAACAGCTACCCCGATAAAACCCCACTGTAGCTCCTTCTGGGCCATAAAAACTGTCTTTCCTCATGGGATTGCTTGTTGTTTGGTATCACATAATTTAACTTCTGGTATACATATTTTAATGTTTGCAAAAAAAAAAAAAAGAATGTAAACTTCCCCCAGGATAGGGGTCATTTCCTAGCTATTTCTGTATCCTCAGCAGCAGGGGCAGCTAGCCTTCAGCTTGGCCCCTGGCACAAAATTTGAATTCCAATGTTTATTAATGGATTATTAACTTCACCCCTAAAAAAAATCTTGCCAACTGTGATGGCGGATTGGGAAAGGGAGGTATCAAAAGAATGGCCACTTTCAAGGGTGAATGCGTTTTAGAAAACAGAGCAGCATAAAAGAAAGATCCATTTAGAGAGGCTGATTCAGGCTTAGCGTGGCTAATTAATTTACACTGCCATGATCACTGCAGACACATCTAAATTTTAGATTATTTTTATCTTGGCAAAGATGCTCTTATCCAAGCCAGCTTTTTTGTTGCTAAGCATTTAACAAAACAGACATTAAAGGAATCGGAGGAAAAAATTAAAGCTACCGGATGGTATTTTTTTATGACAAATTGATGTCTTTTAAAACAATCCAAACAGGAGCATTTTATGCAAGAACAACACTTAAGTCAATTAAATTAATTGATGTGTGTGTTAAGATCAGCCAATGCGCTCCCTGGCTTTTATCTGAACAGGAAAAAGAAGTTGGAACGGCTTTATAGAATCTCCCATGTGACAGTTGCTTTGCGCTCACGAAATGCTCCTCCAACTTCAATGCTCGTTTAAGGCAAACACGGAGGACAGTGCTTCGGAATTGCAAGGTTCCATTTTCCGGTCAAAGTAAAATAATGGTGAGCTGGACATCTGCCATCTTGCCTATCGGCATCCTCGTCCTCTTATTCTGAGCACGTGGCCTCAATTTCCTTGTAGGAGTCCCTACTTCTCCTTCCTAACACAGCCCAGCCCGCGTGATTCGATTCTGGTGCTGTGATCCGCACGGAAGAAAACTATTGTTTTGGTCTGCTGATTTGTTTATCGACATCCTATTTCACGATGTTTGGAGAAATAAATGCACAAAAAACCAAAGCTGCAAGTTGCAGGGATGCCTTGACTCGCTGGGTATTCTTGAGCTACACGGACAATCGTTAACATCTTAGTTCTTTGATGTTCTTTCTCTCACTCTCTGTGTGTGTCTATATACATGGGGTTTTCTGCATCATTTGAGAAGGAGTCACAGCTATCATGACCCTTGTTACCAAATACGTCAGCATGAAACTTCTGGTCTTTCTGTGATGTAACCATAATAGGAGTTATCAACTCAAGAACTTTAAGTGTTGATCCAGTATCATTACCTAATACAATCTGTATTTAAATTTAGAAAACAATCCTCATAGCATACCTTATAGCATTTTAAAAAAAAAAAAAAAAAAAGCCTTTTATGTATTTGCGAGAGAGAGCATGAGTGAGAGGCAGAGGAAGAAGTAGGCTTCCTGCTGAGCAGAGAGCCCGATGCGGGCCTCGATCCTAGTACCCTGAGATCATCACCTGAGCCAAAAGCAGTCGCTTAACTAACTGAGCCACACAGGCGCCCCACCTTGCAACATTTTTAAATCCAGGATACATTCTGGGGTCACACAGTACATTGTGGTCCTGTTTGAGGCAGACTTCTAACAAAGCATTCAGAAAAAAGAAACAAACAGACAAAAAAAAACCCAATACAAACAATGCTTCTCTACTGGGGAGTGGGGCGAAGTAGATCCAGAAATAGAAATCATGGGATAATACTGACTTATCAGCTGGGAGAAGCTAGTCTTTATGGGAGGCAGTAGGTTTTTCTATGGGAGTTTCCGAAGTTTCATGAGCTGGACAACTTGGATAGCCATCGCCAGATCCTTTTGTGTTGACCCAAGCAGGGTTTAACACAGCAACTTTCACTCTGTGGGTGGGTCCAAAGTCAGTCAGGCTCCTAGTAAGTGGCAGGAAAGACTCCTGCAAAACCTAGGCCACTTTTGTGCAAAATTGTGACACACGACAAAAACCTGGCCTTACTCATTTCGATCTCCCATAGATTACATGGTTTGTGCCTCATGTGTTTCTGTGTGTCCTTCTTTCTGATGATAGAGTTTCCTTTCCTGCCTTCCTATTTTTTAGGAATCAAGTTTTCATAGTCCCACAAATAGGAATAAATGCAAAGGAACAAGCAAGCAAACAAACACTACATGTATTAAGACTCAGGCGAGGGGTGCCTGGGTGGCTCAGTGAGTTATAAAGCCTCTACCTTCAGCTCAGGTCATGATTCCAGGGTCCTGAGATCAAGCCCTGATTTGGGCTCTCTGCTCAGCAGGGGGACTGCTTCCCCCTCTTCCTCTGCCTGCCTCTCTGCCTACTTGTGATCTCTCTCTGTCTGTGTCAAATAAATAAATAAAATCTTAAAAAAAAAAGACTCAGGTGATGCTCATTTGTCCATCGTCTTTGTCCACTCGGAACAATGAACCTCCCCTCCTTGCTGCTCACAACCAACGAGACACACAGTCAGGCTTCTGAGTGGCCAGAGACCGTTTCACAGAAAAGATCCTCTGGAATTCAGGCACTTTTGAGTGAGATTGCTCCAGGACCTTTGCTCACAGTCTAGTTGCTTCGGCATTGGTCGCAATGATAATGAGCTTCATAATCTGGTTTTACACTGGGAAGCAGATTAAAGTCCACATGTTGGAAGAAGGAAGGGTTTCGCTAGCAGTTGGTGAGAACAGGAAGTAAACTCGGTGCCAGCCTTGCCGTCGGGAGGAGGGAAAAGCCGTAAAAAAAAAAAAAAAAAAAAATCACAGTGAGAGCAGACGCGGTCGTGGAAAGAGCTCAGGGCATCTCGGGGCATTTAGCACAGGGACAAGCCTGCCTCTCCATCTGGAGGAACCCAGAGCTCGATATCGTTTCCATCACACTGGACGTTTGGTCGTGGATCCTCAGAGACAAGTTGTATTATGTGGAATGGACTTGGCTGCGGGAAGCCGAGGGGGAAGGAAATGTGTTTAAAATGCTTGCCCCAATTTAAAAAAAAAAAAAAAACACAAAAAACTGAAATAAAAACGAATAGCTTGGGTGTTTAAGGGGGTAAATGTAAGCTACCTGGAAAATTACTTTTTGTGGATTGGCTCATTCCCTTGTGTTGCCTGACAGATGAGTTAGGAGGACAGGAGAGGCCAGAAGGGGCAAGATGCTGTCGTGGAAAGAACAGAAACCCAACCCTAGAGGAAGTGAGGACTTTAAGACACTCCTATAAGACTGCTCCTGCCATTGGAGACCTCTTCACCTGCGAAGCCCAAGCTTCTGAAATTGAAATTGAAGGAAAAAAAAAAAAAAAAGAAAGAAAAAGTTACCAACACTGGCATCCACTGCCCGCTGGGGCACATTGGCCATGGCTGGTGTGACTGCGGAATTTATTCCGGTCCAGGCCCGTGAGCAACATCAAAGGCAAGATTTGTCGGCCCTGCCCGTCCCAGAGAGCCGGGCACAAGGAGTCAGCGCCCAAGGTCTGACCCTGAGGCGCTCGTTTAAGTTCTGAGGCTGCAAGTGCTTGTCGGACCTTCTTTTTAGCCAAGTCTGCCTAATGAGTTTTTAAGGTGAGCTGCCCCATAGGCTGTTTAAATGTTGGTTGGTGCCATGTGGAATCTCTGAGGGCTCGCTCGAAAATTTACTCAATGAAGTCTTAGGGTCACATAAGACCTAGGAATACCAGAAAGAGAAGAGTGAAAAGCTACCCGTCTCTCTCTCTTTTTGTCCCTGTCTCTCTTATGTAACACACAAAATATTTAAGGATAATGCCAGCAGGAAACAAATGCTATGAGATGGGTAATCCTACCCTAATTTTGGTAGGTTTGAGGAAAAAAGGAGCAACCAGAAGGTTTCCATGCTTCTCCCTACCTACCCCCCAAATCAAACACACATGTAAAACAATTCCCTGAATAAAAATAATATGCAAATCCATCAAGGCTAACTGCAAGCCCGAGATCTTTCCACGACACTATGTGCATTAAGAGTAAGTCCCAATAAAGACACAATCCATAAACCAGAAAGAAAGCACGGAAGGGCAAGGGCAGACTCCCAGGGATGGTTCGAGAACTGAAGGTAGGGTCTGCATGAGGCAGGCAAGCCCCCCAAGGAGCCCCACAGCCCTTGTTCCCAGCAGCACCTCAGCCTGGACGGGAGAGGCTCTCTCTGCAAGGTGTGGTTTTGCGTCTCCTTCCCCTCATCTGTGCTACAGGCTGCCAAGGCTGTTCCCTGGGCTGGACTTGCCTCTTCAGGTGGATGGCGTCCCAGTTCTCTGAACAAAGCATCCACAGCAACAACCCCAGGCACGACCGTCCTGTTTTTCAGAGACTTCCTACAGCCTGACCTAGTACCTTACACTCAACACCACCTTGTATCTGCAAGGTATCTGTTGGGGAATTAGCCAGATTGAGGGAGAGAAACACTTTGTAAACCAGAAAGCACATGAGTCTATGAACCGACATCATTGCCATTGTTATTATTTATCTAAATCGGCCTCCTGAGTATAAAAGTCCTACTTTCTCTTTCCCTGAGAGGCTTGCCAATTTTCCCGATCCATTCACTCCCCATTAGTAGGACCCCTAAGCTAATCAAGAGTCTCGTCCATTTCACACCAGACCTCCTGCCTGCCTGCAGCTCCCCTCGGCCTCAATCCATGTCCCCCCAACAGCCAGATTCATTGTTCGACAGGAAAATCTGATTCCACTCCTCTCCATGAATCCATGGGATGGGTCACTATGGTCTACCAGATGCATCCTGACTCACTGAGGCTGTAGGACCTTGCTTTTCCTATAGACTGTGGTTTCTCCCAAACAAGCCAGACTTGCTCAAAACCCAATGCTTGTCCTAAGCACACCCTCTGTTCACATCATTCTACCTCATCTTGGGGAGCGGTTGTGTTTCTACCTACAGTGTACGAAGAAGCTCAAATGTCGCGCTCTCGTCAATTACGTTCTGAAACCTCCTTCTGACGTCTGCCTCAATCACAGTACAATGAGGGGCTCTAAGTTAGACATTCTTTGTTTACAAAAAAGTGATGACCATGACAACAGCAATAGTGATAAATGCTAGTATTTTCTCAAAACTCTCAAACGTTCTTAAGAGCCTTATATAGAATATCCCACACTCAAGGCAACCCCACCATCCTTCTTACCACACCTGTTCCCATTCCACAGACACAACCCCTGTGCTCATACAAGTTATTTAGCTTCCCCTTTCCCTTATTTCACTGACCTTTCTAGGTCACAGGGCAATGGTGGAGGCTGCAGACTCCAGCCCTCATCACTGCCACTGTCACGCTCCCCTACCTCATGGCCCAGATGTGTGCCATCCAATATGGTAGCCACTAGCCATACAGGATTCAATTTCACACTTACGTCATAAAATAAAATGAAACATTCGGTTCATCAGTTGCGCTAGCCACACGTCAAGAGCTCCAGAGCCATAGTGGGTAAGGCTGATATAAAACACTTCCGTTGTCAAAGGAAGTACTACTGGGCAGCACTTCCCCAGACTGTGAGCGCCTTGAGAGCAAGAACCTGCTCTCCATGCTGGAATCCCTGGAACTTAGCACCACGCAGCTCGCTGAGGTGCAAAGACCCAGACCCCGGCTACACTGACTAGATTTCTCGCACTGCATCTTTCAATGTAAATCAGGCTTCTTTTGAGCAAGTGGCAACCTGGGTATTAGGTCCGTCCGCCCCCACCACTGCCAGTCCCACCCTGGGGCACACAGCCCCTATGCGGTGGATGGCTCTCCTTAACCTTCATCCCCATGCAGTCTCTGTTCCCGAATCCCGGGAGAGCACATCCTCAGTGGAACTGTGGGTACACCACGGTAAGAGCTGTCCACACAAACGTCCTTCACCATGCCGTGTGCTTGGATCTGAATTCTCATGGGACACCGCCGAACTCCAAGTCTGTTTTGTTTCTTCACTGCTTGGGTTGCAAATGGGGTCTTTTCTCTGAGAAGCCTTCCAATAGGACCAAATCTCCCTGATTCGGTTGACTTAAATGCTCCAATTCTATCCTCTGCCCCCTTAAAGATTGCAAGGGTCCACTTCCCAATGATCACCATCACTTCTCTTGTTCAAAACAACAGTGCTACACCACATGCAAGTGTAGAAGAGGTCCTGAACATAGTTAGCTCTAGGTCGGAATCCTGGTTCAACTGCCTTTGTAAACTTTAGGCAAAGTGCTCGCTTTTCGGCCTTTTTCTTCCAGCTCTAAAGCGAGAATGATCATCTCCTTCACCTCAAAGGGGATGATAAGGTTAGCAGAAGAAAATGCATCTCAACTGCAGGACACAGTGTGTGATACCCTGAAAGTGCTTAATTTAACTTTTAATCATTGTTACGATTGCACATTTTTATTTTATACTTTGGAAAATTTACCTAGCCCCATCCTCTTAATCTTTTCCCAGTCCTGACCACATAGGTGCTTGTCCCTCCGCTTTTCAGGTGAGGTAAAGGTTCCCGGCAATTAAGAGAACGGCGGAGCCAGTACTCCATCCCAGGTCTGATGACCTGCAGAACCAGTGGTCCCCTGGCTCCACCACATATCAGTTCCAATATACAAGACCAGCCAGAAACTCACACCAGTTGGAGTGGCCCAGGGCGTCCGTCTGGAGCTAGTGGCTTGACTTGCATAGAAAGTACCAGGCTATCGGGTGACTCTGGGGTGCCGACCCTCCCACTGATGCTGTGCAACCCACCAAGGAGGGTTCAACTGCAGGTTTTCCAGAAAGGCTGAAAACCATCAGCAGAAAAGAGCATTCCATTCTCTGCTACCAGAGAAACTTAGATGAACGCCTTTGGAAAAGAACCAAGAAGGTGCTCATCAGGGGGAATCTGAGCAGTAAAACAACCCCCCCCCCCCCAAAATCACAGTCATCTCTGCTTTTAGACCTTTTCCATGACTCTGATTCATGGAGCAATGAAATAGCACAATACTTACAACTGGATAAAGGTTTTTCCCACCTGGGACTCCTGGGATTCACGGGGCTGGTGCTGCCAAGAATCACCGGTCCCTAAAATCCACACTTTGCAGGGAAGCCTGCTGCAAACCTCATGCTTTGTACACCCTTTAAGTGCCACCACTTCTCAGCCTGGGCCTGGCCTCCAGAAACACACATTGCTTTGAACATCATTTAGACATTTCAGTTGGTTCTGGACGCTTAAAGGAAAAAAAAAAGTGCAGAATTTCCTGGCAGGAAAAAAAAAAATCAAACTGCAACAGAACAGTTTGAGGAAGATAAAATTTTATGCACATATGTAAATATATATTTACATTATATATACACTCAACACACACACACTCAACACACACACACACACACACACACACACACACACACACACACACACACACCGTATCTTTCACCTGAAAATGTGCTGGTTCATTTCCACAAAAAACAAATTTGCAGTTGATGCTGATGAAGGCAGTTGCACATTTTATAACTAAGAAGTGACACCAGGGGCCTTATCACGAAATATTTCTAAACATACGAAATTCAGTAATGGGACCCCCAGGGGCCAGGCCCACAAAGCGGGTACCCCGCTCTGCAAATGCGCAGTCACGTGTCTCCACGGTAACTAAGGCGGTGGAGAGGAGCAGCTCAGAATTGCTGGCATGCAGAAATCGCGAAGCCTGCCGACTTTATTTTTAGTCGGAGCAGTTAGATCTCACATTTCATCAGCGTTCGGCTTGCTTCTGTTTCCCAACAAACACCACACGCACATGCACACTTCACCAGATGTCTACAGTTTATCATGCAAATATTACATAGAAGCGGTAATCATTATTAACGAACATAATCACCCGAAGTCGGAAGGGATATCGTTCACTGCCAGTTTGGGCTCAATCCCTTATGTCCCGGAGTCAAAAGGGAAAAGGAGGAGGAGGCGGAGGAAGAATAAGAAGAAGAGGAGAAGTGGAGGAGGAGGAAGAAGCGGGGGAAACTCTCAGCAATGAGACGCGTGCTTTAACAAAGAACATAGCTCATGTCCTTCCCGGGGGCTGGCCCCAATTTTTCTTCTATTTTGACATGTTTTTTCTCTCCAAGAACAGAATCTACAAAGCTGAAAGTTGCCAGGGCAGGTCACGGGTTATTCTTCATCCACAGGCTTCCGAAGATGTCTCCAGCCCTACCCTGGCCCGTCGTCCAGGGGCCGTGCCAGCAAGCCTTTGAGTTATAAGTTGTAAGGTGGGAGAAAAATCAAGCAACCGTCTTCTTGATTTCTCCTACCCTTTGTTCTTCTCTTTCTTAGCAGTTGGTCCTTCACAGTCTGGCCACTCCTGCCCTTTCATTTCTCTCCGACGGAGGCCACAAACACGCAGCCTGGGGGACATGCCAGGCTCGCAGGCACGTTTGGCTTCGCCCACATGGTGTTTAAGAAATAAACACTGTTGACTTTTGAAGATTGGAGGTAGCACACAAAAATCTAGATTTTTAGCTTCAGAGAGGGAGGGAGGGAAAGACAAAAGTAGGAAGGAAGAGGACAATCCAGAGCGCTGAGCCTCACTGCCTATTGTCTGCAATGGGCTGAGGGGAACAGAAAGGACCTTCTCTCAATGGGACAAGCTTGCTTCCTATCATCAGGATTGCCACTTTTCTTCGAAGGCTCTGCCAGGGCCACATCACATTTTTAGTTGCTTGGATCCTTTATTAAAGCTGTGATCGCTAATATTCCTCTCCACGCTGTGGAGCAAACAGACCGCCTCACTGCCCATACGTCCTTGTCCCTATTTCATTCCTTGAGTTGTTGGGTTTTCCTCCCTCCCTCCCTTCCTTCTATCCTCCTTGCCCCTTCCTTCCTTCCTGCCCTCCCTCTTTACCTTTTGTAATTTCTAAACACTTTCTATGCACTGAGCATGGTCTCAGTCACTGTAAACGACCCAGAGAAAGGGTCACATGACTTGTCATTTCAAGGTTGTGGCACATTGTGCTGTATGATCGTATTTCCCAAACAAGAAATAAGAGCAGGGAGCTTGGCCCTTGCTTCCAGTGCCACAGTTTCCTTGCCTGTCAGGCGGCCTTCACAGTGGCGAAGGTCCGATTTGGGAATGCACACTAAGGGCTGACGCTTGCGATGGCAAACAACTATGAACGCTTTCAGCAGGAAGGTGACCTGGCACAGTGGTTCAGAACATGGGCCATCGACTCGGGAGGGACTGGGTCCAATTTATGGCTCCTTCCACTTATGGGTTATATGATCTATGGCAACAGAGTCTCTAAGTTTGATTAGTAAACAAATCATTTGTTTACTAATATTGACTTCACAGATGCAGGGAAGATGTTTAAGAGTGCCTAAAAAGCAAGCCATATAGCTGCAAAGCATCAGTAACAGCACTTTTATTTTGGTTATGCATTTATTTTTTTTTTAATAATGGCACTTTTAAAGGTATTTTTTTCGGCATCTTAGAGACATGTTTGGGCAGTTGGGCAGAAAATGAGAAGTTGAAACAGTAGCTTCAAATTAAAATCATGCTGTATCAGTTACCTATTGCCAATGAGCAAAACATTCCCAAACTTTGATATTCAAGAATGATAAGCATTTATTATCTCTCACATTTTTTTATGGGCCAGGATTTTGGGAGTAGCTTAGGTGAGCGGTTCTCACTTGGAGCCTCTCCTGAGTTTTCCAAGGGTGCGTTGGGGCTGCAATCATTGCAAGGCTAGACTGGGGCTGGAGAAGCCTTTCGTGGGATGACAGTCTCACATAGCCAGTAGCTGGCTTCACCCAGAGCCAAAGATCCAAGAAACAAAGGAGAGGGACATAATGCTTTTTATGACCTAGCCTTAGAAGCCATTCATCACTGCCTACACTATATGCTGTTGGTCACACAAACCAGACCTGCTTCAGTGTGTGAAGAAACTACACAAGGGCACAAGTACAAAATAGCAAAGATTGTTGAGGAACCATGGAATGATCATGGGGACCATCTTACATGTATAACAGTCTAAGACTACTGAAGATGATGCATTATCCATTTGATAGTTTTATGATGGATAGAGACTGGAAATAACAGACATGTACATTTAAAACCTCAAAGAAAAGTTAAAAGTAGAGCTCAACTACTTCTAGAGAGTACTTGAAACTCATACTTGAACTTTAAGAAGGGTGATAAACAGGGGCCACCCGGGTCGCTCAGTGGGTTAAGCATCTGCCTTTGGCTCAGGTCATGATCCCAGCGTCCTGGGAATGAGTCCCACGGCAGGCTCCCTGCTGGGGCTCTGTCTCTCTTTCTCTAAAGAGAAAGATTTTCTCTAAAATTTTAAAGATTTTAATTAAATCTTAAAAAAAAAATTAAAAGAGTGATAAACAGTCCATCTCTAATTAGCATGTGTGGACAAAGAAAGTATGCAAGATTCAGAGAAGTTTAACAGCAGGATCAAGAGCTAAGATCTCAGTCTGGGAAACACTGCCTTGTAGGGATGGGGTCTGGGACAATTTAATCCACTTTCTCTCTAGCCATGGCTTGAGGTTGAGAAAATAGTCAAGTGTTGGATCTCTATGATGAAACTGCCTTTGGATAAGTAGGCTCTAACACTGGCATCCGAAAGTCCACAAGCAAGGCATCCACTGTCTAGACTAATGTCAATCAGGCAAGCCTCGGAGAGCTTCTGCAAAACTGATCTCCGTACTTGAGACCAGTATTTGGTTTTATTTTATCATTCATCACCCCTTGTCCATGCATCCAAGAAATAATCACCCCTTCTTATACAAAATACGACGACGATGAAGACGTGAATTTCCTTGCCATAAATCAACACACAGAATGTCACCCCAAGCACGAGATGGCAGGGACATAGCACAGCATGGTGGCAAAAAGTAGGGACCTGGAGCTGGTTTTCCTAATCACAGATTCCAGCTCCATCACGCAACACCTCTGTGAGACCGATTACTTAGCACCCTGTGACTCAGTTCTCCCATCCGTACAATGGGGTTAACGATAGTACCCACTTCCTAAGGTAGCTGTTAAGATTAAAGGGCTTAACAGGCATCGAGGGTCTAAGACGTACATAGAGTGATCAGAGGAATCTCCATAAACGTCAGGTTGTTTTTCATTACCTCTGAAATAAGCAAGAAAATCACTCGGGAAGTGGAACAAGATGGGGAGACAAGAAAACAATGCACCGGCTGAGCTGAGAGGGAAGGCTTTCATTTTACTTTACTTTTTCTGAGTGGAAGGAAGAACAGAAAGATCCGGCACAAACTTCCATCTTAAGCCAAGCTGGCATCTCTTGTTTTTATCTTTCATGTTCGGAGCCTGAGTCTCCAAAGACAATTGCGAAGGGATTGTGCTTGACGGATCAATCAAAAGCAGCCCCCTTGCTTGTCTTCTGAGACTCTGAATTAAAACCTCCAGGCAGGATCTGGGGAGGACAGGACTGGCGAGGGGGCGGGCGGTGCTCAACTCTGAGTGGGCTTTGATGGCAGAGAAGCAGCCGAGATAAAAGAACTCCTCCCAGCAGAGCCGAAATTAAAACGGGAAACTTTTCATTAGGCCCAGTCCCAGGGAAGGAGCCCTGGGCGGGGAGGGAAAGCAGAGGGGACAAAGGCCATGAGCTACCCTGTCAGCCACGGGGAAGTGGCCGGGCCACCTGCAAGAACAGCTCTTCTGCTCACACCTGCTGCAGTGAGTGTCACTCCAGCCGCCACGAGGTCCCTTTGCTGTGTGAGCGTCGAGAAGTCAGCAACTTCCGGAGACTGGCACTTGAGGCACGTGGCCCTCTGATCTCCGGCTACTTGGTTTCGGTCCCCATCTATCGCTGTCTGTCCCCGTTCCATGTCCCAAGTCCGCACCAGCTCCCTCCAGTCCGGGCACCATCAAACAGACCTGCATTTACGGTCAGCCTTTCACAATGTTCTTTCTTTCCGACTGCCTTTTCTCTGCCTCTACCTGTCGACCTCCTACACACCCTTCAAAACCCAGCTCAGATATCACTTCTTCCAAAATGCCTTACTGCGCTTCTATCGGCAACGCCGCTCTCTCATCTGTCTGGAGTCACTCTGGCTTTGTACTTGGAGTTTAGACCCCTGACGCGCCTAGCACGTTATGCAGAGCTCAGTGACCCACCCTGTTCTTCCATCCCCACTGTGTTAGCAGGTAGGAGCCCGGGAATGGCATTCACCTTACTTCTCTCATCGCATTGAATAGAAGAAACTTAGAGTTGAAAACGACCTCAGGCTTCCTTTAGTTCAGAGACGGCACATTTACAGCACATGGAAAGCTGCCTCCCCCATCTGGGCTCATGACAGACACCATTAATCATTCAGAACCTTTTTTACTTCGGTGCAGCCTGGCTCGGAAGGCTAAGGTAAGGCTAATCCAGAATCCTTACCAACACACGGCTCCAGGCAGCCACCAACAACATACTTATCGTGACATATAGTAAGACTGTGCCGCCCCCTGCCCCCATTATGCATGAGAGAACCCATACCCAGGGAGGGGGTGTCCTCCCCCGAACCCCCTCTCTGAATCTCCCGGCTTGTACTGCTGTGGGTACACCATGCTGCTTCCCGAACAGAGACAGAAGAGCGCATGGGAGGCACATGGGCCTGGGGGATAAAATTAAATTCCAGACTGGAAATAAAAGTCTTGTGAGAAAGCCGCGTCTGCCAAGATTTGTTTTAGCTGACCGTAAGGAATATTAATACGTGTCATGAAAATACGGGAGTCTTTCATCCAAGTGGCCTAAGTGGTCTCTTTCAAACTGGGCTTCTCATCCGCTTTACATATTCTAACAGGCACTATGAATTTTCAGGAGGAAACGACAGGACGTGGGAGTCCTCAAATGCTTTGGCTCACGGGGCTGTCTGGGCCGGGAGCATGTCTCAGGAACCGCGTGTGACAAAGCCCGGTTTGAACAAGGCTGATGAAGAAGAAAGAATGGGGCTTTTCGAGCCTGGCTTTGATTTGCACACGGGCGCTCTAACTTGCTAGCTGTGTGCCTGCATACTGGCATCCTTATGCCTCCGATCCTCCTCTACCTCATCTGTCAAGCAGGTGTAGTAACTTCCTCGCAGGCAGAATAAGTCAACACACTCGAAGTGACCAGTGACAGTGGGTCCTTAGTAAATATCAATCTCATTACCTATATCCTGATGCATGGGCCCGAGATCTATTTTCTTGAAGACAGGGCAGGTCTCTTAAAGTGAAATTATGCTTTGCCACTGTTTGATGGCCGGGTTAACGTGTTGGCTCTTGGGCCTTATTTATTCAGCATTTGTTCAAAACAAACTTCCCTTGCACGATGTGTTCAAAACATTTCACTGTCTGAGGATATAGGAGGGCTGCTCCCCAGCCCTCCCAGAAGCTGGGGAGGCCCACATTACTGAGTTCTGGCCGTCACAATGTAGGTGGGAAGGATGAACGGCATTTCCGGGCCCCGCCCCTAAAATAGCTGCATAATCATCCATCCTCTTTCACTTGCGTGGATGGCTGGTGTGGAGGCTTCTAAGACCATGAGAAGCACATGATGGGAAAAGCAGGGAAGGCTGTATCCTCTGGGTACCCCTTGGACGAGCAATTCTAAGAAGGGCTGACAAATGGAAAACGTTAGCATTAGATCTTAGGTAAATGGACAAACAAGAACAACAACAAAAATTTACGTCACGTGAAGACCCTGAGATTGGGGGGCTTATGTGCTATGTTAACATAGTCTAGCTCACAGTTTCTCATCCTTGGCCTGAGTGACATTTTGGGGCTCGATAATGCTAGCTGTGGGCATCTTGAGTGTGCATCTTGAGGATGTTTAGCTCTACCCTCCGGACCCAGGAGCACTTCTCCCAACTGTGACAATCACAACTGTCTGCAAGATTGCTCCAGACTCAC
Organism: Procyon lotor; assembly: GCA_028646535.1. Classification (NCBI taxonomy): domain Eukaryota; kingdom Metazoa; phylum Chordata; class Mammalia; order Carnivora; family Procyonidae; genus Procyon; species Procyon lotor. The sequence continues at coordinate 5,070,851 of CM053621.1, read as the reverse complement.
CTCCCCTGGGGGGCTGCGGGTAAAACTGCTCCCACTGAGGACCCCTGGCCCAACCCAATGCAAGCAACTCGCTGTGCACCAACCATCCTAATGCTCTGCAAGCTTGTCGGAATACTGCATGAACAGACTACAGACTTTACAGAATTGCTTCAAAACCAGACACAGAAGCACCTATTGGGCAGCCCTCTAGCTTCTAACAGAGTCACCAATAAGGGCACTGCATCATATGTCCTGCAGAATGATATGTCCGTGGAGAGAGGAAAAATGAGTCCAGCCAATTTAATAATTGTGATTTCATTTTCAAAGAAACTTAACGTCTCCAGCCACGACTAGGGTCTCATATGTCTCCATCAGGCCAGCCCCGTGACAGTTTTGTAGTCTGAAAAGTGGTGTGGGAGATGCCAAAGGCCAGATTATTATTATTATTTTTTTTTATCACACTCCATATGTTAACCGTCACCAACCAACACAACCAACGCACCGAAGGGTTGGCTCCAGAATCCAATCATTTCGAACACATTTGCAAAATGACCTGGATCCTTCTTTATTGGATAGCTCAGAGCCTTGAACTGGGTCATACATTTGTGAATCCCAAGGAGAAGGTAATGAGGGAACAATCCTTCTCTATACGTATTTAATCCTGAAACATGACATTATGGGGCTTACGATGATGTTATGGCGTAAAGATGGCACCTATTAAGAACACAGGCTCTAAAGTGAAACTGACCCCGGTTGAAACTCTGACCTCATCTCAGGAGTTCCCTGGACCTCAGTACCTCATCTGTAAAATGGGGATAACATTATCTTATTCGAGGAGCGGAAACAGTGCCTGCAGATAGCTTAGCGCAGCTGTTGACAGGAGAGGTGCTTGATAAATGTTGGATTTCATCATTCTCACCACCACCGCTAGGACGCTGCATGGGATTCTCTTACAGAAAGAGTTTTCTTATCTAATTTGCCTAGTAATCAATCAAAAATCCAAAGGGACTGACGAGTAAAATGTTAAATAAATCCTGAGGAGTAACGATGAAACATTCATAATATATGCTCTGCACTAAAACATCTTTACAACTCTCCAAGGGATTAGTCTTTTTAACGTAATATGTGAGGAAATGCTACAGGGGGGATAATATTGATCTGAAGGCCCTTTGGCAGTGACTTTTAAATGCGGGCATTCTGTGCCACACATCACGTTCGAGCTCATGGCGGCAGAGTTCGAGGGGAAGGGGGTCGAGACTGAGCCCCAGGCAACACTCCCAGGTTGGTATCATTTCTTGTAATTTCATTGCCCTCAAAGTACTGAAACCTTCCTGGACATGCAAAGCTTCATCTCCACAGAGCTGGAGAGCTATAAAGCGTTAAAGAGAAGCAGGCGTGTCGTCCGCGAACGTGTGAGAGGCTCACTTTCCCCAAAGATTTCGACTGCCCCCAAATCCATGGCCTTGACAAACGGCAATTCATCCTATCTTATCCTGAGACTCCGCTCTGCACATTCAGGCAGTCAGACTCCAACGGGACACACGCCTATCCAGGTCTCTTGCACTAGATGACGAGTACGGAAACACAAGGACCATCACCACGGTTAGCTCTTTCAACATCTGTCATGGTTTTATGGCTGGTGCTGATGTGGTGAGCATTCATCGTGGGCTAGGTGGCAAGTCATTCTGCCTCTTTTTGTAGCAAGGGATGGAAACTCATTCTCTTTATCTCCTCACCCCATGGGTCGATCCCTCCTCCCAGTGGCAAGGTAAATGCCAGCAGCTCCAGACTTCTGTTTACAGCTCTCCAGAATTGTCATGCAAATGGGAAACCTCTTTCCCTGCACACTTCAGCAAATGTCCACACGTTGAGTCTGATTAGACAAACCTGAGTTGTGAGACCAACACAACTCAATGATCATGGTGACGAAAGATACAGAAAATGCTCGCCGGTACGCTTAGGTCAAGTTCTTACTCTTGAATCCCTGAGCTTGAACCTCCCTCACTGAAACCACAGACACCAAGGTGATTTCTCTAAGGGGAAAAAAAAATTGGCACGATATAACAAGAAACAAACAAAAGGAAAATGGACACTGAGCTGGCGGAAACCAGAGAGAGTCATTTCACTGCTCTCCTACCAATTATCTGTAATACAGGAAGCCTCGTCTGCATTTTATAAGAAGACAGGGAATGTGAGGCGGTTAAGTGTCCAAACTCACCAGCTATTACATGGAAACCTAGGAAGTCAGCCTCCAACTGCACCCTCAAATACTCATGCTTTCTGCAAAGAAAGCCTAGGCACCATTTTTGTTGACTATTTTCTGAAGGGTTGGAGACACAGTGAGGAAGAAGGGAGCATGGGAGAAAACTCCAGGGGATGCCATCTGTGTCCTTCTCAATCTTCTGGACCTTAGGTCTGAATCCAGCTAGGAGACCTTCACTCCCATCATGACCTCTGAACCAACCTCCCTTAGCCTTGGCTCTCACTATTTTCTAGAAAAGTCTGAAGGCTGGATTAACTGCTATGGCTCTTAGTTTAAATAACAGAAATGGGCCACAGCTCATTTAAGCATAAAGGGGATTTATTAAAAGACTTACTTGGGTTGCTCACAAGGTTACCAGAAAAGAAGGAGGGCCAGGCTTACAAGATGGGGAAGCCTGTGTCCCAGCCAAAATCATGGTCTGGAGCTAGTCTGGTGACATCACTGAAATCAAATTCTCACCAGCTTCACTCATCCTGGACACTGCTGGGTCTTCCCGAAAAGCCCCCTGTAGCTTGTTATTCGTTCAGAACTGGGTCCTGTTGGTTCTGATGGTGCTGCTGCTGCCACTGTGGGTGGGATGGTGAATTTCCTTGTCTGTTTTCTAGACTTTCTAGGTCCCAGTTCTGGTGAACATGCATTCAATTGGCAGAGTCTAGATCTTGGACCACACTCTAGATGATGGTTCTCAACAGCAATGTGTTTGCCTCCAGGGGACACTGGGAAATGTGCAGAGGATGTTCTGGTTGTCACAACTGAGGGAAGAGTTCTGCCAGCACCTCATCCAACCATCCATCCATACAGAGCCAAGGATGCTGCTAAATATCCTACAATGCACAAGGCAAAGTGTCTAAAACGTCAACAGTGCTGACATTGAGAAATGTTGTCCTAGCAAAAGGTAAGTTTGGGAAAATGAGTCTCCTGAGATTTTTACGCTCTGTTCTTATAAGGTGGCAAATTTCTTAATCAAAGGAAGGGAACCAAAGAACAAGTCTCATGATAGATACCACAAAGCCATTTTTGGGGATCGCTTATAATTCTCCTCATTTGTTTCTGACACCTACTTTCTCCAGTCTTATCTCAGCCCTTCTCCAATGTCCCCACCCTGAGTGGATTCCAACAAACATGCTAATATTCAGAGACAAACAGCCATCCGTGTGTGTGCAAGACTTTAAGTGTCAAGAGACTGAGTCACCATAGCTGGGAACCATGATGCTCCCAGATGAGAGGAATTGCCTAAGCTCCTTGCTTCTAGATCCTTGAGAATTCCATGGAGAATGAGATGACCAGTTAGCCAAAACAAACAGTACAGTTGGGGGTGTTTGGAGGGAACTGTGATTCCAATGAGAATGGGGGACTCCACTTCACTGGACACTGAAGAGTAGGCTCTAGGAAGAGGATGTAAAGTCAGAGAGGAACTAGAAGAAATAAAAACCAGCCCATACATGGTGGGCTTGCCTCTCTGCCTGTAACAGACCATACAGCTCAGACCCCTCATCCCAGAAAATCATCCTTAGATGAAATTACAGTGCAGACAGTATGGAAATCCAAAAAATGGAGCCTGCCCCTTTTTTTTCAGCCCAGTAAGCTTTTTTGTGTCATATCAAAATTGCAGCTGACACTTTAATATTTAAACAGAACAGAAGAGAAATGGATTATTTATTTTCTTTTACTTTAATTTTACTTCTGTACCAGCTTCCAACTTTTTTTTTAAAAACTTTAAAACAACAAAGCCCTACATTTTAACAGCAGTTTCTGCTAGATTCATCAGGTTGTGAATGTTAACCTGACACTTACAATCCACCAAAGTCTTTTTCAGTGCCTCTCTCATCATCTGCTTCCATACTGCTATGAAATTACACTGAAAATATTTTTTGCTCTGGGCAAAACTAGTCATATAGAATTTGACTATGATCTATATATTTATGGAGGAAAATTAATCTTCAATGCTTCAAACTTTTTATGCCTCATAATTTTATCAAAAATGTCCAAATGCATCATAATGGAGCTGCCAGAGACATGAAAAATGTCCCACTTTTCCCCTAAGCTTTAAAAAAAAACATGCTTTCAGGATGCCTTTTGAAGGCATTGTCTGGTTATCCTGTTTTATGGGCCACTCAACAACTGTATCAGAATCTGATGAAAATCTAAAATGTAGGAGAAGCTATGTAATAGCCTGTTTTAGATCCATCATGGATAGCCCAATGAAACTGTTCTATTGGCCTAAGCGACTGTAAAACGCTACTTATCCAGTCCAGGAAATATATTAAGTCCACAATAACGTGAAATAAACGACAGATGTTTTAGCAGTTGCAAGTGACAGAAACCCAACTCACGCAAAATGGAAGAAAAACATGCACTGAATAGGTCATCTGAGGATCTATCAGGATGCTACTAATTCTGGCCCGAAGGTCTAAAGAATGCCATCAAGCATGCATTTCTTTCCATTTCTCCAGGTATGACCACCCATGTGGCAGGCATGATGCACAGCTGCCTCCCCAAACCCAAATATTAGACCTGAGCCCACCCATCACAAAGACAGTGACTTTCTCCTTAGTTTTGGCAGACAGAGGTCTCTGAGAAGACACTGATTGGCTCAGCTCAGGTCACATGTCCATCTCACAACTAATGACTGGGACCAATGAGAGGAGCGCTCTGATCTGCATCTCGCATCCTACCTGGGTGGGCCAGTATTGATTCCCTGCGGGTGTTCAGCATCAGAAACAGCCACCTTTCCAACAGCAGGAGAGGGTCTGCAGAAGTGAATATGGAGATACCCACTGTGTACTGGGGTTGTGAGCAGATATGTCCACCCATAATCTACTGACCTGTTCAGTTCTGGTCTCCAGTGAAAAATGCCAGAAACGGCTGGGTTTTTTTTTTTTTTTTTTGGGTGGATTTTACATTAATTTGACTTAAGATTTTTACTATAGATTTTTTTCCCTCCTAAATTAGAAAATGGTGTTGAAGTTCTCCATCCATCAGCCTATACTAACTATCCTTTATCATGAGCCCTCTTCCTGCTCTTCTGTTTTCGATTTTTTCTCCTGAATAAATTTTTAAAACAAATAAAAATAGTCTATGAACTGGAAAGATGTCATCACTCGGTACAACCTTTTAGCACCTATATTGTGGTGATCACCAGAATTTGGGCACTTTATCTTCTAACTCTGTATGTTGTGAGGAGAAAAATCAGATTTGACCCTATGATGACTCTCTGGGTGTCTACACACTTATGGATTCATTCATCCATTTAGGAAATTTTAGTGAGGTCCTCTTAGGTTCCAGGTACTGTGCTAGGAACCAGGGATGAAACCAGGTTCATCCTGTCCTTCTGGCATTAAGAGTCTTCTAGAGAAGACAGATGCTATTTCATAACTGGGACATTTGCTCTTGCATGTATTATGGGTGGGTGGGTGGTGGCAGTGGTACATAGTAATAAAAGGGACATGAAGCTAGTCAGAGAAGTCAGAACAAGAGTTTCCCCAAGAAGCAATGCATGTACTGTGATCTGAAAGATTAAGTAAGAATTAACCAGACAAAAGGATGGTGTGGGCCATAAAGACAGTCAAGGAGTTTTTCTTTGAGCCTCATGTTCTTGGTCTCAATCTGGGCAACTGTGTTTAAGACAGTATTTCCAAATCTGCCTCCACATTTGGAAAATCCTCACTGAAAAAACAGTGAAAAGCCCAGATGTATAGTTTAAAAATGGTGTATTTCTGTGCTTCATAGGTATTTCATAAGAATCCCTTTAACTCTGATGTTTTATGTGTTTAAAAATGTTACTTTCAGAAAAAAAATCTAGTTTTTGCCAGACCACCAAAAGGATCCATGACACAAAATAGGTTAAAAACCTTTGCTGAAGGTAGCTTGAGTATTTTTAAAAGAAAAATATAGAGCACTACAGGAGACAGCTATGTATTTAGTGGTCACTGACTGAGAAATACCTAAGTCTGATGTTGTAAATGACTCTGCATTATAT
>CM053621.1:5013370-5064130 GCA_028646535.1 Procyon lotor | reverse complement strand
CTAGAGCCCCAAAGACTTCATGTGAACCTGTGGATTCAATAGGGCTTGAGGCCAGTTAGCCTCTGGACTTCCCACATGTATGAGTTAATGATTTCCTCCTCTTCCTTCTGCCATCTTAAGCTAGTTTGAGCTGGGTTTTCTATCACATGCAATAGGATATGGCTTCCTGATTACTGTAATTTCTACTAGTCCACAGGCATTTCAAAGTTTGTGCCTATGGTCAGAGAGTCCATTATTACCCAGGGAGCTCATTATTACACAGGAAGTCAATTATTACAGGGAGTCAATTTTTATGCAGAGACATAGTAACTACACAGAGTCAATTTTTATGCCGAGTCAATTATGGCACAAAGAAATAGTTATTATGCAAAGAGACAACTATTACCGAGAGTCACTTATTACCCAGTTATCACACTGAGAGTCAACTGTTATGAAGTCCCTTATTACACTGATGTTATTACATATATTATCTCATTATTACAGAGAGAGGCAATTATCACACAAAGTCACAATTATCCGTTATCATACATGGTCACAAGAACCCTATTTATCTTGAACCAGGTCATGGTATCCTAATTCTGGATTCTAGTTATTTCCTATAGCCCACCACTGGTGCTTCTAAGAAAGAGATCTCACAGTGCCTAGAGAGGACTTTGGTGTCCAGAGACAAGCTGTGGATTTCAAAGAATTAAAATACCCACCAGAAGTTCTGATGACATATTCTTTATGGAGGAAAAATAGGAAATAGAACTGCATGTATGCACAATATATCCTTCACCACATATAACACAGATCTGTGTTTGAGTCAGTTATCCCACCCCCATAAACACACACACATATAAGTGAGTATAGACGCACTGGAAAAAAAAAATCTAGGAAGATCAACTATTAGCATTGGTGGAAATATTCTATAGTCCTCGCTGACCAACAGAGTGGTGAGTAGCCACATGTGACTACTGAGTCTTTGCCATGTTGCTCTTAGAACAGAGGAACTGAATTTTTACGTTTGGTTTAACTTTATTTTTTTTAATTTTTTTTTTATTTATTAACTTTACTTACTTTAAACTTAAACGGCCACATATGACCAGAGGCTACCATATTGGAAAGCTTGGTTGTCGAGCCCATATCCCTTGGTACAGATCCCAGCACTACTACTTGTTAGCTCTTTCACTTTGACAAATTGTTTAATTTCTCTGCGTCTCAGTCTCCTTATCCATAAAACATACCTTATATGTATATACCATATTTGTCTCCAGTTGATAGAAATATGGATCGTATAATTTTCTTTGGGCTGCCATACACATAACAACAAACTTGGTGCCTTAAAACAACAGAAATTTACTCTCTTTCAGATCTGAAGACCAAAAGTCAGAATTCCAAGTGTGAGCAAGGGGAATTCCTTTTAGAAGCCCTGGAGGGGAATCTGTTTCATTCCTTTCCCCTAGTTTCAGGTGGCTGCTGATAATCCTCAGTGTTACCTGTAGACCCGCTGCTCTAATCTCTCCTCTGTCTTGACATCCCCTTCTCTGTGTTTCTGCCTCAATTTTGTGTTCCATTGGATAGAGTCTAACCACTTGTCTATACTCACGTTTCAAAGCCCAAATCTTTCTCTTATAAGGGCACTTGTCATTGGATTTAGGACCCACTCCTTGAGATCCTTAACTTAATATCATGTGTAAAGACATTTCTCTAAATGAGGTCAAATTCAAAGGTTTCAGGCATCAAGACTTGGGCACATCTTTTTTCAGTGCCACTATTCAACCCACTATATGAATGACTTTCATTTTTGTGATTTTTCCCTCCACCTATCTCATAATCATTTTGAGAAACAAAAGTTACTTATATAAACAGGACATATACACACACACACACACACACACACACACAGGATATATAGATCATTGATACAATCTATACAATATACATATTATGTATACACACACACACACACACACACACACATATCCTGCCCACTCCCATCTTATAACTACTTCCCATTTTGAAAAGCCCTGAAGGATCCACGTTTCCATGTTTCTGCTTGTGGCAGGATATGTAAATCTATAGCAATTATTACCTTGATGAAAAGAGTACATGATAAGTCTTAATACAATTGCAAGCTCTGAAACCGAGGACTAATTTTAAGCAGTGGCTGACATTAACCTGTGTTCCCATGAGTCCATTAGGATTTTCAAAATACAGCACTTTCTCTTTGTGCTGCATGCATACAAATGGGGCTCAATTTATTGCAAATGGTATTCCTGAGCACAACACCAGTGACATAATTAAGAAATGTATTCAGCCTATTACTAATTTAACACTGTTCAGGGTTCGTATCAAAAAGCCGTGTGTCGCCCCACAGTGTCGCCATCAAATTTATGCATTGTAAATACAAATATATTTTATTCATAGTGGATTCTTGCAACTTCAATTATGCAATAAGTATTTATTTGGAATTCATTCTTTTTCCCCCATTTGATAGCCATCATTAAATCATGTGAAACTGATTCAGCCTCTTGTAAAGCTCTAGCAAACACCTTAGAAGACAAACTCAATTTGTAAGGATGTAGCTGTTGTCATGATTCTTTCAAATGAAGAAAAAAATCCCCTCTAGATGAGATCACTTCAGGGCTGGTGGTCAGCAAAAATGGTCAAGTACAATAAGGTGATTTTGTGGTTGTCGTGAGCATCTTCCCTCTCCTCTGCATTCCAACTCCCAATGCCAGGTGCCCAACTGACCTTCCTAACATCCCCCAACCGCTCCTCACCATCTCCTGCCGTTCCGTAAACGGGGCCCCCATCCATCCAATTTCACGCCCAAATCTAGGAATTGTGCAGATCCTCCACCTCTTACCCTGAACAAAGCAGCCAAACTGCATGGGCTCTGTCTCCTGATGTAACACCAATTCGCTCATTTCTCGCCAGGGTGACCCACTCATCCAGGGTTGCCTGGAACTTCACCAAGTTTAGCAACACAAGTCCCACAACTCAGGCATCCCTCGGTCCCAGACGAATCCTTATGGTTTGCCAGGACTGGCCCCATGTTGAATAGAAATCTCTGTGTCTTAGGAATCCCCTCAATCTTCAGCAAATGGAAATGGTTAGCCCTTTCTTGTTACGATCTCCATTTGTACAACCACATCCATGGTCACCTCTCCTCAGACTTTTGCAACAGTTTCTGATTCTATTCTTTCACTATGATGGCCAGGTTTCCATACCTATTGCATTACCGCCTTGCTTAAAATCCCCCGATGCTCCAGTGATTCCATTACATTCCTTACTGAGCCATACAACAGCCTGTTGGATTAGCTTCCTGTTGTTGCTATAACCTATCACCACACACTTAGTGGCTTCAGACAACATAAACTTATTATCATATAGGATTAGTGAGCAAGATAGATATACCTTTAGGAGCTATGGGTCTGAAGGGGGATACAACAGACACAGTATTGGAATAGGTCTTGACTTTTTCCTACCTCTGCGCACTTGAGAATCAGGGCCCAAAGTTCTGCACCAAAGCAAAGTGATTTTCTCTTGGCATAGATTCTCAAACTCCAGTGTGCATTAGAAATGCCTGAGTTGCTAATTAAAAGTGCAGATTACTGTCTAAATCCCCTGACCAAAATTTTAAGGTTCTAATTCATTAAGCCTAGATGGATTCTGGGAATCTTTTCTTTTAATAAGTTAAACAGTTGCTAACTTTTGTAATCTTTTGAATAGTTATTATCAGGTGGCCTACAGCTGGCCCTATGAATAAGGCTGTTCTAAGAGTTCCCATTCTCTTAGGATAAACTTAATGGAATTTGGGGGTTGGGAGGACTTGAAGAGCTTTTAAAAGCACTTCCCCACATCTTGAAAGGCTTCCTGGTAGGGTTTCCAGATTAAATGCAGCTACATTTTAGGGTTATATAAACATTTTTTTATTAGTAGAACTATTTCCCATGCAATCAATACTTGCAGAGGAATCAATACTAAAAAAATTGATTACCTGCAATTCAAATTTAACTGGGTATCTTGTTTTTGTTTGCTAAATCAGACCACTGTTGCATATGTTAGGCAGAAGGGGGCAAAGTCAAGCCCAGGAGGCCTTGCTATGGGGGATAACACTTAAGTCGAGCAGGAACCAGCCTGGTGAATGGAAGGAAGACAAACAGAGGATGACTTATCAGCCTACAGACCAGAGAGATGATGAACTTTGGGGAGACAGTACCAACATTTCTCTATGGTTAGAACACTGAAGGTCAAGGGGACGATGGTGACATGCGGTATGGGAGGGAAGGCCAGGCCGACTGTCTAGAGACTCCTTTCTCAAGTGTGTGAAGCTACCAGAATGCAACCCACCGAAGTCCAGCTGCACTCTGCTCCCCTCTCCACTGGATGGTACACACAGCTTCTGAGTTAAAAAGAAATCTCATCTTTGGCTAAAAAAATAAGCAGTGGTTCTTACCCGTGTCTGCATGGGGGAGCTTAAAAAATAGCTATGTCAGTGACCGGGCCTTCCCTAGAGCTACTAAATCAAGGAAATCAGAATCTCTTAGTGGGGGCTGGGCCCCGGCACACGATTTTTTTAAAGCTCCGAGTGATTATACTACGTAGACAGCGTTAAAACCAGAGCCTTAGGTAAATCACTTCACTGCTTGAGAATCAGTTTCCAGGGCTTCAAACAACGTGAGAGCTACCATCCCCTTACCGCCTTTGTTGCATGGATGAACCAAGAGCATAAATAGGAAAAAAACTCCATGAGTTGGAAGACAGTGGATGCTGGAGTCAGACTGCTGGGGGTAGAATCCTGGCTTCCCATCTTGGTGGGACTGGGCAGAAGCCACGTAACCTGTCTGGTCCAACTTCCTCCTGTTCATGAGAACCATAAAACCTATTTCACAGGGCATTTGGGCAGAAATGGAACAATCCATGTGGGTGCTTGGTAGGGTGGTTGCTACACGGCCATCATAAACATCGGATGTTGTTATTATTGTGACCACCAACTCTAAAACCGATCCACGCACTTAGTATCAGGGTGCTTGCAAGTTGTAAGTGATCTGATGATCTCATTCACACCTGGGGGTTCAACAGTGAACTTTCTGGAGGCAGATACGGAGCTGTGGGTATATGCTCACATGTCTCAGAGATAATTCCATCTGACTAAGGACCAATAAAACCCAAAACCAGAACTGCGGCTTCATCAGCCACCTGTGAGGACTGGGAGAGTCCTCCTCAAGCCCATAAAAACAACTTCTTACAAATACACACGCAACGGTACTCTTAAGTAACTCTACCTCAAAATCTTTCATTTGGATGTCCTCACTGGAGTTGTCCCCCTTTTGAGTAAATCCAGTCAGCCGAATGGATTCCTTTTGGTGCTTTACACCAGAAAGAGACAGAAATCAATTGAGAAGCTTTTGTTTCTGTTTTTAAGGAACAGGGAGAGACATTTTTGGTGTCTCACCTTCCTCCCTGCTCTCAGGTCTCAGCTGAAACTTTCTTGGAACTGGGGGAGAACAGCTCTTGGAGGAGACAAAGTGGATGGGAGAGATTGCGGGAACTGGGGAGGGATTACAATTTCAGATGGATGATCTGGAAAGGCCTCTCCGAGGAGAGGACACTCGGGTCGATGACGCTCAGGAACCCAGAGAATTCCGGAAGACGGGCATTCCTGTAGGAAAGCATCTGCCCATAAAATAACCCGAGGCCAAGTTCCAGAATAAAACGGTCAGGAAACCCTGATGTGCTGCTATTTCAATACCCATGGGGTTTAATGAACATAGGTTTAAAGGTCTGTTTTGGTCACAAAGAAAAGCCAATGTCCCTCTCTCTTAATGATCCTACTGTTTTCGGAAATGCAGCATCTGCCTGGGAAGCGGGGCCTGGAGCAAATGCATTTCAAAGGAGACCGTTTGATCATCAAAGCAACTGGCTGGGACTCTCCTCCTAGCAAAGGGAGGTAAGGGCCAGCCCCCAAGTTCTGGGCTCCCGTCTCTCCAAACCCCTGGCCTCATCCCATTTGAAGATGGTTCCCCAGCAGACTGTCTTATCACGAAGCACAGACAATGGCAGCTGCCAAATCTTCCAGCTTCTCTGATTTATTGTCCAAAGCCCACTCTCCCCCTAGAACCGCCAATCTCCTTCCGGGAGAAATGATCCTGACCTGCTTCCGTGACAGTCTTATTTGCTCCTGAATCCTTCTCTCCTCCTATACACACCTTGTAAATTCCCGCTTGATCAGATGTCACGTCCATGGGGGATTCTGCCCTGATTAGACAGACACCGGGTCCCCTGCTACAGACTCAGGGTCCCTTCAGAGCCCACCAGCGTGTGCTGTGTGAGCCAACGTGGTTAATGTCTCTGTGGGCTGTAACCTCTGTGAAGTGTATGTGTTGCTAAAGGGTACATATTTGAAAATGGTAAAAATCATGATTTTTTTTTTTAAACAAATATAACATGAACCCATCTCAAAAATTTCCATTTCACTTTCATTAATGAGGGAACTGGTAAGATGTTGATGTTCAAAAGGAGAATCTCAAGGGCAGAGAAGTATCTAAGAGAGTCATCAGAAATGTTTGCGGAGGGTGGGGGGAGGGGGGTGGGGGGTAGGGGGGTGGGGGGTAGGAATTACAAACAGAATTGTGGTAAATATCCACAGGGCACGAATCCTTTGACTTCCACGGGACACATTTTGAATTTCTACGAGTAAGAACCATTTGCATTGCTATCAGTCTTCTACAATTTATACAATTTACAGAGCTGTAAAGTAGCTCAAAGGCAGAGCAAGACAGAGATAATGCAGAACAGACTGCCAGGTGGGACACCCACTAATCTTTTTGGTTTATGTCAAAAAGCCTTTCACAGTTTTTCCTCAATTTTCCTCGTTCTTGTGTCCCAACCGCTTTGCAGAGTGTTCACAACACAGGAGACCCTCGGCGGATGCCTGCTGAATGGAGGGCAGTTTTGTATGCACATTTATGGAAAGATGATATATTTTGTATCGAATTGGGTGGCTCTCTGGTTTTCCCCTCTGCCTGTTTCCTGAGAAAGCATGTCTGCTCCCGGGTATTGGACAGGGAAGTAAGCTCCCCCAGGATCTTGGGGGAAAACTCATCCCAAAAGACACACTGGACTCACTAAAAAGTTCTCATCGGTCACAGGGGAGCACATGCACCAGCCCCCAAAACACACACCCTGTTTTCATTATACAAGTATCTAAAAATGGGGTCTATGCTATGGGAAAGTTTAAGAAAACAACTTTCTAATGAGATCATGAATGTAGAAAGGTTTGGGGAATAGTAAAATGCCAAACCAGTGGAGAAGGAGACAATCAACTATCCCTTCCAGATCTTTGCCTTCTGTGGCCAAGGAGACTAAATTGGCCAATCAAATAAACTGCAGTCCCCCAAACTCCCTGTTTATCACGTAACTCATGAAACAAATGCCTCACGCCCTTCCCTCCCCTTTATTTATTTTTATTTTCGTAAGTAAGCTCTACACCCAATGTAGGGCTCATACTCACAACTCCGAGATCAAGAGTTGCATGCTCCATGGACTTAGCCAGCCAGGCAAACCCCCCTTCCCTTTGATCACACCCACGAATGTGCTGTAATTCCTGAACGTCACCTTTGGCTTCGAGGCCCTTGTCACCCACAGGCTCTTCCCAAAACCCGGGGGGAGCCGGGGAAGCTTGGCAATGGGTTTATAGGGCCATGCACTCTTTTAAAAAAATATCAAAGACAGGGGCGCCCGGGTGGCTCAGTTGTTAAGTATCTGCCTTCGGCTCAGGTCATGATCCCAGGGTCCTGGGATCGAGCCCCGCATCGGGCTCCCTGCTCAGCGGGAAGCCTACTTCTCCGGCTACCATTCCCTCTGGTTGTGTTCCCTCTCTCGCTGTGTTTCTCTCTGTCAAATAAATAAAATCTTTAAAAAAAAAAATATCAAAGACAAAATATTTTGCCCGCTAGTTTAAGACTATTGACTCTATATTCCTTGATCCACTCTATCCCATCATCCCGTGTTAGGTGGGAGTCTGAAGGGATAAGCATGTGGGGGATAGTCCATCCAAGAGAAGGTGAGCTGAGCGTACGTTCTGCTTGAGCTGAATATGATTTGATGTAGTTTTCAGTCATTGCCATACAGAATGAAGTATCTGCTACGTCCCAGTATAGGGCTGGCCTCCAGGAATGTGTGTACACGTCCCCTGCTATGCATACCCACAAGGACTTGGGATTTAAAACTGCTGGGCAGAGGCCCTATCATGACATTCCAGGGTCCTTTAGCAAGAAGCCCTGCAAATACGTGAATACTGAGGGAGGGAACAAAATGGTTTGAGGGGTAAAAAGGTAGAGGCTAGTTTTGGGGAAATTCTTCTAGTCATCAGATATATAAGATGGTATGTCACTGATTTGGTTCTCGTTGTTAACTACTCGAAAGGGAACTATCATTAAGGATATCCTTGAAAAACACAGCTTATGCACTTTTACATGCTATATACTTTTTAAAACATAGGAATTATACTAAATAGACTTCAGCAAAATTCTCGTGTTTTTAGGGCACAAACCTGTAGTACAAATAGTGACAATGGAGGTGAAGTCACCTGTTTTACGAAGCCCGATCATCCACAATAACAGAAAACATCCCAACCCACAAAACAATGATCTTTCTTTTCTCTTTAGGAAAACTACTACAGAACTGTTGTCCTACAGAAAAAAAGCAAAGAGCATGCAGCCCAAGAAAAAAAAAAAAGTATCCTAGAGGTGTGTCAGAGATAATCAAGGGAAAACATGACACAATTAAAAAAAAAAAACTGGGATGCCTGGGTGGCTCAGTTGGTTAAGCAGCTGCCTTCGGCTCAGGTCATGATCCCAGGGTCCTGGGATCGAGTCCCACATCGGGCTCCTTGCTCAGCAGGGTGCCTGCTTTACCCTCTGCCTCTGCCTGCCTCTCTGCCTGCTTGTGTTCTCTCTCTCTCTGACAAATAAATAATAAAAATAAAATCTTTAAAAAAAAATTTAAAAACAAAACAAAAAAAACCCCACAAAACTTTGTGATGTTTGTGCCTTTTGTCAGCTTGTAGAAATCTGTCTTTTGTTGAGATGTGTGTTCTCGTTCTAAATAAAATGCAATGCATTTTTGCTCATTATTTTACATTCTTCTTAAAGAAGGCCTTGGAAATTGCAGGACCAACAGGCCCCACAGGCCTTGGACCTGCCGCTCCTGGTGCAGGAGAGACTGGGAGGCTACACCACTGTCCCCCCATTCCTGTGTTCAGCCCCCTCCTCACCTCAAACCATCCCTTACCCCAAGACCGAGAGATGGGGCAGAGGTCAAAGAAGTCCTATTACACGATGCTTGATAATTTTTTAAACTTTAAAAAAATACTATTGTCAAGGCTGCTGGGACAGATACACGTAAAAACAGCAACGCGAAGACACTTCACACACAACGGATCTCACGTCAACTCCATGTGACCCCAAGCCTCTACCGCCACGCTGCTTTTTCTGTCAGTATGGGGGTAGCTGTGGGTCATGGGGGAAATTCCCAAATAACTTAAGTGTGGTAGGCAGAATGACCTCTCCAGAAGGCCCACGTCCCAAACTCCAGAACCTGGGAATATGTTGCATTCTATGGGAAAGGAGAAGGGATGAGTTTGCCTACCAACTGACCGTGAGACAGGGCGACTATCCGGAAATAATCCCAAGAATCCTTAAAAGCAAACTCTCCAAGAGAGAGAGACAGAAGTAAGCCAAAGAAAGAGACGTGACTACAGAAGCACTATCCAAGGGTGCCTTGTTGCTGGCTCTGAAGGTGGGGGAAAGGTCTGTCCCCAGTCTCACAAGGTGGTAAAGTCACAGAAACCAATTTTCCCTTAGACCCTCCAAAAAGAATCATAGCTCTGCCAACACCTTGATTTTACCCCGATGAGACCAGGGGCAGATTTCCAACCTCAGGCACAATATGTATGTGCTGGGTAGGCCACTAAGTCCGTGGTGATCTATCAGAGCAGACGCAGAAAACGGATACACTAAATGCACTTGAGCAACCAAGACACTGAGATTTGGGACCGCTCCAAGAATCAAGATTCTTTGGGTTACAAGTAACAGAAAGCCCATCAGAACTGACCTGATGGTGAAACGAGTGCCTTACTGGCTGGCAAATGGCCAGATGAGAACCAATCACAGCAGCCAAAGGGGATGTCATGACCCAATCGGCTCCACCCCAGTCATGCACTCTATCCCCAGAGCCTTCCACCTGGGGGGTAATTCAGAATCACAGGGATCCCCAGATGGGGATCCGGCACACTTGGACAGGAGAAAGGAGCAGCTCAGTGTAATAAGACCTCATCAGATGTCCCTAACAAGCAGTGAACCCTCTGATTTTCTTTTACTAGTCTGTGAAAGGCAGGCATTCATCCAGACCAGGGCAAAGACATGAAGACAAATCAGGAAAAAAAAAATCATTGACATTAGAACACTTGTCTTCTGGATGATTGATAGGCCTTTTTTTTTTTTTTATTTGCTTTTACCTTTCCGTCCAGTTAAAACAGTCTGAAATTGTGCCTGAAAGGTTGATTAATAAACCTTCAGACGCTGGTTGTTCTGAAAGGACCCATCCAAGTCCATTTCGATGTTCTTTTGTTTGTCCCTGTAGCTTAAAGGCCACCAAGTCAGAGCTCCTCTTGGTTGATTTTCTCTTCCACTAAATGTTGAGTCGCTCTTGTTTTATTGCAATCTATTTACAAGAAATGGGCGATTTTTTTTTCCATGATGCCAGGAGCCCTGGGCTGTGTTTGTTTATTGCTCCTGTGTGCACCAGACCTGTCCTTGGGGTTCAACTGCCAACGTAAGGGATTAAGGAGCTAAGTAAGTCTGACTGGAGGAAGAATCTTTTAAATGTGCTTCTTAGCACAGTTCTTTTGCAGGCCATTTTTATTTAACGTACACACACACACACACACACACACACACACACACACACACACACACGCCCTTGTTACAGTCCAGTAACGAAACAATTACATTTCCCCAAGTCTCTTCAATCTCTCTTTATGCCACCTTGGAAAATGGAAGAACACACAGGTATAACAAATACAATTATCCAAATATACATATTTTCTTTTGCTAATAATCTGCTTTCTCCCGTGATCGGAAGTACCCCAAAGGGATATCTATCCATCCGTTCTGCCACCAAACAGCCCACTCTCCGTCGCAATGGAACAGAATCCGCTCAATTGCCTGGAAACCATTTCTGTCAGAAGTGGTTTAGCTCCGACCCAGCTGATGGTCAGCTTCTCTGCGTCCTTGGTGAGACCCTACTGCAGGGAACATTTCTATTTCGGAGGCAGGGGTGCCCAGGGAATCTCCAGAGTGGAAGAAACAATGTACCCATCCCAAAGGCAGATTCCTCTGTCTCCCCTCCGGTCTGGACCGCTCCTCTCTGCAAAGAAGGACCCAGGAATCAAGAGCCCTGACACATAACCACTCAGGTCACCCCCTTCCTGACTGGCACTGAACCCTGCTCTTGCACCCATTAAGTGTAAGGCAACACCTGAGCCCATTGCACGAAATGATAAAAACAATGAGGATGATGATGGTGGCGGTCCTGAGGGCTTGTTAGCACCAATGCCCTTGGCCCATGTTAGCTCAGTCCGTCCCCAGATGCCCAGGACACGAGCATCACCGTTATTCCTGTTTTATGGTTGAGGGAAACTAGTTCTGAAGATCTTAAGAAATGTTCTCGTTAGGGCCGTGTTTCCTGATCTCAGCACTACTGGTATTTTGGGCTGAGTTCTGCCATAGGGAGGTTTCCGTGTCTACCGTGGGAGACTGAGTGGCACCCGTGACCTCTACCTGTTGTGGCCCAGTCGCGGAGATGAAAGGTCTCCTGCAGGACACACCCACCCCAAGTGGGGTCTGCTGCTTTATGGCACAGCTGAACAATGGAGTCTGAATTGGAGCTCCTTACCTCATTCCAGAGCCCCAAGTCTATACCACCACGTATCCATTACTGATTCTGGATCATCATATCTCTAAAGGACCTGTCTTCAACCTCCTGTCCATTCAAAGTTCTGTCCCCTCTCTTTCCACAGAGCCGCCTTCATCAACTTGCTTTCCGATTCTTTCGCTGTCATTCATAATCCTTTATAGTTGAGCTTCTTTCCTGTAAATGCACCCCTAAGCCCCATCATGGACCTTGCTATTCTGAATGCTACCAGATCTGGGGTTTTCTTGTGACCCATCTCTTCCATGCCTCTTCTGTAAGACAGATGATGCGACAGAAAGAGCGTGGTCTTTGGAGCAGGAGAGTCCCAGAACTTGCTTGGCGGCTTGCCAGCTGTGGGGAGTAACTGTGCCTCCCTGAACTTCAGTTTTCTCCAGGATCTCTGCCCTAATTCTCTTCTCCACTCTCCTCTGCATTTCCCGGAGACCGCCTTCTCAAGGTCTCCTCCTTCGGCTCCCCTGCAAGCCCTGCGTAAGGGTCCACGCTTGGCCCTCACATCTCACAGTTCTCTGTGGAGCCATGCCCCTTCCTAGCTGTGACGATCAACAGGGCACCCACTTTCTCAGGCTCCAAGCCCAAGTACCCAAGGTACTTACATCCCACAGATGACTTAATCTCTCCATGGTTGATCTCCACAGAATGACACTGATCTCATTTGGGGTTGTTTGCTTACTCACAAGACCTCACTCCTTGTTCGACAATCTACACACCAGATCTCCAACCCAAGTTGGGGGTCGCATCTATTCCTAAGGTAATAGATTCTATTGGCTAATCTATTAGATAATTCTATCTGTCTAATCTATTAATAGATTCTATTCTATTCAGAACTTGGAGCCACTTAGTTTTTTTTTTTTCCTAGGACTCGCCAAAAGTTGCAAGGACTCCTCAGCCTCTCTCTAATATGGACAGAAGAGAGAATGGAGACAGGATTGATAAGACAGCTGACGGTTCCATCAAAAGGGGAAACCGACCATGACCAATGTTCCAAAATTTAATTCTTCCATTCCAGCGGCATAGGGTGATGAAGTCACCATGGTCATGCTTACTGGGGACTCCGTATTTGAGCTGTAGGAGTTGTGAAGTAGCTGGCATTTCTCTGGGCTACCTTATTTTCAAGATCATTACTATGACAGTTGCCAAAATACTGGAAAAGTCTCAAGTTCCCCGCCTTTTTTTTTTTTTTTTTTTTTTACTAATTGCTAAAATAATAATAAGGGAAAAATTATTCTGCTCCCAAACCCTCCATTACTAACTAAAAACTATCATTTCGCCTGTCTTTCAGACACAAATATTTAGATTTAATTAATGGAAAAACATCCATCAAATCTCAAGACCTGTATCTTCTGTGGACCCATGTATTTGTAAAGGCTGGTGGCTGCAAATGGCAGAAACTCAGCTCAATCCAAGTTCTGTAAAAAGAAGGAATTAATTACCTCATGTAAGTGGGAACCCCAGAGGGTGGATCAGGAACTTCTGCACAGGGGATATCAGGATTTGAACATCTTCAGGGCTTTCCACACCTGCCTCTGCAGGGTTCCTCTCAGAACAACAGCAGGATGATCAGTGGAAATTCCCAATCTGTGCTCTTTTTAGCTTTTAGTTTCAGGGGAAACAAACAAACTAGCATCTAGAAAGGGCTCCAGGAAATCTTCTGGTTGGCTCAGCTGGTTCATCCCTGAGCCGATCTTTGAGTCCAGGATGATGAAGAGTTTTGATTGCTCAGTCCTGGGCCATGTAGCTTGCCCAGAGTTTGAGATTTAAACATCTACAAGGCCCATGCAGAATGTGGAAGTTTATTCCCCAAAGGAATAAAATGGATGCTGGTTGAGAAGAATAGGAAAGAGGTACTGGACAGTCAAAGTCAAGCCATGTACATTTCAGGCACTGGGTTTTATTCCTTAATAAATGGACTTAATAAATAAAAGATGGACTGTGACCATCTTTCCCTAAGATGTTTCTGTTAAAGGTCAATACACTGGTACCAAGGTTGGGGCTTAAGCTTTGTCTTAAAATTTGCTGTTCCATTTAATTGCTTTCAAGCCCTTTGGTGTTCAACTTGCTTCTTCCAAAGATTCTAACCAGAAGATCGTTATTCTAGGAAGAGAGAGAGTTCCCAGGCTTTCTCTCTCTCTCTCTCTCTCTCTGTTAATGGCATTTCCACTTGGCATAGCTCCTTCCAAAAATTCGTTTCACTTGTTCATTCTTGTCATGGTGCTCTAAATAATCTATTTCTGTCAAATTTCCTATCTCAGATTTTTATGTATTTCCTTTGTCTAAACCCTATTCAATATGGTAGCCATTAGACACATCTGGTTAAGTTCAAATTTAAATTAAGTAAAAGGAATCACAATAAAACAGTTCCTTGGTTGAGCAAGTAGGCTTCAAGGGCTCCATGCACCATGTGACTAATGGATCCCCTATCAGATAACACAGTACAGAACATTCACATCATCAATGTAAATTCTATTAGTGTTGGTCGCGATTACAAAAGGTTTCTATATTAAAGATAAAAGTGCATTTTGTTCCATATATATTCCATGCATCCAACTCCTCAATACAAAGTGGAAACTTAACTGACCTTAAAATTATAAGGAGTACTATATGTACAATACAGATTATACACTACGTATCATTTTAAATGAACCTGAATATTAGTGTGATCAGATACTCCATTGTAATTTTCTTAAAATTTATAATTCATTTTCCAATAAAGTTAAGTGTTCTTTCCCCTAATTCATTCAGACTAAACCAAAGGCTATTTTTTAGCCTTAACTTCCATCGCTTGCCCCAGTTAGTCTCCATTTTGGCCATACAAAATTTATCAAAATTCCCCCAAAGTGCTAGAATCTATCATGATTTCAAGTCTCTACTTATGCTGTCTTTGGTGCCTGGAAGTATCTTCCACTCAGTCTCGTATTTTTGCCAAAGCTTTCTCTATCCTCCCTACTGGATATTGAATATTGCCTCCAATACTCCTCTAAATATATGCATCAGAGAATTAACTGCACATTTTATTGCAGTTAGCACTGTGTATGGGATCCTACTTTATTAGTCTCTTGAAGGCAGAGACCCATTGTGTTGTCCTTTCAACTGAGCTACATCTATTTCACGTTGGGTCTTCAATATCTGTGCTGTAAGTTGAAGTAAATTCGATTGTTATTCAAAGGCCTCCAAGTTTGGACCCTGCTGGAAATCTCCAGTCCATTCCCAGTGCTGTTACAGGTGGACTCCACAGCCCAACCCACCTTGAGTCATTCACTCATTATTCTCTGGACATACCATGCAGCCCCTACCCTTCATATTTTTTTTAATAAATGTTAGTTAGTTTCACTGGAAAACACTCTCCTTTCTCCCTAGCATTCAGCTTTCACTGCCAAGCTCAAATAGCTTCTCTGGAAACGTACCCAAAGCCTACCCATCCAGGACGTGCCTTCCTCTGCCCCTTTCACTCATGGTAAGTACCTTGTGTTTGAATACCCGTTTGAAAATCTGTGTCACAGCCTGATTTTTATTACCTTTTGTTGTGTCCAAGTCTCTCTCCCTCACTAGCCTGTGACCCTCTCAAGGACACTGACGATGTCTTCTTCATCTTTATTTTCCTCTTACTTAGCACAGGGAGTTACCCACAATTGACACCAGAAAGTGTTTGTTGGATGGAATTGCTGTGCAAAGAAGTACTTCCTTTAAAGGACATAAAAGAAACGGAACAGTGACAGCTTAGCTGAAGAGCACACAATGAACTGAAAAGCCACCAGCTTTGATCAAAACCCTGCCCCAGGAACTTTCCAGCTGCTCAAACATGGTTTCCCGGCATCAGTGGGAGAGATGGATTCTCTAAAAGGAACAATGTGATTAGGGCCGAGGGAGGAAGAAAAATACCAGCAAAGCAAGGGCACACACAGAGGCTCCCAACACTTAGTTTATGAACGCAGAGCAGAGTTCATTTACAGGAATGCATGGCAGAGGGAGGCCGGGAAGAGTCGGCAAATGGAATGTTCTGCACTTTATATATGTTTTCAGTTTTGACACCAAAAAACGGTTTGCGATGCTGTGTTTTTGTAGAAGATTGGTATGGGGTTAACGTTTAAAGTGATTGAGAGAGGTTGAAAATAATTTTCTAGTCTCAAGCATCAGGGAAAAGATCGAAGGGTTTAGAAGAGCAGAATTGTCCATGTAGAAGGGATCACAGACATCACCTTCTCCAGGGAGAGCGAAGAAAAGAGATGGGGCGCTGACCCTGCTCTCCCATGGCCGTGGCACAGAAATTCCAACTCGGTTGCTAGATGTTTCTTGTAGAGTGAGGATATGACCTCAGAGTCCTTCTCAACACAGTGCCAACACCACCAGAGTCGGCCTGTGAGAGGAGATTATTTTTCATCCCTGATCTAGTCCAACTTTCTCACTTCGTGAGGAGAAGTGAAGTCCAGGGAGGGGAAGGGAATTCGCCCTGGTCAGTCAGTGAATAGGTTTAACCACCATGCTGCCTACTTGCTCGTTCCTTTCTTGGTCAAGGGTCCTAGGATGATTTATGCATTCCAAGCAAAGCATGCACGTACGCATGCCCCAGACTCGGAGCGCTTTATGGAAGCACATATAACATCAAACCCAGTGAGAGGTCTCACGTGGTTTGCATGTTTCTCCAAGCAGAGAAAAGAGCAGCCCTCTCCCCATCACCGTAAAACGTTTACTGACCAGCCAATCCTTAGCCAAGAAAAATAATGCTTTAGTTTTGGATATCAGCCTTATTCCCTGTCCCTGATAGGGCAGCACGGAGCATTCCCAAGGAGGCATCCAATTAGAAGTGAGCTTTGCTGAAAACCTTCGGGCCTCAACTTCCCCTGCCTGCGACCTCTCCCCCTCAAGATTGCCCACATCAAGATTAGGCTCCTGGAAGGGGCACAGCCTAGTTCCAAATGCTTCCATGCTTCCTCCCTTTCCTTTCTATGCAGCTGTTTGTAGAGTCTCCCAAAGGGAGAACTTGAAAGGGTCTCTTAATAACCTTGTTCAGAGCTCCAGAGGAGAAATTAAACCTTTCTGCAAATTCAGCATGGAGCCATTTCTGGCAAGACAATGATCTCAGATGGCCTTGTGGGCAAAAGGGCTGCTTGGGAATTAACCCTTTGGTCCCCATGGGTTGTGAAATGTACCAGGAAGGGAGAGAGGGAAAGGAGGAGGGAGGAAGGAAGGAAGAAAAAGCAACGAAGAGAAAGGAATGATCCTGTTCAATACTGATTCCCCTTTGGAAACAGCCTCTTGAATGTTTGGCTCTCTTGAGGAAGCTGTGGTCCTACTCTAGGTCTTTGTGCCCAGAGGAGTGTGGCTCTCAAGATGGACATCTGACAGAAGCTGGCCCAATGAAAACACTGCATCATTACACCATTCTGGTCTCAGCGACAGTGTCCAAGTTGGGCTACTAAAGGAGACCTTGACAATTTCCTTAACATTTATTTAAAAAGTAAACTTTTCTTCCTGTCTCCTGGGATTTCTGTTCTCCTAGAAATCTTAAAGCTGGTGCTGTCTGTGTTTTAACCACTAAGAGAAAGCTCTCCTGAGAATGAGCTGCATGCAGAGGGAGAGAAAAGGACAATTTAGAGATCGACCGACTACCTGATTTGTTCACTGGAGTCAACCATGCCTGAACTCCACCTTTGTTCAATGCAATTACTAGGTGTAACAAATCCACTTACTTGATTAAGTATGCCAGAGTGGGGTTTTGGTTGCTTGCATTTTCAAACAACCTGATTAATAAATATGCTTATGAAAAACAAGGGTTGTGGGGCCAGGAGTGACTGAGTCACCTGGGTGCAATCAAATTAAACATTGGAGTGAGATTTCTCAGATAAGTGATTAGGCTGGTACATCCTGTGATTCTCTAAGAGGAGACACAGACAGAAGCATTGCTTAGATCTCAGCTACCATGACCTAATTGTTTTCTATTTTACTTCTCAGCAGAACACCAAAACTTGGCTAAAGCCTGTTTATAGCCACAGTTTGGGAGAGGCTTTAGACTCAATGAAAATAAATATAATATCAGAAAGAAAAGTCTTTGGTAATGTTAAATCTTATGACTGAAACCATATATAAAGAGAGATGGTTCATTTAGGAATAGTCTTACGCATCAAATTTTCAATAACATATGGTCTGTGTGTTTGTTGGGGAGACAGTTCTGGAATTTCAACTCTTTCCTCACTAATCAATTGCAGAACACCCATAGTCTGCTGTGAGTGATACTACTAATCACGAAATTGATTGAGAAAATATTATGAGCCCAGCACAATGCTGAGCCCTTGAGATGCATGAATTAATTCAAAGCTCATAATACCATGGCGATTACATTTTTATCCTCAATATACATATTGAGAAACTGAGGCCTGGGGAAGTGAAGTGACTTACTAGTCATGTGTTAGTTGTGGAGACAGGATTTGATCCCAAATTTGTAGGACACCACTGCTCAGTATTTAATCGCTGCAAACAGAGTTGCCTCAGAGGTTAAGTTCTTCCTTAGCTCCTCATTGGATCACGTTCCCTGTCTCATGCTGATCTGTTTGGGAATGCTATTTTCTGATATAAATGTTCTTATTACGATAGATAGAAATGTATTAGGTGCTATGTATGAAACCATTCTCACCTAATGAGCCCCCTTTTGGATTCTGAAGATAATAAATTTGTATTGTTCAAAGCTGTTAAATTTGCAGCAATTTGTCACAGTAGCCATAGAAACTAACACAGTGCCAGTTAGGAGCCCAATACTATCCAAGGTGTGAGGAAACAAAAGAGCTCTTGACGTTGTCCTCATAGTTTAGCAGGGAACAATCTAACAGAAATTATTTCTCTCGTGCCCAGAGTTGGAACATGGAAGCCAGAGCAAGAATGTTCACAGTAGAAAGCTTGCAGGGGAAAGAAAAGGTCAGGCAAGAGCATAGGTTATAGTTGATGGCCACCAGACCAAGCCAAGTTGCCATGAACTTGGCCTCACTTCGTAAGTGATCTTAGGTCAGTCCTTGGAGGTGAGCACCTCCAATGCTCTTAAAGACTGTTGGAGTGGAGGTGGACCAGGGACCAGATGACAAGACAGCAATCTCCTCCCAAGGGTTTTAGAGTGAATACAAGAAGAAAGGAAGAATAAATCTGGGTAAATATGGTTCATGGTGATTAAAGTCCACATAATTAGGCTGGCTGGCTGACTGATGAGTAACCATTTACCATGTCGATTTCAGATTTAAATTTAGAACCCGACCTATGATGAGAAATAAGGTGAGACAAAGAAAAGCAAAATGACCAAGAACTTTCTAGATGCCTAGTTTTGCAGGATTGTTTCTGACCTAGAGTTTCAGAAAGGAAAGAGGGAGGGACAGAGGGATGGAAGGGAGGAAGGGAGGAAAATAAAGAAGGACAGAAGGAAGGAAGGAAAGAAAGAAGGAAGGAAAGAAGGAAGGAAAAAAAGAAGCAAAGATGGAAAGAAAGATTCTCCAAACTAGCTTTGTTTAAAAACACAGCTCTCTGAAACCACATAACTGTGGAATGTCCCAAGGGAATTAAGGCCTTCTGACCTGAACCTCCACCCTCAACAAACTATAAAATGACTATTACAAATGCTATATACCTTTAGCCTCACTCTGGCCGTATTTATGCACAGTATACTAAAGTTTGCATTCGGTGTCCTGCTTGGGGTGAGCAGAAATGAGGTAAGACAGGTAGGGGCAGGTGAAAGCAGAATTGAACAACAAAGCAGAGTTGCACAAGGGAGGTGCATGTGCTACTTGGTAAGAGGAGTAGAAAAATGATACCAAATGCAGACATGAGGTGTCACAGTTTGGGGATTTGGGGGCAAGGACAGCAAAGTGGTCTGCATGCAGAGAGTCTAAGAACATCTCTCTACTGCAGTGAGCACAGCAGTTGGTGTCCAAACTGAAGTTGAGATGGGTCTTAGTAAACGTTGCTCTGGACTGAATGTCTGCATCCCTCCAAAATGCATGTGCTGGGATCCGAGACCCAGTATAATGGTGTTAGGAGGTGGGGCCTCTGGGAAGGGATTAGGCAGCGTGGGATCAGTGGTCTTACAAAGGAGGTCCTTCCAAGACATGAGGGCACGGTGAGAAGTTGGCCAGCTACAACCCACAAGAGGCTTTCACCAGAACCCAATCCTCTTCCCATACTGATTTCGGACTTCCAGGCTCCAGAACTGTGAGAAAGCAATTTCTGTTGCTGATAAGCCTCTTGGTCTATGAGGTTTCATTATCACCACTGCCATGGTTTTAGTGAATGGCGGAGATACAGAGTGACGGCAACCTGTATGCACATGTAGGTCTTTAAATCCGTAAGCTTCTCCAAGAAGCCTTTTCTTACCTACCAGACAGAGCTGAGCACCCTTCGCTGAGCTTACAGAGTACCTGCTGTCTCCCTCCCCACAGCCATGAACACGATCTGCTCCACTCCTTGGGGTCAGGGGCAACAGCTTATTCATACACATGCTCAGAGGTGGCTGTGGACTTCCTCTGCAAGAGACTCTGTCTTAAAGAAGGAGCAGCTGGAGAATGATCTCAAAGCTGTGTTTTCATAGGAAGCACTTAACTTCCCTTTTAAGTATTAGGTTGTGTGTTCATGGGGTGGTTTCACACAGGGGAGTAATCCAGGTTAAAGGGGGTGAAGACAGCTCAACTCTTGCCCTAGCGGAGCTCCTCTTTGGCGTGACAACACCAAGGACACCCAGTATAGAGCGCGTTACCCGGCGGGGTCTGCTTCCAGGAAAGGAGGGTTAGCCTGAGCTGAAAGATTGAAATATCTATCAAATAAAACAAAATAAAATACCTATCAAATTAACTTCCACGGACTCCTTTGCAGAATCTCGCCAGATCGAGCTGCTCTTCGATACTACACTCGCATCTGCTTCTGAAGCTAGGGATGTGCACGCTTCCTCCCCAAGTTGACAAGAGTCAGGTCCAACGATAGTGATGGCATTCAGAGCAGATGCTGTCATGCATTCGAACATAGCCTGCCCGCCTGAGACCCCGGCCAGAGTAAGAGAAGCTGTGGAAATCTTCTCGGAGGAATTCCATTTTAATGTTAGATAAGGTTACTCTAGTAATGTTACTCTAGTACCTGCAAACAAATATCATTGTGTGTGGAGTTCCAAACTGGGGCCTCCAAGGAAGATGATCCTTGAGAAAATCTGATGAGAAATAGACATTTTTAGCATGTAAGGAAACAGAGTTGCGGACCACAGTGTGTGTGTGTATAAGTGTGTGTGCACATGAGTCTGAGAGATTCAACTTGGAGTTAAATTTAAGGTATTGGTATACTGAAGTTCTTTTAAGGAAACTGAAAAGACTTGTGGATGTGGGGGGAGGAGAGGGAATACAGCACGTAAATCTTCTAGAAATTAGCAAAGAAATCAATCTATCCCTAGGACTGCTCAGCATGCCATGTGACATGATCTTGTTTCCCATCTTAAAGATTCTTTACCCCTTGCAAAATGTTCTCTTTGAGCCACTTCTTGTTATCTTGAAAATGGTGTTCCATTTGATTGGTCATGAGACCCAGTTTCCTTCTTCCTCCTTTTTCCCTCTTTCCTTCTTGCCTGCCTGCTTACTTTCGGGCCTCCTTTCTTCCTCCCTCTCTCAGGATGCAAGCCCATGGCACACAGAGAGATGACTCGGTTCACTCATCGATCATTCAGTGAGCGTCCATGGGTACCAGACCCCTGCAGTGGCAAGGCGG
This sequence comes from Procyon lotor, assembly GCA_028646535.1. NCBI lineage: Eukaryota > Metazoa > Chordata > Mammalia > Carnivora > Procyonidae > Procyon > Procyon lotor. The sequence goes on along the minus strand of CM053621.1, from coordinate 5,042,431 downwards.
ACTCAGTCACAATGGAGATCAGCCTCCTGGTATCAAGGGCACGGGGCAATGCTGGTAAGGAGCACATTGGAAGAGGGTCGAGGGATGGTGTGATAGGCGCCCCTGGGGAAGCAGCAGGAGCATCCTGCATGGGTGGGGGCGGGGAGGGATATGGTTCCACCTGAGTGGGGTGGATGGGATTGAAAAATGACTCCACAGAAGAGGGAATGCCTAAACACTCCTGACCTTCTTAACCCACACGATGTCGGGAAGCACGGTGGTCTGAGCTCTTCATAATTCCTCTAGGAGAGAACGCTCAACTCGCTTTCCACAAAACATACCATCACCTCCAACTTCCAATGGAGTTCATAATACTGTTCAGCCCCACATGCAGTTTTCTCTTTGCAAACACTTGCCTGGAAGGGGATCATGTGAGGGTTGTGTCTCTATACAGACATAAGGGTTAATGAGGAAAAAAAACCCAAAAAACAAAACAGGAAATGCAAAATCCTAAGAACAAGGAGGATGGAGGGAGGGGATACCTTAAATCTAATTTAAATTAAAAAGATGTTTGTGAAACCAAAAATAAATCTTGCTCCAGAGTGATTACTAGATAAAATATTTTAGTTAGTGGATGGTGAACTGGCCCATATTTCATGTTTCCAGTCAATGTTCGCTCTTTGCATTACCTGAAGGGACTGAGCGCTAAGCTGATGAATGTTTTGTAGGCTTAAAAAACCATTTATTATCACCACAGCTAATGCCATTTTCTGAAACATAATCCGAAGACACTTCACAAAAAGCATTTTCTGCCTGGAAGTCTCCCCACTGTCACCTTCCAGGTGGCTGGCAGGGGCCACCTGACTACTTGATGTCTGTTAATTGCATGGTAGGATGTGATTCAGTGACCCTTCACATTTTTGTTGTGGCTTAGCACCACAAGTTTCCCGTCTCCTTGCTCGTTTCTTGTGATTCCCCCTCTCCACCCCATGTGAGGATGAGGTATATAGGATACAATCATAACCCATATCCACACCAGAGGTTAATGCCTTGGAAATGCTCTGCTGTCTCTGGAAATCTCCTTTTAAAAGAACAGGTGTGAGGGAAGACAAGTGAGTGAAGGTGGCACCGTGGTTAGGTGAAGATAGAGAAGTGGGAGAAAAGAGAAGGAAAGAAAGAAAAGAAGGTGTAAATGGAAGGGAGTAGTGGGCATGTATGTGGAGCTCAGTAGTATCTGGAATATGGAACCCTAAGACAGATTTGCACCATCCCAAGGGGCCACCTTGTCAGCTCCAGATAAAGTTGATTCATTTCTATTTACAGAGTCATTAAGAGGTTTCAGTGGAATGGTTAAAATTATTAGTATCTTCGGGTACTAAAAAAAGATTTTAACACCATAACAAAGCCCATGTTCCATACCTTGACATAATTACCAGCATCATCTGAGCTGGTGAGTTGATTTCTATCACCTAAATTCTTTTTATATTTTTTAAAAAATGTTTTAAGAAGAGAAGTGTACAGAATGTTATAAAGAACATCTATCTTCTTATAATTCACATTTGTCAAACCAACATTGGCCTTAGGTGTTCTATTTTTTCAAGAAATAAAATACTGCAGTTAGGCTCAGAAATTCTACTCTTAGGCATGTCCTCAAGTGAAATGAAAAGTTATAGTCTCACCAAAATCTGCCTATGAATGTTTACAGTGGTTTTGCTTATAATCACTCAAATCGGGAAAGAATCCAAACACCTTTCAATGGGCAGATGTATAACCAATTGTGGAACATCCATTCAGTAGAATACTGCTCAGAAACCGAAGTCAACAAACTACAGATAAATACACACAACCACATGGACGAACCGCATTGTTTAGTGAAATATACCATACTCAAAAGATTATATATATACTGTGCGATTTCCTTTTTTATGACTTTTTGAAAAAGCTAAATATCTAGACACAATACAGAGTAGTGGTTGGCAGAAGTTGGAGGTGGGGAACAGGGTTGACTACAAAGACACATGAAAGAATTTTGGGGGTGATGAGTATGTTCTCTATCTTGACTTTGGTGGTATTAACTTTATCGTGTTATTTACAGTTATTATTGTATATGGTGGTAAGTACAACTTAACGGGTGACTTTTATTGTATATAATTTATACTTCAATAGAAAAGAGAAAAAATAGTAAGTTAAACATTTAAGCGGAGAGTATAATATGTGTGATTGTACACTGCTGACAAGCAAGAAGAAAAGTGCTTGATTTTCTAAGATTGCAAGATGGGAGACCCACAAATACGGAGCCCAGGCTCACATGTATGTTGGACTTCCAAGTGAGCGCCATATAAGCTCTCTTTGTATAAATGATGTTTGAGCCAGTATTTCTGAGCTGAACAGAAGTTTCCAAGCCCAAGGTCTAGTGAGAAGTAATAATTCTAAATAATAACAACACATTTCTTAGCATTAAATGCTTCCCCAGTCTGGGTATGAAGCCAGATGTTTAACATATTTCATTCACCGTCCTCACAGTCCTTACTGTCCTTATACTTAGTCCTTACAGTCCATACAGTCCTTCCCATTGAAGTATCATCATGTCATTTTGTTAGCAGACAAGAACAGTTCAGAGAAGCAAACTCTACTTGCCCAAGATCACAGAGATAAGTCAAAGGGCAAGACTGAGGAATTCCAGGTAACGTCTGTGCAACTCCTACTTCCATCTCCTTTCATCCTACTGTGCTTCTCAGGGCCCCAACCCCTCAAGGGAACACTATGGGAGAAGAGATCATCTTAAACTCTTCCCAATTTTGACACACTAAAATACGGGCGAGTGTTGTCTGCTGGCCAAATAGACCCCGAATGGACAAGGGGTCCTTTTACTGCATCTTCTCCCAGTCTGCTTTTCAACGCTGGATTTATTTCTCCGTTGCTGAAGTTGCTAATTCTGCTGAGCCAAACGATGCTGTATTTATCATATTCATTTGCTTGTGTTTATATTAGAAACATACCTCCCATTTATACATCTCCTACCAAATAAGGGAACTAGAAGAAGCTATAAAAGCAAATCTGGGAAATATTTGACAAGGGTGTCAAGACCGTTCATTGGGAAAAGAGTCTCTTCAATAAATGGGACTGAGACAACAGGATGGCTACATGTAAAACAATGAACGTGGACCCCTATCTCACACGGTTTAAGAAGTTAACTCAAAATGGATCTAATATCTAAATGTAAGAGTTAAAATCACAAAACTCTTCAATCAAAGGTATCTATATTCATAAAAAATAGATGAAATAAATGTGTCGAATTTCATCAAAACTCAACGGTTTTGTGTGTCAAAGTACACTGTTAAGAAAGTAAAAACAAAGCCACAGACTAGGGAACAATACTTGCAAATCATACATCTGATAAGAGTTGTCAGACTACATAAAGAACTCTTAAAACTCAACAGTAAAGTAACCTGATTAAAAATTTTCAGAAGGCTTGTACATACATTTCTCTACAAAAGATCTATGAATGACCAACAAGCACATGAAAATACACTCAGCATCTTCAGTCATTAAGGAAATGCAAATTAAACTCACACTGAAATACTGCTGCACACCCACCAAGATGACTATGATCAGAAGACACAATTACAGCTGTTGGCAAGAATGTGAAGAGATTGGAACCCTTGTGTACTGCAGGTAGAACGTAAAAAAATAGGGAAGCTGCTATGGGAACCAGTCTGGCAGTGTGTCAAAAAGTTAAATGGAAAGTTACCAGGTGACCCAGCAATCCTACTCCCATACTCCTATCTAAGAGGAGAGAGAACATACGGTCACATCAAAACTTAAACACGAATGTTCACAGCAGCATGATCCATAAAAGCACACATGTAGGAAAACCCAAATGTCCATCAGTGGGTGAACCCTGAAACACAATGTGCAGGAGGAGAGTGTCAGAGAAGAGGGGAAAGGCAGCTTGGAGTATGTGATTTCTCAGTTCCTCTTTTTATGTCTACGAGCTCAGGCTCTAGAGTCCAAAAGACCCATCTGATAATCCAGCTGTGTGACTAAGCTTTTATTCAGCAAATTACTCAAATCTCTGAGCCTCAGTTTCTGAACCTTGAACTTGGGGATAATTCCATTAACCTTAAAGCACTGTTACGAGGATTAAGGCAGTTGGCACGTCTTCAGTGGCACTTCCTCTGGTCCACGTCTTCTCCAATGATAAGACCTCACCACCCCTGGGTCACCGAATGCCGCCACCATCGGTTAATACGGACAGGATTACAGAAGTAACTCCTGAGAAGTAAGTTGCTAACACGACAATTATCTTCTTTTCGTTTCTCTCTGTGGGACCCGTGTCCTGCCTATTCAACTGTCTCCTCTCTGAGAAGTAATGCCAAGGTGCCTTTCTGGTCGGTTGACTCTGATATGTCTTGTCTCATAGCAATGTCTCCCATGCAGTGTCATTTCTTTAAATATCTTCCAGTAGTCCTTTTGATTTCTTTTTAGGTAAAAGAAATAAAACAACAACAACAACAAAACCTTTAGTAATCAGGTTTTCTCAAATTTTCCACGCCATGGTCTTCATTGGGTCAAACACTAGGAAATTATGTTAAGAAGCTCAGATCAAAGAGGGCCAAATTGAGTTCGAGCTAATTCCATGCAACTTTTAGACCACTGTCACTAAATGCAAAGTCCTTCAGTAGCAGCCTAGCGGGGGGAAAATTACAGACATTCCCAACCTAATGAGAAACTGAGTGTTGGGTAGGCTTAATCGCAGAGGCTAGAGATATTTCTGATGTATTAAACGAGACATCAGTGAAAAGACACAGCCAAAGAAAGCCTACTCTTATTAAATGCAAAATTACATTAGAAGCAGAAAGTAAATCCACGTTCTAAGAAGAGGGTTGATAAAACAGTTATGAGAAGAAAAGAATAAAAAACAAATATACAACTGGATAGTGGAAGGCAGCTCAAGTCAAAGTTTGCATACATCAAAATGGTTAGATTGGTATCACGGAAGAAAGAGAAAGAGCAAATACTCCTTTGGATGCACAAAATGGAATTAAAACACAGCTGGAATTTCTCTCCAATATTATTTTGATTTTAAACATAGAGAAACGTTGGAAGACTAGTACAGCGTCTAATTGTCTGAATGTCTAATACACACACTACTCAATTTTGCTTGATGGCTACCTATCTCCATATATGTATATGCATATGTGTTTTTTGCTGACCCAGTTGAAAGTAAGTTGCAGACATCATGACACTTCATTTCTGAATTCTTCAGCATACATCTAAAAAATCAGGGCATTCTTCTATACAACTTAAATAGGCTTTTAAAGTCATGATCCATAAATCTTTCAGATCATAAAAGTAAAGGAAAAATATTCATTTCACTGTCTGAATTGTCTTTGGTCTAGAATGACTTTGGGCAAAATACATTTTGGCATTGGCTTTATAATCTCACTAGGTCTGTTCGGTTTCTGTGATTTATTCTGTAGGTGGGATACAATGGCAAGTCTGAGTGGCCCCCTCCCTGAAGGGACTGAAAATAAGGTCACCCGCTGGGATTTAAAATATGGTATCAATACATGAAAAATTGCAGTACGGGATACAACACTGGCCTAACGAAACAGAAGGGCGGTGAGCTCTGCAAGGCTGGGCTTGAATAAACACGTTACGATAAAGTTGAAATTGTTTCCAAAGGGGTTTGTGCTGGTTAAGGAAGGGGGAGTTGCAGACTCAAGTGTTAGCTTCTAGCCAGGCCCTTTGCCAAGGAGATTGGAAGCTAGCAAGTCAACCTAAGGAGGTGGACAGCTGGCTCATTTAAGTGAGCGTGTTGATAGATGTATTTGGATATCACACATGGGTGGTAGGAAGCTGCCAATTCCGATATTAAAACAAAACAAAACAAAAACTCCCCTTGCCCTTGTCCAGAATCTCAAGCTCACCAAGCAGCCTTTGGAAATAACTTGGCATCCCCTATAGCTGCCTTAGTCAGGCCAAGATAATTATCCCCAATTCTTGGCAGTCCCAAGTCCTCCTGTTTAATTCATAAACTGGCCTCGGATGTTATCACCAGGGCCCTTCATATAATCATATATACATTTCTTCATTCATTCACTCACTCACTCAGAGAACCCCTACTATGTGTGTGCTCCTTTGATGAATCATCGTTATCGCCACCCTAACTGATCTATACATGAGCATTTCCAATGTTCAGCACTACTCCAAGCGGCTCATGTGGAATCACCTCATTAATCATTCCATCCCCCCAAAGCCATTCTAAGCTAGCCGTCTCTTCAGCCTTTGAAAAATCTAGAAATTGAATTTATTGAGTTTATTTCAAGTCGGGGTTAGAATCAGGATCTGAATTCAGCATAAATCCAGCCTGCCAGGTCTTCCCCTGTATCAGAGCAAACCTTCTAGAACTCTAACAAAAAATTCTCAACTTTCAGGGTGGAGACACCCTCTCTGGACCATGGCCAGAGCACATTTCACCAAAGCAAATTCCACATGGTGGGAAGCCAGAGAGCTGGTGAGTCAGCATTCCCCCAGTAAATCCCTCCTCTGCTTTGAAGGCGTATGTTTATCTGAGTCTTCCAGATGGAATAAAACCTTACCGGGTTTCAAAGATACATACTTGGGAATCGGTAGGGAGAGGAAGGAGATCTCCTTAACCTAAATGGGCATTGACAAAAGCACTTGACTAGGATCACGGTTACAGAGATATCGATCACAGTGATTATGGAAATATCATCTATGTTCAGTAAACTTAAAAGACCCCCAGGTTGGGAACGCTTCGTCAGTAGGTTATTGGATTCACGGTATATAGCTGAGATAAGACTGCCCTGTTTAAAGTAAGATTTTATGAGTCTTGTAGGCTGATGGCCCCTGGTTATTCTGAACTTGTGTGAGTTTTCTTATGCTTCATAACAAAGGGCCACAAACTTAGGCACTAAAACAACTCCCCCTCATCATTTTGCAGTCCAGAAGGTCCAAACTCGGGGCACAGTGTGACTGGTCCCCTAGTCAGGGTTTCACAATGCTGAAATCAAGGATGGGCGGAGCTAGAGTCTCAGATGAGGTTTAGCTTCCTCTTCCCAACTCATTGGTTGTTGGAAGAATTCAGTTCTTTGTGGTTGTAGGACCTAGAAGAGCCCAACAATCACAACAGAGCTGCTTGCTCTCATCCTCAAGACCTACAGAGGGAATCTCTGATGCTACCTTTTCTTTGAAGTTCTCACCTAATTAGACCAGGCCCACCTAGTCAGTCTCCTGTGTGAATCCCTCAAAGTCAACAGATTAGTTACCTCATTATGGGTATTGCTATTTCCTTATACTGGCATATTTCACCCACACTCAAGGTGAGGGCATTATATAAAAGCGTGGGACATTGGGTTCGAATTTGAGCCTCACTCTAGAATTCTGCCTACCACAACTTCATAGTGCTTGTCCCTGCTTCTTTCCCTTCATTCTGCCTAACACCATCCCACTGAAACTGTCATCACCTCACCCTCACATTTCTTAAAGTGATTCTTGGCAAGTCCTCCCAGACTCCAGCTTGGTCTTCCTTTTCCTTTCAGACACCTTCAGTGGCCCCTCCCCACCACCCAGGAAATAAAGTCTAAGCTCTTTCCAAGACAGACGTATGACCTTGTCCAACCTACCCTGCCAAACTTGTTTCCACCTGCTTCTCTGCTAATTATCTTTACAGTTTACACAAGTTTTTTTTGTTGCTGTTTCATTTTGGACATGAAATGTTTAATAGGGACAAATGCACATTTCATCCTTTTAGCATCAGCTTAGATTTTGTACTTCACTCAAGGTGTAGCCAATGTCCCAGGGGGAGGGGTTGCCGGAAGCAATTCAAGTCATTCTTAAATGCCTTATTCTTAAATTGTTAAATTCATGCCACTTATTGGCATGAATTGTCTAATTCGGAGAACTCACGTCCCTTGAATGTTCCAAACAATCCCACAGAAGAAAGGAAAAAAAAAAAAGGCACTCACATTTTCAGTTATATAAAAAAAGCCAAACTCATTAGCTCTTCAGAGAATCTGGCTTCATTAGCAGGTGCTCAGAGGTCCAGGGGGCAAGTTATCAGCGATGGCGAGTCTCCAGGTCTCCGGAGTTGGCTTCCGTCCCCCCACCCACTTCAAAATTAGATTTACTTGGTTACAAATTGTATAACTTGCTGAGCTAAATAGCTGAGCATTTAAGGGTTCACCATGGCATTACCATTTTTATGGTCTATTAAGGCAATTGGAAGAGTATCAGCTGAATGAGACATCAGGTAATTTATGTACATGTTTTACAAATTATCCCACATGCCTGTGTAAAATGCTGAGTCTCCTTCTCATTTAACAAAATTTGAGACCGAGGCACTTGAAGGAAATCAGTCTGTATCAGACCCCAAAGATTTATGCTAATGGCCACGAGCACCAAATTCCTTTCTGTTACCTTTCTAAAATTGATGCTTTGGAGAATTAAAATATTCTGAGTCCTGACCTTCATTCCCTGCCCCCTATCTATTTTCAATCATATTGAGGACGGTGGATAGCCATTACTGAGCAGTAGAAGAACCAGTTTCAAAGACGCTGCCTGAAGTTTTGCAGTTTGAAATGAAAGTAAAGGAGTTCCTGAGAAGCTTTATCGCCTGCTATCCTAATAAAGCTTGCAACTTCGACCTCACTTTTGGCTGATTTTCCCCTGCATTGAGAAATTCAGGGGAAAAAAGACCTATAACTCTTTTAGCCAGCAGCCATGTGTTTCTGGAAGTTTAAAATGATAAATCAAGGTGGGGGGATTAAGCAACCTCCGCACATGAAAATCACAGTTGTTTAGAAACACCTGACTTGGAGTTTTCCTAGGAGTGAACTCAGCCTCCAGGTAGGGGAACAGCTTTTCACGAATGGTTGCTTTATCACAACAGGGGATATGTAGAAGATGTCCCATGCAGAGTCACAATGCTGGATCCCAGGGTCCCCAAGAAGCTGTATTTTGCACGGCAGCTTTGGGGAGTTAGCATGGAGGGGGTAAATGACACCAGCCACATCCCAGAAGTCAGCACTCCATTTCCACTTGGAGAGTTCCGCTCTGAGAATGAAGCCATCGGGATTTGTATGAAGGAAAGAGATGAGGTAAGGGGAACGCCAAGATCCCCGAACAAATAAGGCAGCCTTACACAGTAAGCGAAACTGGGATTTCTACAGATCTGTAAATGTGGAGAAAAAAAAATTTTCTTTGGTGCTGCCTGTGGTTTGAACAGATGCTGCAAACGCAAAAAGACATCGGCTACAAAGACATTCCTTCTTGAAGGCTGAGCACAACAGTCTTCGCCTTTGGGAGGACTCACCCTGTCTCTATGTAACAATGATCTCTGCGTGCCCTCCTTGAAGGGGGCAGTTGCGTCACTTGCTAACACCTTGTGAAGCACTCAATCGTCCCATTCCGGTCATTAGCTGACATGCTGGTTGTTTCTGGAGAGCAGGGTTGGGTCCCATTGTTTACCTAAGTTCTGATTCAGTGGCTCTCCTAGGCTTGGCAGCTATGGATGCTGAGGTACTTGCTGGACAACCAACAACAGCAACACTCTGAGTTCTTGATTAGCTCGTATTTAGTAAGCTCGTACAATGCACCACCATCTATGCCAAGGGATCGACATATTTTAACTTTACAACCATGGCATTTAATGGAGAGCCTTGTATTTGTACCAGGCTTTCCACATCTTGGTTCATTTCATTTCTTTCTTCCAAGAAACCCAGGAGATGGGGACCGTCATCTTCAGTCTGCAGATAGGACAGCTGAGTGTGGAGCGATGGGAGGCAGGTGCTTGAGCTCAATGGTTTGCATGTTGTGAAGTCAGACGTCAGACGTCCTTATGGGGGACTCCTAAGTGTGACACACCAGTCAGTAAGGGACTGCCTCCCTGGTATTGATCACATGCATTCCCACCTCAGGTCTTGTCTATATCACGGCGGGTCATGAGAAAAATCACAAAGGTCTCAAGGCTCAGGTTCCCATCTGCAAGGTGAGGGTGGTGACAGGATGTTGTCATGGGAGAGGAGGAAGAAAGGATGACAAGTGCATGCAAGACCTCGGCTCGTCATCTGGTCTGTAGATAGTGCTCAGTAATTGTTCCCTGTCATCCCTAGACTCATGACCATTAGCACTATCGTTCATTATTTTTCCACATCGCTCCATCATCAATTTTTTTTTTTTAAATATTTAGTTGTCTTGGTGGGGCAGGAGAGAGAATCCTAATCCGATTCCATGCCGAGCATGGAGCCCAATGCGGGGCTCAATCTCACAGCCCTGAGACCATGACCCTGGCCGAAACCAAGAGTGGGACACTCAATGGACTGCGCCACTCAGGCCCCCCTCATTATACCCTTACATTACTATTACTTCAGGGTATAGGTGTGTGTGTGCATTTAACAGCTTTAGGGGGGTTTAATTTACATACTATTCACCCTTCCTAAGTGCACAGTTTGATGACTTTTAGTTAACATATACGCACATGCAACCATCACACAATCCAGGGTTAGAACCTGTCCAGCACCGCAGAAAGTTCCCTAATGCCCATCTGCAGTCAACACCTGAACCTACGCCCAGCCTCAGGCAACCACTGACTTTCTGTCTTTACAGTTTTGACTTTTCTGGAAATTTCTACATTGATTTGCACCCCCCCCCCAACTCTGCCCCATCCGTATTAAACACCTGACTTCCGTTCAACATGCAAATTCCCAGACTCCGCCACACACCCAATGGCATCAAGTTAAGAGCCAAGGAATCTCCCTCATTCACAGGCTGTATGACAAAATTTGAGAATCCTCACCTGCCAATTGCAGGGTTGCAAGGTTGCTCGTGGCTAGACAGACTCCGATCACAGCTAACAGAGCCCAGGCGGCTGCACAGAGAGATGGAAGGGGCGGCTTGTTTTCCCTGGAGTGCTCATCTGGGTGATGATTCCCATCACTGCTCTTCTGGAACAGTTCCCTCCGAGGAGGCATCCTGACAACCCCTTCCTCAGGAGGCACTCCCACTGGACCCTGAGGACAGACCTCTCCTGACTCTCATTAATTCTCTCTCTCTCTGGGGAGAAAACAACCCTTCCACACACACACACACAAGATGATCTCTCTTTGACTCATCCCTAGAGACCGGAGCCCAGCTCGGAGCTGCTGCTGCAGGATTTGCAAACCATCTCTTAGATCACTGTCTTTACAGAGCCTGTGGGGTAGCAGTAACTCTTAGCTGAATAAAGTGACACCTCCAGACTCCACAATAGAGCCTAAGGAATCCTGAGGGACAAGGTTCTGTGTCAGGGAGGCCTCTTGTGACTATGCTTCCATCAGGACTAGGGCCCCCTGAGGACTAGGGAGATCTAACCAGGGTGCACCTACATTGCACGCAGTCTGCAAGGACACAGGGCCTGGGATAAGTTTCATCTGGGGGCAGGGAAGCAAACTCAGATGCCTTCAGGGGCGAGGCAGGTGAAGGAGGGTAGAGGGGAGAAGAGGGCCATGGTGCCTCACACAGAGTGCCCGTGTTATCTAAAAAGGATGACCACTGTCTCGTCCTTGTCAACTGTCCCCATGAAGGCTGAAGACCCCACACAGCTAGAGCTTCTGATTTCTGAAGTCATGCTGCAACCCAGATTTACAGCAGAATATTTGATCATGGACAATTACTTTTTTTTTTTTTTTTTTTTTTTTAAGTACAGGACCTAACCACACATCTGTAGGCTGTACCCAACCCCGGGGCCAATCAATTCACAATGTATGGACAAAGTGGTCCCTCTAGCTATGTCCACTTTTACCCTATGGCCGGGACTGGGTCCCAGTGGAAGGGGATTGGCTTCACCTTGGCCTGCCTGTGCCACCTGGCTTTGCCATGACTGTTTACGTTGACCACGTCCCAAACTCTGTATGCCCATCAGTACCTTCATCTGAAAGACAGGAACAGGAGCACCCGCTTATCACTGGTTCTTGTGAAAAGCAAATGAACCAAGAAGTAAGGTACGTCTGGCTCATAACAGCTGCTCAGTAGACCTCCCATCCTCTCCCCACTCATCTAACTAATTCAGCAAACGTTACTGAGTATCTGCTGTCGGCCAGGAAGGGAGCTCTGAGCAAAAACAGGGCTACAGATGTTTAATTTAGTGTATCTTTTGTGGACATCCAGTGGGAAGACTACAGAATGTCAAGCAAACAACACCCTGATGATGTATCCCATCCATGGGGAATCTTTCATCTTAAAACAGTGCACCGAAACATGTGGACACAACCATCAAATTTGATGAAAAGACAAAATGTAATCAAGAGCAAAAGTGTTTGCCTCCAAGCATCCCGGCAACATAAAACCACAATCCAGAGCTGTCAATACCAAAAAAGTGGTTTCCTTAACTAGAGCATCCTGGTGTGCTCAGCCTCTTGTCCCCACAAGGACCTAGAAGGTATGTGGTAGGCAGTTCTCACTAATCCTAGGGGAGGAGCAAACTGAGCGCACACCCTCCACCTTTTCCTCTTTTGATGAGGATGACTTTCTGGGAGGAAATGAAAGTGAAAGAAGAGAAACAAAAAATGACTTTGACCATGAACTAAAAAGGTAAGCATAAAAGCTGAACCTATCTTCACCTGGAAGTAGGAGGCAACCTGGGCCACGCCAGAGTGGGCCTGGGCTATCTAACAGAATCTGGGAGTCTATTCAGAGCACAGTTACGAAAAGGAAGGCATTCTCCGGCTCTGCACACGGTCTGCTCCCTGGTTGGAAAGGAGTCAAGAAATCCTGTGCATGCTCTGAGAGCAAAAAGAAGACCTGGGTTGATCTGTCCAAACATGAGAGAGATGCAGAAAAAATTGCAAAATAAAGCCAGGAGGAGAGGAATAAGAGACAAATAAATGTAAGCGGTTCTGGATAGGGTGGGGAGTGGGCTTAACCTGGAAGGTCATCTCAAACAATGGCAAATAGAGATTTACAGGACTGTTCAAGTATTACATTCACTTGACTAGAACACGCTTTAATAATAACAACAACAATGGTATCTCCAAAACAAGATGAAGTGACAAATGAAAATATAAATGAGAGCTAGCACATGCAAGGAAAGAAACGTAGAACAGGAAGATACTGAAATGATACTGTCCAAAGATGGGTCTCCTTTGGATCTAAAAGAAAGGCTTACTGTCTGACTGGGTGGATGGAGATCAAAACTTCAAAATATTCAAGGAGTCCGAGAAAACATATTATTTGTAGGAGACAAAAAGGTCTAGAAAAGAAAAATGATTGTCTTTCTAGGAAGGAACTCAATAAACGGACTAGGAAAAATAAAAGTTTTCAAAGATATAATACAAGAAAAAAATTCTGAAATGGAAAAACAAAACCAAATCTCTACAATTAAGGGCCACAGCGTCTTAGAAGGACATGTGATACCCAACGATCCAAATGAAGCATATTTTGTCTGCATTACTGAACATGAAAGATTTTCTAAATTATTTTTCTCCTAAGTCTTTAAGGAGACTAAAATAATTACCAAGAGTGAAGTTTTGGCTGGCCTCAGATTTCCCCAAAATCAAACTTAATGAGAGGGGGAAAATGAGAAATACCTTTATAAATGGGATTCAGGAATAATCCCAGCAAAGGAATGAGTTTGTTCTAAAGGCCACACGCCGTCTAAGTCTCCATAAGAATTTAGGGAATAGAGTTCTTTGGAAAACCAGCTCTCAGGACAAAAACAAGGGGAGATTATCAGGCCCCACTGCAAACCCACTCAACTTCATCTGCATTTTAACAAGCTCCCCAGGTGGCTGACTTGCATTTTTTTTTCCCCAAAAATATTTTATTTTTTCAGTGTTACAAGGTTTATTGTTCATGCACTACACCCAGTGCTCCATGCAATACGTGCCCTCCTCAATACCCACCACCAGACTTGGATATTAATGTTTGACAGCACATGAAGGAGAAGTTCAAACAAAGAATTCAGGCATAAAGACACTGTGGTCAAAAGAGGATGAATATTGTCTCTATTTTCAATATAGGAATATTAAGCAACTGTGAAAATCATGGTTACAGAACAAGATGTAAAGGTCACCATCCCTGGCAATGTCAAAATTAATAACATAACCGAAAAATCTGGAAGTTATGGAGAAGCGAGGTTGAAAAAATTTGTTTTGAGAGCTCCATCTTTTACAGCAGAGAGCCAAATGACATCATCTAAAAAGTGAAAGTATTTTAAAATGTAATAGTGACACCAATGTCTTCATGATTTTATAACAACCCATTTTTTACATTCGGAAACTATAACTTCTGCAATAAAAAGACATTTATCTCAGCTATACTATCAAATTCATGTTAATTGTTTCATTTTTAACTCCAAGTGCCATGAAATGTGATTCTTTTAATTAAAAAAAAAGCACGTTAGGTTAAGGCAGTTATGTATTCTTAAATCTGTGTTGATGTACCAAACTACAGTTGGCAAGCTATTCACCTACATTTAATGCTGGTTCTTTAGGATGATCCCACGTGGGGTGATTTGGAAATACCTCTCTGTGTATTTTCCTTGATATTTTCATAATGAGCATGCATTTCTTTTATAAGCACAACGAAGCTACAAGTTGCCTTATGGGCGAGAACAAGGGCACAAACTCTGTATGGACTAGAGGATGCTGCTTCCTTAGTTTCAAATTCTCTTCTTGGAGGCTATCTGACTTTGATGCTCAGTCCCTCCTGTTACTATCTAGGCTCCTGAAATCTCATTAACTGTGCACTCCAGAGGCACGAAGCACAATGATCATCTTATCCCCCGTGTTTATTTTTTTTAAAATGATTTTGTTTATGTGAAAGAGAGAATGAGAGAGAGAGAGCATGAGAGGGGGGACGTGCAGGGGGAGAAGCAGACTCCCCGCTGAGCAGGGAGCCACATGTGGGACTCGATCCTGGAACTCCAGGATCATGGCCTGAGCTGAAGGCAGTCCTTTAACCAACCAAGTCACCCAGGCGCCCCATATCCACTGTGCTTAATATCGGAGGTGGTGTCATGTGCCCCATACGTGTTAAGTGAATAAATGAATCCTGCTCGCTCTAGGAAACCTTCCTGACCAACCAAGTGTCCTTTTAAGCATTTTGGTCGTGGTTGGGCTGGCTGACTTCAATTTCCAGTAACTGAAGGACTGCAAAATCTGGTGACCTTTTCCCAGCAAGAATCAGGATGTGGCTAATTGAGACTAATCCACACCGCCTAGGTGCTCAGCAGTTGTAAATCTGATCCTTAAGTTTGTATGAACATGACTTTTTCATGTTTGCATGTGGCTTAATTAAGCAAAATGTCTTACGTGAGGATTCAAATCCCCGCATAGATTAAACGAGTCTATTTAGGATCCACTAAGACTTTGAAAGTTTTTCTCATACTGCGGCACACAGCATTACATCCCCATCCCACTGGGAATAAAAGAAAAGTTCAGAGAGAGAGAGAGAGAGAATCACTGAATGAGAGAGCGCCATGTCAAACCTCCGAGACCATCAAGAACAACCTCTCATTTTACCCATGAAATCAACTCACTGTCAAAGAAAAATAGGCCATGCTTGGGGGCGGGGGTTGGGGAGGATGCTCTTTATTGAGGTTAAGGGGTTATTTCTTTCCTGTTCTCAAGTATCACGGTGCAGTCGAAGAATGTGGATCTCAACCACAGAACCCAAGCCCAGGACCCAGCTTGCCTAGCCTGTCACTCGTGAACACAAAAATGTCTGAGACTCTTGAAAATTAAAGAATCACGTAGCCATCAAATCTTATTGCTCGAGACACAGAATACTGACTTCACAATAACAACAGAATTAATTTTCTTAGAAACAGAATCCATACAACAAAGAAGAGCGAGCTGACCGATTCAGATTGGATCTGGGGCAGGGACTCTAATGAGTCCACGAGTCCCCGCCATTGGCAACCGAGATCCCCCTACGTTTGAAGGTCCCTGGGGAAAAAAAAAAAAATCACAGCTTTTTAAGCACCTACATATTATAACAAAAGGAACAAAGAGCCATGACTGAACCCTGCTGTTTTTATTTGGAAAAACAAGAGAATCTTGACCCATCACCAGTCTTGTGATGAGGTTGAAAAGAGCTGTCACCAGTAAAATAATTCTCCAGCTGTTTTTGGGGGAGTGAGGCCTATTATTTCTTGGGAAAAAATTCATCAGTGTTGCCCAGGGAAATGACAACCACATAAAAATAATAGAGCTAGGTAGGATGTCCTGCACACTCTCATGAAAAACAGCTGGGCTGCAACAAGGGTTGAGTCAGGGATGGTGAGATTCTAACAGAAGTCAACTGTGTTGCCTAGGGCCAAGGGTTCTAGAGCTGGATAAATGTTTTCTGTGCACCGCCCTGGAAAATTCTTAAGTTCTCTACTTCCTAATTTAATGAAACTCTAACAATTAGGACTCTTCAGCTATGCCTCTCTTCCTACTTCCCCCAATTGCACACTCTAACCTGAGTTTGCTTCTTCTATCCTATTAAAAAAAAAAAAGGTAGAGAAAAAAAAATTAACTAAGAATTGTATCAGGTACTTACATTAGGAGTTCTTCTAAGATTTCTGACCTCCTCTGAGTTGGGGAAAAAAGTGGTAAAAGGAATGAATTTTTGAGGCAACCATTTGCATCACCGACCAGTCACGTGACCTTGCTTAAATCAAATCATTCAAGCCAGATACCTTGCTGCTGAAATGGGGCTGCCTTTCATTAAGGAAAAACAAGCAAGTAAATACTAGTTTGGGTGATACCTGGGCAGGGCATAAGAGGTAAATGTGATGGGCAGAAGAGTTCCAATTTGGGAAATAAACACTGGCTTAAGTGTTTTCTAAGGAGAAAACCTAGGTTTGACTATCAGCCAGGTAAATGAGTTCTGGGACCTCAAGAAATTGATATAACCTCTCTGTCTCCTTTCTTTCTAGATGATGAGCCAAAGGCAGGGGGGAAGTACTTGGATTCAGTGTGATAATAACACGTGTAAATCCCCTAACACGTATTTACACGTGTAAATTTACACGTGTAAATAACACGTGTAAATCACACCCAGTGTGATAATAACACGTGTAAATAACACGTGTTACTCCCCGTGAAAAGCGGGGAGCACGCTCAGTACATGGGAGCAAGGGCTTCGCTGTGGTTAGGGGGTGAAGGTGTGTCTTCTTCCTCTTAAGTCCTTCGGAAGCACGGATGGCGTCTGTCTCTTCCTTACTTAAAATTATTCCGATAGCCAGCATGTAATCCGTATTTGTTGAATTAATTAATGAATGAGAAGAGGATGCAGGCCCTCCGTGGCACTCGAGAGGGATAAATTCTCTTACTATGGAATTGTAGTATTATTTTCCCCTCGTGGTTGTTGGGATGCCACGGTTCAACTCCCAAGGAAAATCCAACAGAGAGCCATTTGGAAGTCTTGAGTTACACTTCCTGGGGATGGATTGTGACAAAAAATCCTAGCTGGTGACTACAGATGGTGCCTGTTTCACCATAAAGGTGTCTCATCTGTTTTTCTTGCCACTTCTTAGGCTATTTGCCACAATTAAGTACGGCAGCAGAAAGTCCCACAGGCTGGTTTATGTTGTGTTTAAAAAGTTAATTAAATTGCCAAGTTGTTAAGTTGTTAAATTTAAAGTTAAAAAAAAAATCTATTAGCAAGTTTCCTCCTGATTAAAGTCGTGAGACCCATGTGTTTGGTTTTCAACTTGGTCCTCTCCAGCAATAAACATTAAAAATAAAACAATTCCATTTTATGACCAAGCCCTCTACAATGTCTTTTGTGTGATGCATTGGGGGGAGGGGGGAGGAAAGGCAGTGAAATTACAATTCATCTACTCAAAAAAAAAAACAAGAAACAAAAACAACCAAACCAAAACTTCCGAAGAGCAGGTTTCTCTAGGTAGTGTGGATAGAATGGGGAGGGGGAGGACAGGTGAAAAGTAAGTATCTGACCCAACTTACTGTATGCCACTTCCTATTTTATCATCTGACCTTCCGTGATCACAGAAAACAAGATGCCCTTCTGATTTCTAGGATGCCTGATAGGACAATGGAGTGGAGAGGTTAATATCAGTGAATGGTGTTAGGCAGCAAACAGACCTGCCTTAATTCCTGGGACACATACCTCCCATAGACCACTCTGGGTTTCCATTTTCTCTCTGGTTCAATGCGGGTATTATAATGTATGCATCATAGGATTGTGGAGAGAATTAATGAATTAATGGCATATGGTAACTATTATTTTTTGCATAATTCATTTTATTCTGAGGAAGTTGTTTTGAAATTAATAGTATATTAAAAAACCGTGAGTGTTTTTTGTTTTTTGTTTTTTACGGGGGTAGAGGAGTGGGCAAAGGGAGAGAGAATATTAAGCAGAACCCGTGCCTATGGCAGAGCCCAATGTGGGGCTTGATCTCACAAGCCCGAGACCATGACCTGAGCCAAAATCAAGAGTTGGAGCTCAACTTACTGAGCCATCCAGATGCCTCCCGAAACCATTATTATTTTTTGTTTTTGTTTTTTGTTTTTTAATTAATATATAATGTGTTGTCTGCTTCCGGCGTACAGGTCTGTGGATCATCAGTCTTACACAATTCACAGCACTCACGGTAACCAGTATTAAGAAAGAGCTCCACCCAGAGAAGCTATATAGCATAGGGCTTAGCACAGAGTCCAGTTTCTGGGGTCAGATTTCAAATGACATCTCACTGAACAATGCAAACTTGGACACGTGCCTCAGCTTCTCTGCCACAGGTTTCAGGTCTCTGACCCCAGTCCGATTACAATATGCCATGCATAGGGTTAATATGAAGGTTGAATGAAATAAAACATAACACTCATAGAATAGTACTTAGCACAAAGTAAGCAATTAATAGTAGCTATAATTATTGCAGGTCACCCCGAAAATGCATTCTGATACATCAGAGACATATAATTAAATCTTATATTATGTAATTTGCATATAATGTCTATGTCTACACATAGCATATATATGTGTGGGGATATGTCTCTAAGAGATCATGTAAGAGGTGATTTAAGGGAAAGCATGAGAGTAAATCTGAATCTTAAGAGATGTTTCAGTATTAGAATAATCGAACCCACAAGTTGGAAGAAGTCTTAGAAATCGTCAAGTGCACCTGAGATGCTGAATGCATGCCTCCGGCCATGCCCCAACAGGCTGTCATTGGGAATGTGATATGGACCTCTCTACCTTCTGACAGCCTGTACTCCGTGCTGGACAGCTCTAATTTTTGGCAATCTCATTCTACTATTGATCTGAGGTCTGTCTCCCTTTCGTATCGGGATCACACAGAAGACATCTGCTCAGGCTTCTATGTAATAACTCTTGAGAGACTTGAAGGCAACAGTCACGAATCCCCAGGCATCTTTCCTATGGGATAAAAAGCCTCCATCTTTAGTGAACACACACTCAAGACTGACTTCAAATACCACCACTGTTTGAAAGCCTCTCTCGCTCTCTCTCAGAAGAACTAAGCATGCCTTAGTTCTTAAGTCCTTCATTGTCTCTTTTATTCCAATGCACTGTCCTTACGTGTTTATATTTATCTGCCTCCCCAACTAATCCGTGATCTGGAGGGCTCACGGTCAATTCATCCCTGTATCCTGGTGGTGCCTAATTAGAGCTAAAAAGCAATATGGCGGTTCCTCAAAAAAAAAAAAAAAAAAAAAATCAAACATAGAATTCCTACTTGGTCTAGCAAATCTACTTTTAGATATACACCACAAAGAATTGAAAGCAGGGCCTCAGAAAGATATTTGTACACCCCCTATTTATAGAATATTATTCATGACAGAAGGCAGAAACGACTTGGTTTTCTGGCCATCGGTAGGTAAATGGGTAAACAAAATGCAGTATATATATTCCATAGAATATTAATTAGCCTCAAAAAGAAAGTCCTGTTACATGCTACAACATGAACAGTGAGGACATCATGCTAAGTGAAAGAAACCAGTCACAAGAAGACAAGTACTGTATGATTCCATCTCTGTTCCACTAGGGTAGTCAAATTCATTGAGATGGAATATAGAATGGGGATTACCAATGGAATCTTTAGACTCAAGGATCCTGAAATTCTAATTCCCCGGGAAGAGAATTCTCGTCCCCCGACCTTGTTCTATGAAAACCACCTTTCTGGGGTGCCCAGGTGGCTCCGTCGGTCAGGCAGCTGACTTGGGACCTCAGCTCAGGCTGTGATCTTACGGATGGTGAGATCGAGTCCCCACTGTAGACTCTTGACTCACCAGGGCATCTGCTTTAGAGTTTCTCCCTCTGTCCCTCCCATTTTCTCTCTCTCTTTCTCCTCTCATACATAAATTAATCTTTAAAAAGAAAAAAAAAAGTAAAGAAAAAAAAAATCACCTTCCGTTCACCGTTTCAAAGACTCCAGCAAGCAACCTACGCCCCCCGTACCACTGAGTTTCACAGGATCAAACAGCGAGTGACAGAATCCTCCAGGGTACCTTTCGGGGATCACAGATTTTAATGCGCACCTCCAGTTCAAGTCAGCGTTGGGAAACGCCAGGTGACAGTCACAGGTGGGTACCCTACACTCGGCTTTGCTGGGCTATCGGACACGAAGGACATGTTTGCTGCTCATTTTGTGAACACTAAACTGTAGCCACGTGGATGCCTCTAACGGGATTTCGTTATGGAAATGATGCTAAAGAGGGCCACAGGCTCCAAAATCCATTAAACTGTTTTCTCTTTATATATTCTTCTGTGATAAAAATAGCATGATATTTAAATTTGAGAAGCCTCTGCCTAAAGGGTAACAGATGGATATTAAGAAGATTATAATAAAGAGGGGGATTATCAAGAAACAAAATGAGAGCTGGGGAAAGGATCGTCCTTACAGTTAAGGGAAATCAGTTTTGGGGATGAGGTGCTTTCTAGAATCTGACACTTCCCTCCTTGGCAGTGAAACCTCTGAGCACCTTGGTCCCACGGAAAGGATGTGTAGCTGTGGGCTGTTGGGTTTTATTTCACCGCATTCGCGAAATGCCCAGGGGTATGTTTGCAACTTGCCTCTCTGAAAATGCAATTTATGTTCTGAGGTCCGCTCACTAGAGCTTCCCACAGAAAGATGCTCTCTTCTCTCTTTTCTCCTCACGCGTTTTCCCCCTCGCCTCCTCTCCACAGAGAGCAAGTTGCTCCCACTGCCCAACGCCACACGCCCGCTACGCACGTGGCATTTTTGGCAACCTCAACGCTCTCATGTTTGGAGGGCCACCAACCTTCATACAAAGTATCCCAATCCACGTTTGCCTTTGCATCCTTCTCAGTACTTTGGAATGGCTGCTTTCAAGTGCCATCGCGCTAGCTTTTCTCTTCTCAACAACCGCACTGTAACCTGTGTCCTACCACACCATCCGAGCTGCCAGTAATAAACCGCGTGTCCTACCTTGCTGCTACTTGTGCTCCCTGTCCACGCACCGTCCCCTTCCAAAGCCTTGAAAATCCTTTACCCCGGTCCCCCCGACACACTCGACTCTGACATTTGGTTTAGACCATTTGGAAATTCAGTTCCCAAGTAGGATTAACATTGTCCGATTATCGAAACGGAAGTACATGTTTCCATTACAAAGCCCAGACTGTACTTCCCGGTTATGGTGTCATCCACCCATTAGTCCTAATGGGAGCATCACGAGCTCCCCTGTCCATCTCTGTTTGTGGAATACTTTGTCTTTTCCTAGCTGGAGAAACCTGTTTTGATGTCCTTTCCTTGTAGTTAAAGTACTTCATCAGCTACCTTCTTCCAACAGGTTTTTCTTCTGCTGTTGAGCAGAAATTATCCTTTGGCTAGATGTAAAATACTTTCATCATGGTCCGTTTAGCTATAGCTTCAGAGGCTACGTGTGGGAGACAAGAGATCAGAAACTGTCGAACTCTCAGACCCATGTTTGTATTATTCTTTTAATTAAAAAGGAAGAATTTGAGAGGCAAGGCGGGAGTTTGGGGGGGTGGGGGAGAGAAATGAAACAGGAAGGGATGGGGAAGGAGACAAACCATAAGAGACTCCTAAACTCACGAAATGAACTGAGGGGGGCTGGGAGGTGGGGGGGGGGGTAGGGATGGGGTGGCTCGGTTGTGGACATTGGGGAGGGTATGTGCTATGGTAAGTGCTGTGAAATGTGTAAGCCCGAAGATTCACAGACATGTACCCTGGGGCAAATAATACATTATATGTTAATAATAAAAAAAAAGGATGTAAAAGCATTTTTTTCTTTGAGATTTGGTTATTTCCCTAGGGTTGACTTAAAGCCTACAAGTCAGTATAACCTGTCTGAGACCATGTGAGCCCTTCAGGTCTGAGGTTAGTCAGGTTAGTCGTCTTCTGTTTCTGTGATTAGTTTCTCTTCGGTCTGCGTCTTTTCTACACATGAAGAGTTCCCAGTGTTAACATTTAAAGACTTTTGGATTTGTCTCCAAGTCTTTTAATTTTACATTGGAGCTCTACAGCTAGCTAGCTAGACAAGTACAACTATTTGGGAGTATAAAGTTTAGATCAAGAAGCAATATTCCTGGGGCACCAGGATGGTTCAGTCAGTTAAGTGTCCAACTCTTGATTTCAGCTCAGGTCGTCATCTCAGGGTGGTGAGATGGAGCCCCACGTTGGGTTCCATGCTCGGCAGGGAGTCTGCTTGAGATTCTCTCCCTCTGTTCCTCCCTGCTACCCACAAGAGCAGTCCCTCTAAAATAAAGACATCCAAAAAAAAAAAAAAATCCTAATACCCAAACCATCTTATTTCTTTTTTTTTTCCATCTTAATTATTTCTATCAGTCACTACCATCCATTCCACTTTTCCTCTCCCATCACAGCACAATGATAACCAAGATTTTTATTTCTAACTGCAGAGTTTAGTTCATGTCAATAAAACAGTAAGGTACTGTTTCTTCCCTTCACATCGTTGCCGATAGCTGTGATCATTTTTTCCTCATTACCGTGTATTATTCACTACACGAATATTGCCACAATTTACTCATTCTGCTGTTGGTGGGCACTTGGGTAGTTTCTCATTTTCTCATAGAAGTCTGCAGGCCATTTTATTCTGGCGCTTATTGAGGTGGGTAAGTTGGCCCTCAGTCTATGTATTGTTACAAGGAACCTAACTGCCCTTTCCTTGTGGGGGTTAAATCATTTCCTTTGGATATATATATTTTTAAACATTTATTATTTTTCTTTTTTTTAGAGAGAGAGAGAGAGCACAAGCAGAAGGGGAAGCAGAGGAGAGAGAATCTCAGACAGACTCCCCGCTGAGTGCAGGGCCCAACAGAGGGCTCAATCTCACCAACCTAAGATCACAACATGAGTGGAAACCAAGAGTTGGATGTTCAACCAACTGCTCCATCCGGGCGTTCCTCCGTATTTGATTTTTTCACTACCAAGTGTCTTGGTATGGATTTATCTTTGTTTATCCTACTGACTGCTTGGATGTTTGCAGCAGTCACAGTAGGTATTACCGACATCATCCACTCTTCCTTACAGATAACCGCGTTCCCTAATTACCTCATTGACTTCTCACTACCTTCCTGCAAGGAGTGGGTCATTTTACCACAACTTACAGCTATGCAAACTCTGGCTCAAAATATGAAACACTTCTGGCCAATTTGGAAATAACTCTGTTTCTAAGAAACGTCCTATCTTAACTGTGATTTGACACATTCAAAAAAGTGCTCATTCTCAGAAGTTGCCTTATCTTCCCTGTTAATATTGCTTCCTGAGAGTGGATTATGCCCCAAAGTGTAGTTAAGAACCACAGATCCACCACACCACCCATAGGAAAAAAAAAAAAATCAAAATAAAACCAAGTGTCTCACAACCAACTATTTCTAGGAAATAGTACGATAAATAAAGTTTACTTGTTTTATTTTAACTACAAGACTTAAAGTCTCTCATATGTTTCTGAGCTCTAAACACCCCAAGGGGAAGATGGGAGCGATAAACAGCATGTAGCATTTCCTAAATATAGAACCTTCTTTAAGATTATGATCTGGTTATTTTTACCCAATGTTTTATTATGAAAATTTGCAAACAAACGGGAAAGTTGAAACAATTATACAGTGAATACCAATGTATTCATTGACCAGATGCTACAATTAGGACTTTGGTTTATTTATCATTCATCCATCTGTCCATCCACCCATCCACTTATTTGTCCTTTATTCATTCATTAATCCATCCACCTATTATCTATCTATTCATCTATTTATCTATTTATCTTTTTATCCATTCATGATCCCTCTTCTATTTGGAGGCATTTTAAAGTACACTGTACCCCATCAGTACTCTTCAAACATAAACCCTTCAGCATTTGTATTAATAAGACTTTGACGTATTCTGTGATCCTATTTCTAACTGAGGTCAACGTTACATAAAAGCAAAATACACACAACATAAGGACTTTTGAAAAATGGTCAAATTTAAATTAAGCTTCTTGATTTAAATATTTTTTTAACTTTACAAGAATTTTGACAAGTGCATATAGATCTGTATGACCTAAGTTTATCCCTCCAAGGCCCTCTTCCCAGTGACTCCCTACTCCCACCCACTCACCCAGAGGAATCACTTTTCTGATTTTTTCCACCACCATGCCTGCAACAATAATCACTTGCATTTTTCCTCAGAACAGATTGGTTTTGTCTGTTTGAAAACCAATCTGTTCTTTTACTTATTATGATGTGTCAAGATTCATCCAAGTTGTTAAGTCTATCTTAAACAACTGGTAGGGAACCTTTTTCCTTTTCTTTTTCCTTTTTCTTCCTGTAGTAACTCACTGAAACAGTATGCTATGGAATACACACTAGGAGGTGCTGGGCTACAGATCTGGGGAAGAGAAAAGAACTGATCTCAACAAAACAAGGGGACTTCTGTCCCGTACAAAGAGGAGATAAGTCAATTTTGTGTTTTTTTAAAAAATACATATATAACATATACGTATAACCTATAACTTTTATAATATATATTATACACGTTTTACATATAAAATCTTGCCTCCATTAAATTGCACAAGATAGGCAACATGTGGTAACTGAAATGAGCAAGAGAGAAATGCCTAAGGTTTTAATTCGGGACCTTGATTTATTTTTGATGATGTTTGCTCTGTAACTTTTCTCTAACAACTCCAGATCAGTGAGTGCTACTTTGCTCAACATAACACCCAAAACCTTGTTTCTATCTCCAGGTTGTAGAGTACAATTAGACAATGCAAGATAACTCTACAAACTGTAAATAAAGCTCTATGAATGCCGGTTACTATTGTTAATGACCCTAATCTGAATATTTTTCTTTTTCCCCTTTGGGCTCAAAGAAATTTAAAGTTGCCAGAAAATGTCGGGATTGAGCACTTCATCAGTCACTTCAATTTCTAGATGGAAAACAGTCTTGAAGAGCAAGGTACTGACCAGCTGATGGAAGCAAACTTGGGATCATAACCCCAGTACCCCAAGTGGCATGTTTCTACTATCTTCCTCTGAATGATGTCTCTCCTGAATACAAGTTTGATTTAAATTTGGTTAAAATGTCACCCAGAGGTAAGTTGGGTTTTAAATGAAGAGGACCTGGAAAAACTTTTATCTACATCTACTAATGTTACTAGCCATCCCTGTTTGCCCAGGACTGTCCAGGCTTGAGCACTAAAAGCCCTACCCACCCAGGAAGGATCTCAGACCTAGAAAACTGGTCATCTGCTACCCCAAATCCTCCTGGGGTCAAACACAGCTACACAGAAGACATCTCTGTATTTATATTTCATTCTTTCATTCTTGGAAGTTGGACCATCCTATTTCCAAGGGGCAATCAGAAACCCACTTAAGTCTGTTCCCTATTTTCCTACAGGAAGCAGGTGTCACA
This sequence comes from Procyon lotor, assembly GCA_028646535.1. NCBI lineage: Eukaryota > Metazoa > Chordata > Mammalia > Carnivora > Procyonidae > Procyon > Procyon lotor. Next base: position 5,016,582 of record CM053621.1, on the reverse strand, counting down.
CAAGCAATGATTCATGTATCACTTGGCCATTAAACTGTCCTTACTAAGTGGGGTGTGGGGGGCACATGGTACAATGGTTACAAGCTAAACCATTCCAATATAGATCCCGGATTTAATCTCAGGTTTGCTCCTTAACCAGCCACTTGATCTTGAGCAAGTCACTTTACCCCCCACTTAAACCTCAAACCATCTTGTTTTGAAATGGGGAGAAGATCTATCCTACAATCTGTTCCGTGGGTGAAATGAGATCACACATGTCAAGGGGTTAACTAGCAGGGTGCCAGGCATATTGCTCCTGTCCTGCAAAGACTCGGGATGTGGTTTAATATGTAAGCCCCACAAGAGATGCTTAAAGACCAGGCTGGGAACAGCTTCCGTGGGGACCTATCCGCATGCCTCCTGGTTTGAATCAGCCAGGAAGCGCATGTCCCCCAAGGAAAAGCAGAAAAAATAGCTCAAACAGCAGGCACCCACCCAAGCTCCAAGGGTTAAACAAAGGCAACAGCTTTTACACGGGAATGTTTTGTCACCATCTTTTAAAGTGAAACCTTTTCATCTGTGCTCAAGCTTCGGAAGTCAGATTTCCCCCCGAACTCACTTTGAGACTTTTGCTAGCAAGGGGACTTTAATTACCTTTCTCTTACACAGGAACGGCTCTTGTCTTTAAAAAAAAAAAAAAAAAAAAAAGGAAGAAAGAAAGAAAGAACTCACTTTTTTCTTTCGTTCATTCTTTTTTTTTTTTTCCAGATTGAAATCTTTTGTTCCTGGCACATTCCATATGCTACCCTTTAATATTTAATCAGCCCCCCCATCAGAAGACTGCTAGCCTCATTAGATAATTAATGGTTGCCAGCATCACATTTGCTTCAGTTAATACATCTGCACCAGCAATTAGCGCCTGAGTTTATTAGTTGCACTGGCTTCATTTATTGGGGAAGCAATTCTGCCTTTGATGGAAGCCGCTGGGATTGGCATATGTGGACAGCTTGCCCCCCCTGTTCGGTGGGATTCTTTTGTTTACTTTTTTTTTTTGCTACAGTTTTGCAACACCGAGCATCCTGGCCCTGCCCTGAACAGTTGGTGGAGAAGATTTCCCTTTTATAATTTAGGAGATAATTGGGTAATTCTGTGCAGGAGAGAGGGGCTGCAGAGTAATTCTTCAACTTTGGGTGGGGGTTGAGGAGAGGGAAGCGGCTGCCTCATTTGTTCTTTTGGAAATGTCTATTTAAAAAAAAAAAGCCATAGATGGAAAGTTGAGGAATATTCATTCTGGAGGGTGCATGCTAAGAAATGTAACCTTATGTGTTAGGCAGTTGCTTAGAGCTGGGGAGTCGCAGGAAGGTGGGGGGAGGTCTTCTGCCACCTTTCATCTCTACTGGTGAATTTCCACACCTTTGCCCTAGGCTTTTGTGGCTAAGTGGGATCAAGTCAGTTTCATGTGCTTTTCAGGCATTTTCCTAGGGCCTCTGATCACTGTGGGTTTCTTTCTGGTGATTAAAACCTTGGCACATCACCAAGGTTATTTACCAAGTCAAAACCCTCCTCTTTCCTGAGGCCAGAAATTGGGAAAGAGGATCATTAAGAACACAATAACGATGTGATATCTGGATGAAGGAGGGTGATGTTTCGCAGGTACACCAGACAAAAATCAGGACACAAAGAAAGTATAACTACGGATGGGGAGAAAAGGGAAGGGAAGGCAGAAAACAGGACAAGTAATAAGGCTTTCAAATTCCACTGTGCCTTTTTTTCAGTCAAAATTGCTAAATCAAGACCAAACTAAACACAAATGCCAAAAATGGAAGGAAGTAATGATGATAATGGTAGAGATAAACATTTATTGAACACTTTCCAAGGGCCAGGCATCCTGCGAAATACATTTCTAAAAAAACGTGTCTTTTCCCATAGAATACTGAGGCATCTCTATCCACCTCTCTCCCCATTTGAAGGATGAGAAAAAGAAATCCTGTCGATTTTGAACATGGTTTCCCAAGATCACACTACTTGCAGCGTCTGACCTACCACTCACCGAGCTCCTATTATGCATTAGTCATTTCGTGTGTATAAGTTTATTTTATTCTCATGAGAGCAGGGGAGCTCATGGAGATTAAGTCACTCACCAAGATCATACAGCAAGTAGGGAGGATGTATAATTCTCAGGCTTCTTTCCACTACTACAAAGACCAATACCACCTAGAGCCCCAACTTAGGTTCCTATTGAAGGAAGAGTCTATCATGCCTCCAGCTTACTGAAAAGTGTATGCTAAGTGTTGGAACGCTGAATCATGACACTGAGATCTTCTGGATGAGCCACGGAAGTTCATACATGCTTCCTCAGTCCCAAGTGCTAAGTGCTAAGACAGATACACTGATTCACATATTAATAGGTTTTTCTCAGGGTCAGTTGTCAGCCACAGGTGGAACCCTTTAAGAGATAAACCACATCACCAGCAAAAGCGCAACGTGGTAGACCCCTGGCCTTGCAAGGCAGGGCTTCTCCAACAGTAATGCACGTACTAGTATGGAAACCTTATCCTCACCCACTTCTGACTGCCCGTGGCTGGAGGAACCTGGGATTGTGACTTTCTAGCACCATCCTGGCTAATGTCAGTGCTGGTAAGGTAGTAGCTCTCAAACCAGGAGATACCTTGGAGTCGCTTGGGGTGTTTGGGGTTTCTACCTACCAATTTTTAGGCACGAACCCCGTCAGTTAAGTTAGCATCTCTGTAGGTGAGGGGAAGATTCATGATATTTTAAAAACACCTCCCCTCCAAGTTATTCTAACACACAACCCGAACCACTGGCTTGAAAAAGAAATGTCAGCCAAACAAATCCGCTGAGTGTCCTATGAGTGACATAAATCCAGAGAGCAATGGAAAGCAGATACAAGACATTCCTACTTACAAGACAAGAATGAAGACCGTACTAAATTCCAAAGCACTTGATTCCCCCACTGATCCTTAGTAAGGTATATACGTAATACTAATAAAAAGAAACAACGACTTACCATCTTAGAGCCTCAAGGAGTCTTCAGGGCGGCCAGAAGCAGGCTGTTAAGCATCCATCGTCTCCGGGTTCTTGTCTGCAAAACGCAGCTCACACTGGTCACTGGTGTTAAAGGTCACGCAGAGGGCGTGACCCCGCTGACCCCGCGGGGGCGGCTCCTCCTCCGGATCCTTCTGGAACGCACGCTCCGCGGGCCGCTCCCACCC
>CM053621.1:5002801-5012870 GCA_028646535.1 Procyon lotor | reverse complement strand
TTGGCTGGGCTCCCTCATGAGTCTGTCAACAACTACATTTTGGCTGCGCAGGTCGGCCTGTGAGAGTTAGCTGTCTGTAGGTGGAGTCCCTTGGTCTCCTCCTTCCCCTGGTCGGCTGGGCTGTACTTGTTCTTATGGTGGACACCTGGGTCCAAGAGCAAACGTGGATTCATGCAAGACATCGCTTTTGCCATATTCTGTTGGTCAAGACCAATCACACAGCCAACCCAGATGCAGGGAGTAGAAAGGTACATTTCATCCTTTGAGAGGAGAATCTGCTAAGTTAGTTACTTTGTAAATGGAGTGCATTCTGCAAAGGAGAGAAAATTGGGGCCATTTTGGCAGTTCATCGGCAAAAGGCACAAGCCCAGCTCTGAGTAATTTGAAAATGGTTGCATACCTGCCCCCTCGTTTCAGGTTCTACTGCAAATTTGGATTACTTATGACCAACCCCATCTGAACTTATCTAAATTCTCCATCCAAGTAAATTCTCAGTGCTGAGCCAGTGCGTCCTTGGAGCAAGATACTGAAGGTTTGCTGCTGTGACCTGCCAGGGGACAGGCTTACACCGCAGGAAGGCAGGAGACTAGGCGGCATGGGAAAGACGAGCATTAACAAAAAGCCCCAGTTACCAGGTAATGAGAGAGTCTGACAAGTAACAACAGCATTGTAGCCATAATAGAATTTCAATGAGATAAATTCCGCTTTCTGCCCAAGTTTAGCCACTCAGGGAAGAAACAATTACCTTGTGAAAATGGAACACTCACCCTATATTATCCCTTCATTAAAATATTCAAATGAAGGTAACAACACTGTTATAAGCTCATTTATAAAGAAAAATAACATTAATGCATTTAACGCTAATGCATTTACCTCAGAGCGCTTCCCAGAGATGTTAAAATGTGAAGTTTATAAAATGTTCAGTGATGTTGAACTTGAATTGCAACCTAATGCTTGAATTGCTACATTTAACATTAAAAGCATGTTATTAATCTTCAATTTAGGGGAGAATAATTTCACTCACTGTGCAGGGGAAAAAAAAAACCTCAGTTATGATGAGATTTCATTCAGATCAAATTTGCTTTAATTGCAATTCTATTAAATTAGAAATAGACATTTTATCCTGATATGATTCTTTGATGTCTTTAGTTTTAATGCTAATAAAAGCATTATCACCACAGGTGTGAGCTGCATTATGTACAATAATTAGGACTTAAATTAAAGATGTGTCAAGCTACCCAAAAGTAATTTGGGAAACTAATGCAAAAGAAATGAATCAGGTGAAATTTTGGGGGCGGGTTACTTCCCTACACCTTCGCCAACATCAGTTTCTCATTGCTGTATTTTCTTTTAAGAACAACAATAATACCATCAAGAAAAATACCTTCCAGACATGGTTTAAGAAAGTCTCATAGAGCAATTGAGTGGAACACTTTGCAGGCAAAGGAAGGCACTGTAGAAGAATATTTAATAAAATGAAGGGATATAAACGGTGCATATTAAGTAAAGACAGAGTCATAAGTTAGCATGTATAGTATACCATTTTATAAAATATGCATAGAGAAATCTGGGAGGAAATACAGCCAGATGTTAATGAGTCATTAATCTTTAAGTGGGGGGTTATAGAGAGTCTTCTTTTCATGTTTTGATTCTGTGTTTTATAATCATTTTTAATAATTAGCAAATATTATCCTGTATTGGGAAAGTCCTATGAAAGAACAAAATGCATTCAGGGTGACTGAGCTCGTCATAATCAAAGACTGTTTCATATTTCTTTGTCGGATCTGAGCACTGAGATGAGTTCAGGCAGAGCACACCCTCTGGGGGGTGAATGAGGGAAGGAAAGGAGGAAGAAATGAAGGCACGAGTGAATACACGAAGGCAGGAATGAGTGGGTTACAAGAGCTGGAATTTAGTCCGTAGCCGAGGGGACGGTGGTCAGGAAGTATGGCTTTGTGTGTTTTGTTTTTCCTGTGAATACCTCTCTTCAGACTCAAAATCTCTTTTACTGAAGCTTGTTAGAAGAGAGCGAGCCAATGCGATCCAATCCCCATACGTTCCTCTCCAAAATGGACGAAATCTAGGGACGGAACCAGGAACCGTGAACTCCGTGTCAGTACCTCAGGGGCGAGACCAAAGTGTCCCTCTCTTCACACAGAAGTAAATTGACCTACATACAGCGATGTAACACAAGACTTCGGATTTTTTATTTATTTTATTTTATTTTTTTGCTAACCTTTGTTAAATATTTTATTAATGTTCGCACCCACTGTGTATCAGAGAAGGGACCATATGCTGTTGGGAAGGCAAAGATAAATGGAGACATGTTTTCTGCCCTCAGGGCAGCTTGGAGTAGAAAAAAGGGAATAGGCTTTAAAAATCCAACATTCCTAGGGTTTGATCCAAGCGCCACTGGTTACTGGCTGAATACAGCAAGCACTCAGAAAAAGGTGACCATCCTCGGGAAAGAGTATGAGACAAATACAAAGAAAATATTTTAATGTGCGTGCACTTAATTTAGTGTACACTTGATTTAGGCTGAATTTAACTGATTTCCTCGTCCACCTGGTCTTACCCTCCCTGGTTGCTGAGGACAAGGGGGATCTTCTGTGCTTATAGGAATTGCATTATATCCCAGCAGATTTGGTGGCTACCGTGATGGTCTTTTGCCAGATACTAAGAAATTTCTCAACACTGGCGTGCTTGCTACTCCTTAGCCTCTCTGAATCTTCCAAAGCACCCTCTAATGGTTGGACAAGGGTGTCTGAGTCATCTATTATTGCCTGACGAGTTATTACAAAACCTAGATATGCAAACAACACGAACTTGTTATCTCACAAGTTCTGTGGATCAGCGATTAGGGGATGGCTTAGCTGAGTGTTCAGACTATGCAAGCACTGGCTGGAGGCCAGAATCTCATCTCAAGATTCGTCTGCGGAAGAATTGGCTTCCAGTCCCACTCACGTGCCGTGACTGACAGGATTCAGTTCCTTGTGGCTGTTGGTGGAAGGCCACCTCCATTTCTTACCACATGGGCTCTGCAGAAGTCAGCTCACAACATGACAGTTGGCTGATCAGAGTAGGAGGGAGAAAGGGGAGGAAGGCAGACAGACGAAGAGAGGGAATCTCTTTGTAATCTAACGTTGGAGGTGATACCCTATGGTTTGGTTGTATTCTGCTCAGTAGAAGCCCGTCTTGAGGTCTGGCCTATACTTCGGGGAAGGGGAGAGAGCATTAGGTAGGGGACATAAATACTGGGAGGTAGGCGTCACTGGGGGTATTTTAGCTGCCTTCCATGACGGAGGCTCCAAAAATCACTTAGGCAGTACTTGAACCTATGCCTTATAAGTCCCAATGTTGGAAGCCCAGCAAAGGCTGGTTTGGATCTTAAGGTCTAAATGGCAACTCCTACATTCTTCCCTGTGATGTGTAGTCTGTAGGCCAACATGCTCAGTTACACTAAAGACAAAGAAGGACAGAAAGAGAGTTAAGTCATCAAGGTCATCGAGAATGACCTTGACAAATCAGCCCACCAACTGCACATTTAGGGAAGGGTGGAAAAGCATGACCAGACGATCTCGGCTCGGTGTTCTTAATGCTCACAGAACGCAGGGATGGACGCACGCACACTTGCACACACGCGAGTACCCACACTGGCACACACACTGTTCTGTGTGCTTTCCAACAATCCTGTGAAGTCATTGCCATTTTTATTATCACCCCTATCCTACAGATGGGGAAACTGAGCCTCGGGGAGATCGCATTTCATAGTCCAAGTGCACACAGCTCATAAGGTGGGAGGGCTGGGGTACAAAGGAAGCCCTCTCTCGGTCGCTGTGGTGTAAACTTTCCCTGAAGCCCAGCAACTCAGCTTGGTGTCCAGGAAAAGTTCTGGGCTGTGATTCTTAAAATTAACAGCTTCCTCCTGAGCCCAGAACTACAGAGTGGTCAGGCAGAGGCAGAAGCACCCAGGGAGGGGACATCCTATCTCTACCCCTCAGCATAGCATCACTCCCCTCTAGTCTGTAAAATATTTAAGGACCACACAGTGTTTTCTTTTTTTCCTCACGCTGCCTTGCACAGGGCCTTGGACACAGAGGCCTCACTTCTGTGTGGCAGTCCAGTGGTTCTGCTCTTTGTACCTGCCACTCTGTATGGACTGGCCGGAGGCAGAGGCATCGCGTGTCTCGGCAGGGCGGCCCCGATAAGCCTGGGCTTGGGCCTCTGCACACAGCTGAGTTCACATTCTGGGATCCCTCCCGTTAGTGTGACTTGGACCTTACTTATCGGATCCTGAATTCCCCCGTAATGAAAACAAGAGAATCATGTCGTCTTACAGGTTTTTCATGAAGATTCCATAAAATTCCATGCCAAGTACCTAGAATGGAGAATGCATTTGCATTCCGCAAAAGGTAGCTGGTTTTATTCTTAGCAACTATCATCCAGATTTTTGTCAGGGGACTTTGCTTTCACTTCACAATCAAGCTTCCCCCGTATGATTTAAAAAAAAAAAAAAAAAAATCAGTACCTCCCGTTTTAAAAGGCAGAACCTTTGTCCACTACGTTGAAAAAGGCAAAACATTTAAATCTATTATTCAGAGTAGGTGAACACTGCTTAAACTCCCTCACCCCACATCTCAATAGCTTTATAAATATTTTCTTTTCTTCTTTCCTATAAGTCAGAGGTGAGGACGGGGCCCTCCTGAGCGGCTCTCCCCCATGCAGCCCAGTGGGGTCCCAGAGCCCTTGGATGCTGTGGTTCCCTACCTTGGGGCTCTGTAGCCCCCACTGCATGTTTGGTGGCCCAGCCTTTCAAGAAAGTTGCACCCTTTCTGTTCATATTCCTTTGGCTGAAACTAACCATGTGGCTTTACCCAGCTGCAAAACATAGCTGAGAAACACAGTATTTGTGTGCCCTAGAAGGAAAATCAAAATGGCATTTGTCCCTGGCATCGTACATGGCAGGGAACTGGGTGGATAGAAGGTGAGAAAAACGGTACAGATGAATATTACCTCAGTATTAGCACAAAGGGTGGCCCCAGTGACCATGTCTCGTTTGGGTTTTAACACCTGGTCTTACACCTTTCGTTGGAAAGGCTGCATAACTAGTCTAAGCCGTAGTTAAAATTTTCTGACTCATTCCCCTATCACGGGGCAAATGTTTTGGATCATTCTGGTCCTCTTTCCCGGAATGTTACAGCTTTCTGCTGTGAACACTGATTATGTCGAAGCGCCTACCACCGATGAAGGTGTGTTGCTGGGCAGTTACAAGCCAAATGCCGAAATCAGCCAGTGTAACTCTCATGGCTCCTTAAGCAAAGGAATATTCACGGTCCCGGAGGCCAGTCTGACAGCTCTAACCCCAGGTTCATTGCCTCTGAATTAGAAGGGGAGGGTTAGATGTGTGCCTGAGTCAAATTAAACTTGGCATGGGTTGTATTTTCTTCCATAGAAGCCAACCATCTATATTATAATGCTCAGTGGCCAGAGGCAGGGAGAAACAGCCATGGTTTCAAATGATCGCGTGGTTAAAAATCAAAGTATAGTAATGCATGCTGGTGAAGCTCGCCTCTTTGCACGGTGCAGCCCCAACGCTGACTGCGGTCTGGATGGCATGGGATTGCAGAAAGAGTGCAAATAAAATGCAGATTTGTTTCCATTTCATTCCATTCCAACAGCAGTTACTCATAACAGCTTAATGTGCAGCCGCTGCATTTCCCAGATGCAACGTGCGGAGGGTTTTGTGCAATGAAAATTGGTTTTATAGGCAAGGGAAATGCCACCAGCATGGCAGAATGCCGCTGCACTTTCGCTCCCGGATTTAGCCCTCCAGGATGAGAATTCAGATCCTGGAATAGTCGTTGCCTCCGTAATGCAAAATCCAAACTACCCAGAGTCAGGATTATGCTGGGAAATTCATAGGCACGCCGAGCAGCTTATATAATGCTATAAATTAAATATGAAGCCTCTTTGTGCTTTCAAAAAAATCAGAGAAAATCAAAGGCTGGTACAAATTCTTCTTACTCTGCTTGGAGACATTGTTGCCCTTGTAAGCAGCCTCCTGAATCCTGATGCTGTTCACATTCCTGTTCCTTTCTCTGCCATTTTCTGCAGGCAAAGGGTTAATCACAAGTGACCCAAATGTCTTTTTACTCTGTTTTATGGCACTTTAAGGCAGACCTGTTCAGCAAAATCTAAGCCACGTGGCAAGTATCGGGGAAGGAGGGAGTGGGGGCCAAGACTGTATATGTGTGTGTGTTTATATACATTAGAGATACTCCATATATGTGTGATTTATATGCATGTTTCTACATGTGTGTATTTCTATGCGTTAAATGTTATTTATTTATTTTAACCTAGTGTTGTTCTCAAAAACAGTTTATTGTTACAACTGCCCCAATTGACAGTGGTGGGAAAACGGGTACCGAGCAGAGAGACACGTGGGGTCATTGCCAGGTGGTATTGAAGACTCACTGGTCAGAACATAATCTTTATACATGAAGGGCATTTTTCATGTATAAAGATTACATTCTGACCCACAGACCTCAGCGCTGGTTTTCCGGGATTGTACCTGGATTTGTTCTGATACGTTTTTACTAATCCTCAGTCTTTTCAGACCAGTGCCCCCTGTTTACCTTCCATTGGTTTGATATTTTAATTTTCAAAGTTGGTGCTATGCCTGTGTTTCCCTGACGTTGCTTCTAGAATACAGAAACCATTTGAGAATTTCCACTCCTTTAAACTGAAGTGTCCGGGTGAGAGTTCCCCCAAGACTGTGATGAGCAGGGAACGTGCTCAGTGTACCCCAACACAGTGGGCGGCATATTCTCCTGTAGCGTCCCCATTGGGGTCGAGACAGGCAAGATACTGTGTCTGGTAGTTGCCACAAAGCCACGATTGCTGAAAGCGGCTCAGACTGTGCCTGGCGGCTTCCCCGTCTTCCCCCGACCGGGACATTAAAACAAGACATGCATAATCAAGTAATTCTGATTCATTTTTTTGGGGAAGCGATGGCATTTAGTGAAATCCAGTAAATTGTCCCTTTCAGCACTAATAACATGTTCTGAGCTTTCCCTACTAGACTTTGTGTAATGGTAATATAATAGGATTGCTATGGCAATTAAGTGATTGCATATTTTTGGGCAATGGAGGGCATCCTCTGGGGGCACATGCCGTTAGTCAAATGGAAACCTTGTCACAGGATTGGTTGGAATCTGGCTCAGGAGTTGAGGACATGAACCATCATCCATTTTATTTCCTCAAGACATTTGGGGGTGGGGTTATAAAATCGTTGAGCTCCACCCCTCATGTAGGGAGTCCCCTGGGAAGGGGCCAGTAGAGTTTCGGTCACATAGACAGTGACCGTCCTCACTATTAAAGCATCTGACAAATGCTGATCTGCACAGAGGCTGGAGAAAGTGGACTCTCAGATGTGCTTTCTGATGGCAGGAGGGCAGTGCGGGGGAGGGCATTTGATACCATGTAAAACCTCATTGACTCCTTTGTTTGCAGCCTGGGGTCTCCTTGTCTGTCTCCACATGCATAAACACCAACTGTCTTGTGAGATGAATAGATAAGAAAACATCCCCATTTCCCAGATGGGGATCCTGACTGCTGATGGCCAGTCCCAGTTCAGCTCAAGTCCATGGCACTGGGCAAGGCTGAAGAGGGGACAACTTGCCGTAGGTCCTCTTCCCCACCCTGGGCAGCCTGGCATCAGTGAATCTCTGGTCTTTTGCATTTTGCAGCTAGCATTACAAGCATTTGTTAAAGCTGGAGGTTAACACCCGGGTGGTTGCTCTCCATTGTTCTGTGCTGTCTGCTGTGTTTGAAATATTTCCTAGAGACAAAGGGCCAAAGATAAAATCAGTTGATTGCTTAAAGTATGGGTGACAACCCCAAAGTATTTTGGGGGTATTACCCATATAAAATCTGACACCAAGTGCTCACTTCTGTAGCCTTTTTTTTTCTTTCTTTTTCTGTTGTTGCCTGTATTACTGTCTTTGGAGGAGTGGTCATAGGGTAGGGTCTTCACCCCCTGTCCTGTACCAGCAGGGTATAGTACCCCAAGAAGGTTCGAGCCTTGCAAACAGTGCATTGCAGTGTAGGGCCAAGTAAGGCAGAGAGTGAGGTCTTCCCACATGACGTTCCTTCCTCACAGAACCTTCTTTCTCCACTAGCAGCATCCTCCACCAAGCGTCCTTGTTCTTTCTCCATGACCCCTTAGCAAGGTCACAACGAGCTAACAGTGTAAGCTGTGTTGCTCCAAGACATTCTCCTCCGTATGCCATGGTAAATTGGGTCTCCTGCTTTCCTTATGAATTTGCCTGTCCTGTGGGTTTCCATAAAGATGGAATTGTACAATAAGATTTTATGTCTAGCTGCTTTCACTTAGTGTACGGTTTTATAAGGCTCTCCATGTTACAGCGTGGATCAGTACTTGACTCCTTCCAATGGCGCCACCGAGAATGTAGGAAGACAATCTACAGAATTGGATAAAATATTTGCAAATCATATAACTGATAATGATCTGTTAATCCCAAGTATATAAAGAGCTCTTACAACTCAACAACAAAAAGACAACCTAATTTTTAAAATGGGCAAAGGACTTGGATAGACATTTCTTCAAAGAAGATAGACCAATGGCCAACAAACGTATAAAAAGATGCCCAACATTATTAGTAAGGAAATACAGATCAAAACCTTCCTTTTAAAAACTCACACCACACCTTGTATTTATTGGTATATTGCTCTTTGGTTTATATCTGTGTCCTCCCCTGGACTGTAGGTTCCTATCTCTGTTCATTTACTGTTGCAGTCTTAGCATTGTTTGGCACCCAATCAGCCTTCAGTAAATATTTGTCGAATAAATGGAGGGATGGACAGGGAGAAATAAAGTGCTTTAGAGGGTCAAAAAAAGAGAAACAATGTCAACTTTTTCAATTTTACAAATACTGTGTGCGGTGGTTGGATGTCATGTTTATGGGCAAAGAAAGTAGCTTTTTATCCCCCCTGACCTCGGCTCCTTTATTGCATGTCCAGACTGTGAGACATCGTGATCGCACTGTTTTTGTTGTTGGCTGTGGTGGTGTTGGTCTACTCATTGCTTATTGAATGCCGTGAGCAAGGCACATGCTAGGTGCTGAGGATCTGACTGAATTAGTAAATGTGTGGCTTAAGCTTCACATCAATTCTTTGGCACAGGTTTCACTCTCTCACTTTGTATAGGAAGGAACTAACGCTCAGAGAACCCTTTAAGTGAGTAACTCAAGGACACTCAGATAGGAACCGAGTAGCAGTATGTTCAGGCATCTTTATGACCTCATTGCCTCTGCATTCCCCACATCGGACATGGGGCCCAGGAATGAGTGACTGCTAAAGACATTTTAATTACAGACTGTGGATAGTTACCAAGAAAGGAATCTTGGGGGAAAGAAAGGAAGGAAAGAGAGATTAAAGTTCGAACATTGCCCAGGATGGATACAATGATAATAATAGCTAGTATTTATTGAGTCCTTACTATATGCCAAGCAGTGTGCTAAGCACTTTGCCGCCATTGTCTCACTGGATCGAAAAATTGGATATAGAATATAGATACTATTTATTATCGCTATTTTGAGCAGGAAACAGAGACACAGAGAAGTGGATTCACTGGCTCAGGGCCACCCAGATGTCAATGAGTAGAACCTGGATTTGAACTCAGGACTTGCAAGTTCAGTGACCATGTCCCTAGTCACTAAGCTATCAGTGCCTGCAAAGCAGAGTACAGCTTAGGGGATCAGACTAAAGAATCACAGATTCCTGTCCCCTTCACTCATGTCCCTAGGGAGTAACATTTCAGAGAAACAAGTGTCTGTTGCTCCCGGTGCCTTGGTGCCTTAGATACAAATTCCCGCCGCCCTCCCCCCCCCCCCCCAAGCAAGTGGGGAAGGAAGGGGCTGCGCAATCCCTAAGAGCTGTCTTAGGGAAGAAATTCCTGCCCCCCTCAGGAGACTTCTGTACCTTCCCTAGGGGTGAGAAGCTAGACAACATGCTCATCCCTCATGTGGACAGAGCCAGGTGTGTCAGG
>CM053621.1:4958261-5002701 GCA_028646535.1 Procyon lotor | reverse complement strand
GAGCAGAGAGCCCGATGCGGGGCTCGATCCCAGGACCTGAGATCATGACCTGAGCCGAAGGCAGAGGCTTTAACCCACTGAGCCACCCAGGCGCCCCTGGGCTGCGCATACCTTGAAGTGAGATGCCAGCTGGGAGACCAGGAAGGACAGGACATCAGAGATGGTCACCAATAAGCCACCTGGACCGCCTCAAGGACCTTTGGTGCTTCTCTTGCTGGGCGTGGGTTCTCCCTACATATCCTTATGCCTCTGGCCCTTCTCACCTCCCAGATCTTGGCTGACATATCGCATCGTCCTGGAGGCCTCTCCAAGCCCTCAGATCCCCGGTAACTCCTGCCTCCACCAGTATCCTGTTAACCTGTTTTATCTTTTTCATAGTACCCATCGCTATCCAGAATGATCTCCTTTATTCTCTTAGACATTTGTTCATGAGCTCACTCCTCTCCATGCAACCTCTGTAATCATCCTGGTTATTGCTGGGATCGGGAACAAGAGGGGACCTGTGTTGAGAAAGTAAATGAAAGAAGAAGGGAAGGAGAGAGACTTCAGTGATCACCAACTCTTCCTTGTTTGGAGAAGGCTGCCGGGGCACAGAGAGGGTAGCTGGTGTGTCCAAATACACACAGCAAGTAAGCAGGAGGTCCTCACAGACTCATGTCGGTCGGACTCCAGCGCATATACCCTTTCCTGTGATCTCTCCCTGTCTCGCTGGTTATCACGCTCACCTGTATGAAGGTTTCTTGAAATAATCTTCATGCTTTCTGCCTGGAAGATAATCTGACTTTTCCTCGCTTTTACACAATTCTGGAAATCTTTGTTCTATCAGTTGGAGCCTCGTCGATGTTCATGTGAAGTTTTTCTACAAGTTTTTGGAACAGAAGAAAAGGGTCCCTTGTTCCAATCTGTCCCATACCCTGAAACCCCGAGGAATCTTTGAAAAGAAAAAAAAAAAAAAAGTATGGATAGATTAGGTTCTCATTCTTCACTCCATGCCTGTTTGCTACATTTGTTTAACAAATGCATGTTGTTATTTTTAGGGTGAACAGTAAATGAAAGGGAAGAGATGGCATTTCAAGAATGCTACCATCTAGACAATCTCTTCTTTAGATGAGTTTTTGCTTTATTCCACACACTTAAAACATCAAAGTAAAAAAAAAAAAAAAGCATCCCACTTTTGATCGTTTTTAAATACTCACTGAAAACAAAACAAAACAAAACTTAATTGAAGAAGAAACGTGAAAGCCCTCTTGATCTCTATGGAAACATAGCCAATTATTGAGACAATTTCCAAGTAACCCAAAAGCTGGTATAAATGTCTCTTAGCCCTGGAAAAGTAAAACTAAATATTTACCACATGCCAAACAAAATTAAGATTTATCTGGCACCAAAGGGAAAAAAAAAGAGAGAGAAAACTCCTTCTGCATGCTGAAATCCCACCGCTACAAAGAGAAGCAGGGCCTTTTGAAAGGAAACCGTTTTCACTATGTTTACAAGGGTCATTTCAATGTTTTCGAAAGTCTGGTTCTAAATAATGCATGTCACCCAAGTGGAACACTGAAGCCGCCAAGTGCTGCCTTCTTGAGGATCTAGATCTCCAGATGGAAGAGGAGACTCAGCCAATGGGGAAGCCTGATTCCTTCCTTCCCAAGAGAGGGTGGCTGGGGGAGGGGGGTGGCACGGAGGACTGGCCCTTGGGGTCTTGTACAACGCTGGCAGATGTTTCCTATCTCATCAGGAAATTGGTCTGCAGGAAGGTCTGCAGGGTTGTGGAGCCATGAGATGCTCTTCCCGGGAGCTTGGCACTGGGGAACCAAATCCCAGCCCACTCGTTTCTTTGCAGGGTCCATTATCTAACTCGGGGTGGCAACTGAATGGGAAGAGATATTTGGTTCTCAGAGTCTTAAGAAGAAGGAATAGCATGTGCAAGGGGCGCCTGGGGGGCTCAGTCAGTTAAGTGGCTGCCTTTGGCTCAGGTCATGATCCCAGGGTCCTGGAATCGAGTCCCGCATCGGGCTCTCTGCTCAGTGGGGAGCCTGTTTCTCCCTCTGCCTGCTGCTCCCCCTGCTTATGCTTGCTCGCTCTTTCTCTCACTCTCTGACAAATAAATAAAATCTTAAAAAAATGAGACAAAAATAAAACATTAAAAAAATAAATAGCATGCGTAAGGCACAGTGCCTGGCACATAGTAAGCACTCAATTAATACTGTCTCAATAGTGGCTACCCCATGCGCTCCTCTGGGTTTCCCAGCTGCCTCTGCAGGTAGCCTGGGGTCATGTGACTCATGGCCAGTGGGTTACCAGCCCAGGGGATACGCGTCACTACCACGCAGAGGCGGGTGGGCGGGTAGGAGTGGGTGTGTGTTCGTAAAGCTCTCTCCGCTCCTGCAGTGGCAGCCTTGGGAGCCACAGTGATAGGGAGGCCTCACAAGTTAGCAGAGCCTCCGTGAGTCTGATTTCTGGAGAGGGAAGCTCCCCCTTGAGCACATGGGACATAGAACGTGTGTGAGATGTGCATTTTTGTTATCAGGCTACTGGGTTAGTTTGCCACTGAAATAAGGCTGCGGTGACTAAGATGCTTGGTTGTTATTTCTCTTATCCTTCCTCAGTACAAGCAGATTCAAGAGCAGATTCAAGGGAACCAGAAACCCTCAAAGGGGGATATTCTGAAGCTGGTTTTTATACACAGATTTTTATCAACTAATATATTCTGTGTGTGTGTGTGTGTGTGTGTGTAATCTTTTCTCTCTTCTTTCGATGAGTCTTTGCTTTATTCCAGACACTCACAACATTGAAATAAGAAAAGTATCCAACTTTGGATCATTTTTAAGTACTCACTGAAAAAAACAAAATTGAAGAAGGAATGTGAAACTCTCTTGATCTCTATGGAATCATTGGCAATTATGAAGACAATTTCCTACATATAATACAATATCTTTGGTGTATATGTATATATACATATACTCTGTCTTTGTGTATGTGTGTCTGTGTGTACATAGACACACACACAGTGTGCATATGTTTGTGTGTATGTATACGCATGCCGTTGATTCCTGCTGGCTTATGGCTTTTACTAGCCCATATGAGCAACCTTAAACAATTTCTGAAATCAAGAAGGAATGTATATATTTCCTTTTTTTTTTAAACGATTTTATTTATTTATTTGACAGAGAGAGAGATCACAAGCAGGCAGAGAGGCAGGCAGAGGGAGAGTGGGGGCAGCAGGCTCCCTGCTGAGCAGAGAGCCCAATGCAGGGCTCGATCCCAGGACCCTGAGATCATGACCTGAGCCAAAGGCACAGGCTTTAACCCACTGAGCCACCCAGGTGCCCCTATGTATTTCCTTCTGATGCATTCTTCCTACCACTGCTTTTTTGGTATTTAGAAACCCCATCCTGTGCTCCCGTATTTCATTGTTCATATTTTCTACCATCATAAAATACAAATTGATGTACCTGGGTGGCTCAGTGGGTTAAGTGTCTGACTTCAGCTCAGGTCATGATCACCGGGTCCTGGGATCAAATCCTGCTTCCGGATCCTTGCTCAGTGGGGAATCTGCTTCTCCCCTTGGCTCATGCTTGCTCGCTTGCTCTCAAATGGATAAATAAAATCTTTAAAAAATAAAAAATAATTTAAAAAATTAGAAATCTCTTCCCCTGACAATCAAGGCTCTCTGAGACCTGGCTTCCTCTTTCCCATTCCTTTCCAAAGACTCTGCTACGGTTCATATTGCCATCTGGAAATATTTCTCTGGCCTCCTTTCCAACTCTTTAAAAATAATGAGAAAGCATTTATTCAATATTTAGTGTCTATATTACTTGAAGAAAGGGACCCTGACACAGGAAACTGAGGCTTAACAGTGTCTTTTTTTAGAAATTGTCCTCTGGATGTCATGAAGAAAAAAGCCTTCAGCTTTTTTCTGATAGCAGCTTTTTTGAGGAAGAACTGGCCGACTGTAAAATTGATCTATGCAAAGCATACATTGAAATGGATCTAATATAATCACAGAGATGTGCAAGTATCATCACTGGTCTTCCCCCAAACAGTCCATATCCATTAGCATTCAGTCCTGTTTTCCATCACCTCCAGCCCCTGGAAAGCACTACTCTGCTCCGTGTTTCTTTAGGTTTTCCTCTTCTGGATATATCTTATACATGGAGTCACTGTATGAGGTCTTTTGTGACTGGCTTATAGAATTTAACCTAATGTTTTCAAAGATCATCTATATTCTAACATCAGTACTGCTTTCTTTTTAGGGCAGAATAATATTCCATGGAATGGATATTCTATGTTTTATCCATTCAACTGTTGATGGAATTCTGGGTTTGTTTCCATTTATTTTTGGTTTTACTATTTTGGGTTACGCTGGTGGGGACCCTTGGGTCTACAATTTTGAAGAGAGGTGTGTTCTTGTTTATCTTGGGTACCATCCACCTTGTCTACGGAGGGGATGGCAGTTACAGCTGGGGGCCGTGGTTCATACGTTGTTCCAAGCACATCAGTTACTTTTCACTTCATCAGACTGATGTGACTGAGATCACAAATCACTCCTTTGCAATCAAAGATTGAAAATATAAAATAACAGAAGTATTTTTAACCAGGCTTTTTTTTTTTTTTTTTCTGATTCTCTTTAATGTCTTTTAGATGGTGAAAGATTTGTGTGTTCATTATAGAGTATGTCTGTAGAAAATAATGTAGGGAATTTGGAAAAACTGGGGGGGGACTTTATCCTTTGCCCTCCCACTTAGAAAACACCACTGCTCTATTATTTTCTGTTTGATTTAAATTCGTCGAACAGGAGATTGGGATTGGAACAGGGGGATTAAAATCCCCAGTTCTGGAATGGGGCTGGACTCTGATTCCCAGCTCCGTCACCTGCGGACTGGGTGACCTCAGGCCAGGTGGGCAACCTCCTAGAATTCAGGGGGCTGACACTTAGACCTCCCGGGGCTGTCGTGAATTCGAGGTCATGATGCAGATACAGTGTTTAATAGCAAGTCGAACACCTGCTAAGGATCTAATCGCTGGTCGTTACTTGGTTTAATGATAATGCTGGTATTTTTATTTTCCTTCAAGCCACTCTTCCATGTTATGTATTCTTTAAAAACGTGACTTCACTTGGGTTGCTCGTCTCTGACTGATCTACCATCATTAATGTATGCCGGTTTCCTAATTAGGTCCTGGGTACTTTGGATCTCCAGTAAATGAAATCAGGCCGCCATTTCCCTGTTTACTCTCAAGTGGGCTTTATGTTGACGTCCTCATCCTCTGCCTCCCCCTGTCTCCGGCCGCCTCTGGGATATCCCCGTCCCATCCCCATGGGCGCTGGCGGGACAAAGACATGCTGCGTGAACCGCCTCGTTTCCCTAGACACAATCCCTCCAACGGAAAATAAAATCAACCATCTTCTTTCCTCGGCAGAAGCCACGGTGTGTTTGCTCGTTCACAGCCCTCCTCTAGCATGGGGGTAATTTGTAGCTTGAACGATTGAGACAAACACTTGGCGTGAGTTGGAGAGAAGTGGGATGTCTGTAATTGGAAGATTTTGTCTCATTTATTCTTGATAATGTGCCATATTCCACTCCATCAGCCAGAGGTGATTGTTCACGGAATGCCTTACACCTGGTAGTGGGGCTTACGAAAACCAGATGTGGTTCGTTGTTAGATGCGGTTTTAAAGCAAGGATGAGCCATTTTCCTCCAAAGGCCCCTCCCTTCCTCACCCTCTCCTCTTTTCCTGCAATTGTTTGCCCTCCCCAGGGTTCTAGTTACATTTATTTGGAGTCCGGGGAGGTTGACCCATTTTTAACAAGCCTGGGTAATCTATTTGGAATTCTTTGCAGGTCCTGGGGGATGGGGGCGTGTTGGGGAGGAGGCAGGGAAATCCAGGATGATCAGAGGAGATCGGACCCCTGTGGGTTCAGGCGTCTCCTAGGGTGGCACTAATCCGTCCTGTGGTCACCAAGGTCGAATCAAGGGTAGTGATGCTGCCTTCTGCCCTTTGAGACAGTGATGTGGGTGTCTGAAGAGCCTTTGCTCTCCTGGGTCTGCAGAGATTACGGGAAGAAGAGAGGCCCTCATTAGGCCGGCTTCCCCAAGGAGCTTTGTCAGATGGCAGTCGCTATTTATAAGGACTAACTGAGGAATTTATGCAACAAAGTACTGGTGTTGCTCCAAATATTCTGAATTTCCAGGGAAGGGTTCTGGGCACCTGCGTTCCAACAGGTCTCCTGGTGGTGGTCCCATTAGGGCCGAATTTGGGGAAAATTGGTTGGGCGGTACTACGCCTCAGCCTTTGATGCGCCCAGCCTGGGGACTTGGATTGGAGGCAGATTCTGATCCTGTAAACCTGGGGGGCAGGTGGGAAGGCAGCTGAGAGGATGTTTTTCTGGAAATCTCCCAGATACTGGTGCTCATGGGGTTTTGGAATATTGGCGAGGTTCGGCGGGGTGAGGTCTGGAGCTGGCCACCAAGGAAGAATTCTTGAGATGTCTTTGGTGCAGAATGGTGGCTTATTAAACAAGGGGACAGGCCCCGCGAGCAGAAAGAGCTGCTGCCCCCTGGTTGTGAGGGGTGGCTGATTATTTATATGCTATGGGATTAGGGGCCGACCTAAGGAAAAGGGAGGTTTCAAAAGGATTTTCACATGTTAAGGAAGACTCACAGAATACCTGAGGCCTTGCCGTTGTGGAGTTAAGGCTGTTTTTCCCCCCAGCAAGGCATTCACAGGAAGATAGGTGGGAGCTTCCTGGGGGAACATTCCACTCTGCCCGCCTCAAGCATCTGTCAATGGGCCGCAGGTTATAAGGACATTTAATTGTGTCTACGTTTCCTCTGGAAGCTGGCTTCTTGATAGGAATGCTTTGTTGTCGTAGATTGCTAAAATACTTGTAAACTGAGAGACTGCTGTCTTGCAGGTTTGTGATCTCTGCAAGTTAACTCTTTGTTTTTCCTTTAGGGCAGCCAGGAATGCCCTGGGAATGTCACATTTATCCCATCTGGGGGTGGGGTCTTCAGCTTGCCTTCTGTTCCCTCATCCGTGCTGCTGATCCTGGGACCACATTCAGTAGCAGAGGTCCTCACACTGTCTTCTCTATTGCCCATGACCTAAGAGTGATTGGGCAGTAGCCTGTCATTACACTTGACCATTATTGGGACACAGCCACACCCACTCTCCTCCGTCCTGACCCTGGCTGATTTCGGACAACAGGGTTCAGAGTTGGGAGCTAAAGTACAGATGGCACAGCCCCAACAGCCCAAAACACCTACTGTCTGGCCCTTTGCAGAAAGGGTTTGCCAATCCCGGGTCCAGACCCGGAAGCAAGAAATGCAGAGGTGTCCTTTAAAGGACATGTATTACTCAGTCCAGCTGGAAGGTGGGAGATAAGACTGAGGATCCCGTGTGTTGAGTTTGAATATCAATAATGATTCAAAAAATTAATGTTACCCTAAAACAGGAGATGAATTCTGACAAGTAAAAAAAAAGTATCCAAATCTTTATTCTTCCCACCTTCTACCTCCTGACCCCAATTTCTGACTTAGAATGGCCATATATTTGCATGATGGTTTTCTTTTGTTCTTTTTATTGCCAACTAATTGAATTAGGATGGCAAAAAAAAAAAAAAAAAAACCAAAACCTTCAGGCTCAGACCAGATCCAGACTCCTATAAATAAGCATGTAGGTAAAAGGAGGAGGGAAGAGTGGATTTCTCTTTCTGGGGCAGCTATAATACTCTAGGTTTTATTTTTGTATTGTATCTCTGTTTGCTTTTTATATTTAGCTTATGGACAATTAAGGGAGTCAGTGATAGAATTTTGATAGATGACTCTTTTCGGGGAAGAGAATTAAAATTCAGCTTGTCCCTGCCTTCCCTGGAGAGCCTCTTCAACTCTCCAGGTCAAGGCATAGCCGGGGTGGAGGCAACTCGGAAAGCTGGGCAAACTTGCGCTTTAGAGAGTCTTTAAAAAGACTTCTCACGGAGAGGGCTTGGAGTCAGATTTTTCTGCCCGCAAATTGATTTCCTTCTTAATTTTGTTGCCCCAGGAGCGTGACGGCAGAGTCTGGAGGACCTGATGCCTGATGGCACCAGGAAACGGTGAGCATTTCCAGTGCGGAGAATACAGTGATCAGGATGCCAAACCCCCCCCCCCCCCCCGCCCCAACACCTGTAACTCTTGCCTGGGGACCAATCAAAGCATGCTTTGAATCAAACCATTCGGGCATATTTAAGTTTATTTGACTTCTTACAGGTAAAGGGGATTGTCCCCTGTGCCCCGTGTAGTTATTTTGTGGGCATGATGGGTTATATATGTTTAACTCTACCCCAATCTGATTTCATGCCGGAGCTCAGGACTCAAGAGTCCAGCCAAGCACTGGGCTTGTTGGCATCCTTATCCTGAGCCCAGCTTCTTTCTCACAGACAGGAATGCATCTTTTTGCTCTTTCCCCTTGCTCCACGACGGGATGAAAAACAAAAGGTGCACTGTGTTCTCCGCATCCCAAAGGTTTAGGACCATCATGTTTTCATTTTCATTTGTCTCCATGTATTTTTTTCTTTTAATTTTTTCTACCATATGATCCAGTAATTCCCCTACTGATTGTTTACCCACAGAAAATGAAAACACTGATTCAAAAAGATACACACCCCTATGTTTATTGCAACATAATTTGTAATAGCCAAGATATGGAAGCGACCCGGTAGATGATTGGGTAAATATGCGATGTATAGACCTGATGAAGTTTTAGAATATAAGTGAGGTTCAGTGGGGTGGAGTCTGGAGCCGTCGACCAAGAAAGAATGCTTGAGACATCTTTGGTGCAAAATGGTGGCTTAATAAAGCACGGGGATGGGACCTGTGGGCAGAAAGAGCTGCTGCCTGGGGGTTGTGAGCTCTGGCTGATTATATACTATGGGTTTGGGGGAGGTGAGGAAAAGGGAGGGTTTGAAAGAATGTTCATATGCTAAAGAGGACCTACAAGATTCAAGAAGGCTTGCCACGGTCAGGTTAAGGTGGTTTTCCTTTTAGTAAGGCATTAACAGTAAAATAGTTGGGAGCTTCCTGGAGGAATGTCACAATTCTGCTATCACGGGTCCTTATCAGTGAGCTTTAGGTTTAGAAGAAATTTAACTGTATTTATATTTCCCTCTGCCTCAGCCTCCCTCGATTTTTAGGGAGGAGAAGATGATGTTAGGGCTTCAAGAATTTAATTGGGGGTCTTTGGAAGTTAGGCTGTTGATAAGAAAACTTCTTCCTTGTAAATCACTAGGACAATTGTAAACTGAGGGACACTCAGGTCTTGCAGGGTTGTGATCTGTACAAGGTAACTGTTTTTCCTTGAGGGCAGCGGGGAGTGCCTGGGGAAAGTCACATGTGTCCCATGGTGGGGGGGAGGGTTGTGGGTGTCAGCTTCTGCTTTGTCCTCAGCTTGCCCTCTGTTCTCTCATCACACACACACACACACAGAGAGAGAGAGAGAGAGAGAGAGAGAGAGAGAGAGAAATATTATACAGCCATGAAAAAGGATGAGACCACGGAATTTGTGACAACAAGGAGGGACCTAGAAAGTATTTTGCTAAGTGAAATAAGTCAGACCAAGAAAGACACTTGCCATATGATTTCACTCGTGTGTGGCATTAAAAAGAACAAATGAGTGAACAAACAGACCCAAAGCATAATCAGACTTATAAAGACAGAGGACAAGTGGACGGTTGCCAGAGGAGAGAGGAGCTGGGGGGAATGAGCGACCTGGGGGAAGGGGAGTGGGAGACAGAAGCTTCCAGCTGTGGAAAGGGTAAGTCACGGGACTAAAAGGCACAGTACAAGGAGCATAGTCGGTGATGTGTTGGCCTTGACAGATGTTAGCCATGGTCGTGAGCACCGCGTAATGTATAGAGACATTGGATAACTGTGTGGTGTACCCCAAAATAATATAACATTCTGTGTCAATAATACTCAGAGAAATTTTTTAAAAAGATGAAAACAGAAAAAAAACTGAAAGCGCGCTCTTCCTGAGCTTCTGTTACTCCTTGTGGTAATTGGGACTATGACCTGTTTGTGTCAAGATGAGCTCCAGAGCTGCCTCCTGTCTCCCCAGAGCTCCCTGGCCTTCTCCTTTGGGGGCCAGACTCGAGCTTTGCTTGCCTTCTCCTGCAAAGGGCTTGCAGCCCGTGCCCTGGAGCAGCCCAGGTGAGAGGCCACGTGTCTTTCAAAGAGAGGTGACATATTCCAGCGAGGACGGAATCTTGGCGCCTCCTCCTGATGGTCCCTGACACCTTGAACCACAAAAGATTGCTGAAAAGTCCTTTATCACCTGTCTCTTTCTCTGTCTCTCTCACCATCTCAATCTCTCTCTGTTCCCGGGAACAAAGAAAACTCTGAAAAGAGAGAGGAAAAGATCAAAAGGGTTCTTAATTTTTTGATACGTCTCCTGAGCCCCATTGCAGATGGAGGTTGAGGGGAGTGGGGGTGGGGCCAGGTGGAAAGGAAACTGAGCCGAGGAGCCGCTGACCTCAGATAGGAGTAGATATCGTAGGAGGGAAAAGACCTGTCACCCGTAATTACCTCCCATGGCCCTTGTCGGATGCCACCCCAGAAATGGAATCCTCTGATGTGCAGAAATAGCGTCCTCACCTTTCTGTATTTACGCCAGTGCCATCATCCGGGAGGGAGGGAGGGAGTCAAACGCAAACTTGAATCCGATCACCGTTCCTCCAAGAAATGACAGAACAACAGGCTCAGCCTCGATGAGCTGTCTTTTTTTTTTTTTTTTTTGGATGAGCTGTCTTTTCCATTGTCTTCATAACTCAAAGACAAAGCTGTGATCCACGGGAGAGGCCCGTACTCGTTTCCTACTGTCTTTGTAACCGAACGCCATCAACGCAGTGGCTTGAAGACATCGGCGGGTATCTCGGAATCAGGAAAAACCCTCACAAGTTTTATTTTCCTCGTGGCTGTTCTCCACGTTTTCCGCCAGAGAAGCTAGCATTCCTTTGGTGAGTCAGGAAAAATGAAGTAAAATAACTCCTGCGAAGGGGCATGGTCATGTCTTTCTGAAGGCAACTCGGACATGTAATGACGTCTTCCTAAGCACCCCTCGTGACTCTTGTGGACTCAGCAGCATTATACCCACTGGACAGAAGGGGAAGGTCTGCCTATCAGACACCTCAGGCCTGCACTAGGCATAGGGGTCTAGTGGGGTTGAAACGGGTAGGGGCATTGTCTGCATTGTGGGACAGATGTAGGGGCGTCTGCGGGGCTCAGACGGCTAGGCGTCTGCCTCCGGCTCAGGTTATGATCTCCAGGTCCTGGGATGGAGCCCCATGTTGGGCTCCTGGCTCATTGATGAGTCTGCTTCTCCTGCCTCTCCTCCTACGGGTTCACTCTCCTGAATGAATACATAAAATCTTTAAAAAAAAAAAAAAAAAAAAAAGAGACGTAAACAAATGATCACACATAAATGGGTGTGGACTGCTGTTAAGTGCTGTCCAGGGAAGATGCTAGGGAAACAGATGGGTGACAGAGGAAACTTTTTGAAAAAGTGCTATTTAGCTTTGAACTTACCCAGTCTGAGGATGAATTAATGAGAGAGAGTGAGCGCTCCAGCCAGACAGCGTGAGCATTTGCAAAGATCCTAAGTACGAACATTTTCTAACTTCAGGGTCAGCTGAGCTCTTCCCACTGTATTCAATCTGACTTTTTCTCTGCTCCTGGTTAGATAATTCCTAAATAAATAACCCCAAAGGGGCCATAGCCAATATCATCTTTACGATTTTTGGTTTGTTTTGTTTTCAACCCTAAAGAGCATATAAATCAATTTTCCTGCAGGTGGTTCCTGAAAATACAGGAGTGGAGAAAAGCCAAATAAATTCTTTTTCACTTTATTATTACAAACAAAACAAAACAAAACAAATGAACAATAACCACCACGAGACCCCAATATGGTCCGAATATGGCTTAAGGAATCTCTGGCTTTGTTCTGTCAGAACCGATTTTCCCATTTATATAAACCTCCAGACGCCCCCTGCCCCCCCAGTGGATGGCTTAGAGCCCTACCCGTTCCTGAGTGCATAGAATTGATCACTCCCAATTACAATAGAACCAGCAGGCTGGGTTTTGTGGGGGGTTTTGTTTTCTTTTGGTTTTTGATTTTTGCTGCTTTCTTCTGTTTTTGTCTCTTTTTTTTTCTTTAATGGGTGTCAGCCCTGGTGGCCTTCAAGCTGGCACAGAAAGGCAAGTGCGTGGGTCTCCACCGTAGTTAAAATGCATTCTCAGTGAGGTCTGAGCCCTTCCGCTCAGGGGGCTCCTCTGGAAATGGGTCAGGAGTGGAGAGCCTGGAAAGTTCGCCCAGCCCCGTTCTGCTCTCAAGTCACAGTTCAAGTCCGGTTGTCTGAAGTTGATTCAATTCAATGGAGTGAGACCCCTCAGGCAGCGTGGGCAGTCCGACCCCATTATTCTTCTCCAGCAAAGTGGGCATGCCAGGTTTGGAAACTTTTGAACTGTGTCCTCAACACTCAAAATCCAATTTCCCAGGCTTCTTCCCTGGAAAAAAACAGGATGAGAAGCCAAGGGCTGCAGATGGTGAGGCTAAGGGGATGTGGTTTTTGTTTTTGTTTTTTTTTCCTTTCCTTTTCTTCTCCTCTTTCAGAAAGTAAAATGACTCCTATTTGGGATGCACAGTTTTAACTTTGTCTGGCTCCTGGAGTATTACAAGGAATGTTGTCCCCAGCATAGCTGGGGTGTCCAGCCCTCAGCACTTAGGGAGCTGTGTATCCCTCTCGACAGTCTCATTGTCCTGCTTCCGTGCAATGCTGATTTTATTTGTTTCGTCCTCTTAATTTCTTAGCTTTCATTACTAAGGCACGGGACGGAAGGCACGCAGTATAGGAGAAGGCAGGCGTGCCCAGGTGGCCCAGTCTTCCCGTCCTGACTTTCTCTCCTCTCTTGGTTTCCATGACACTGTGTTCTCTTGGTTCCTCCTCTTCGCTGGTCCAGCTTGACCTCCTGACTCCTGATCGCCCTCACGGATTCCCTTCTACCTGCATCTCACTTGTTGTCATCGGTTCTGTCCTGGATCATCTTGAATCCAGAAGTCATTCCACCTGCCCACCCACCAGCTGGACCTCACCTGGGTACCCCTGGGCGCCACACATTCAGTCCATCCCCACCTGATGCTGCCACTCCTTACGTCCTCAATAAAGTGTAAACAGGCCACCAAAATTTGGTGACACGGTATCAGGATGAGGAGCAATGTCTTATCAGCTTTGCTGCTGGAGGACTGGACGGCTCTTTGACAGCAGCCTGGCTTGAATCCCCAAACCTCCGCGTGGGAGCTGGACACTGTTGCTTCTCTTCATATGGTGGACAGATTCAGGGCACCCCTGCTTGCTTTCTTTTTGCCTGTGGACTGCGAGTCAGTTGCAGACTTAGTTTATCCTTGAGTGGACAAGCGGTGCACAACCTGGCATCTTCTGAGTGAAGTGACAACTTTTCGATGTTTCTGGAAGTACTTTAGGTCCTGGATGCCAAACCCTGATGGTGGCGATTTGGGTAGTCTTTGAGAAACTGGATTAGAATGTGCTTCTTGGAGACATACCACGAATGTCTCCTATGAAGTCTCTTGACTTCTTTGCTGGGATACCTTGGAATCTGCAGGAAGATTTGTCCATGACGATGATCCCACCTGGTTTTCACATAAGGAGAGGAAGGCTTAGGTCTATGGTGGAGGTGGGGAGAGCGCAGGATTGGTTACCCAGGGATCTGAGCCAAAGGACTTACTCTGTATCACTTCTCATGGTTCGCTCTGGTGGAACCATTGTTTCTCTCCATCCTTACTGCCACAGCTTTATTCCAAGACCTCGATTTCTTGCCTAGATTATGGGAGTAGTGTCTTTGTTCTTTAATCTTTCTAGTATTCCTCTAGTCCATTTTCCTGTTATCTTTGTAAAATCAAGATCTAATCATGCTGTTTCCCTTTGGCTATAGTGCTTTACCAAACCTAGGCCAATAATGGTTTGTTTTCCCTTCTGGTATGGAAGTAATGTTCATATAACATAAAATTAACCATTTTATTTTAAAGATATTATTATTATTTTTTAAAGCAATCTCTGCACCCAGTGTGGGCCTTGAACTCACAACCCTGAGGTCAAGAGTCACATGTCCTACTGACTGAGCCAGCCGGGTGCCACTGAAATGAACCATT
This sequence comes from Procyon lotor, assembly GCA_028646535.1. Taxonomy (NCBI): domain Eukaryota; kingdom Metazoa; phylum Chordata; class Mammalia; order Carnivora; family Procyonidae; genus Procyon; species Procyon lotor. The sequence goes on along the minus strand of CM053621.1, from coordinate 4,988,505 downwards.
TTAGTGTACAATCCAGAAGCTTTCAGTACGTTCGCAGTATTTTGCAACCTTCACCTCCTTCATTTCTACCCCAGAATGAAACTCCCTACCCATTAGGCAGTGTTTCTCCTTTTCCACCCCCGTCAGCCCCTGGCACCGTTAATCGGCTTTCTGACTCTGTCCGATTCTATGTGTTTAGCTATTCAGGAAATTGCATATGAGGGAATCATACCCTACATGACCTTTTGCGTCTGGCCTCTGTGATCCTTTCGGGGTTCATCCATGACACATTCTGTCTCAGTACTTTATTCATTTTTGTGGCCAAATAACCTCCCATTGCGTGTAAACATCCCACTTGCTTACCCACTCATCAGCTGATGGGCATTGGGTTGGGTCTCCGTCTTGGGACCGTGAGTGGCACCACTGCCAACATTCATGCACACGTCTTGGCTTGAATACCTGTGTTTAGTTCTTTTGAGTCTGCAGCGAGGGTTGGAATCGCTGGCTCATCTGGCAATCCTGGGTCCCCTGCTGAGGAACCACGAGAGCATTTTTGCACAGCAGCTGCCCCAAACTACATTGCCACCAGCAAAGCACAAGGGTTCCCCCGCTTCCGCAGGTGGTATTTCCCATGTTTGCTGGTCTGTTTTGCTTCTTACATCATAGCTGTGTTGGCTTCTTAGGGTTGCCCCCACGACATACCATAGACCAAGGGACTTGGGACTTTGCGTGGGTCCCTTTCCTCCTACAGATCCATCTTCTTGGGCAAAAGGGAGAGCATGGATAGAATCATCCCAAGGTTCCTTTTGGGGTTCACAGTGTAGGATCCTAAGACTGCAAAGTTGTCCTATGCTTGAAGCTACCTAGGCTCACTCACTGCTTGTGGTTGGGTGTCTACTCTGAGATGCCACAGTCGGCCGCAAGGATTTCCCACGTGGGGTCCTGGGATAGAAATCCCCTCACGGCAGGGGGAGGCATGGACGCAGGGGCACTATGGCCCGCAGGCCAGTCACCTCTGAGAAAAAGCAACTTGCTGTAGGAATATGAACATTTTTCTCATGTGCCACAGACCAGAGGACTGGGAAGCCCTCACTAATAGAAGGCAGGACGGCCCAATTGAAATAAAATCCTTCCGGGCTGAAACAGAAGTCGCAGCTCAGCACATTGTCTCCAGCATTGGCTGGAGCTCTTCTCCTTGTGGGGGGGCCTCCTTCCCCTTAGGACTCTAAGGGGGAGCCAGACTTCCTTCGGAGGCTCTCTCAGTAGGCTCTGGGCAGGAGACAGAATTCACACCAGTTATCTTAACAGAGGGAATTTAATAGAAAGAATTATTAACTAGGTATTGAACTAAAAAGGCAAGAAGAACACAGAGATATCATGGGTAGAAAGCAGCTCCTACCCCTAGGGCTGGAGGAACAAAGATAAGAGGTTGGGATTATTAAAATTTAAAGGCTCGGAGGCGGAGTCCTGCCCAGCTGGGACTCAGACCTCTGTCTGAGTGCGAGGTCTGGCTGGTGTTGAATCTCTGAGCTCGGAAGAGGGGCGGCACCCTCATCCGAGGAGGGGCGCCGGCCGGCTGGGGCTCGAGTCTCCGAGGGAGGATAACGAGGCTGGGCCTGGGAGTCTTGGAGAAGCCGACAAGCAGAACCCTGTGCTGCCCCTGGACCAGGCTGTTGCAGCCACGGCAGAGAAGCTGGGCTGGCATGATGCAGATTGAAACAGAAAGCAGAGAGGGGGCCGCCGGTAACCTGACAGGCAGGAGCAGCTCCTCGCTTCCTCCTCCAGCTTTGCAGGGGCCGCTGGGACCCCCGTTTGCACAGCCTAACTGGGAGCCACTTAGCAAAGCAGAAGTGGGGTTTGCTCAGCCTCTTTGGCACAAGGCAGGGTCTATAAAAGGAGGTTTGAGACTCAGAGGCAGTAGCGTATTACCTGTTCCCGAGGCCCCCTGGATACCTTTCTCTTGCCGCAGCTAAGGAGCCTCCTCGGTGCTTCTGCAGCCCCTTGTCGTGTGCCCTTCATGAATCATCCTCAGGGTTCTGTCTTCTCCTTCTGGCAGTGAGCCTCATGAGAGCAAGGGTCGCATTTCACGTACCTCCGTGTCCTCAAATACTCCGGCACCATATCGTAGTAGGTGTTCATTAAATGGTGTTGGATGACCGCGGGGCTGAGCAAATGGACACAGAAAACAAGGGAACCAGGAACCCGAGAGAATGGAGCCGAGATGAAAGATGTCAGACCGCTGCGGTGACAACAGTGTCTCGGGCTGGCACTTGTTCCCTGCACTTGGGTTTTCAGGACTTGTGGCCAAAGAGACGGGGGTCCCGCCATCTCTCCCAAGCCACTAGCTGTGCAGAGAAGCCATCCCCTGTTGGGGCGGGGGGATAATCAGACACCTGCTAGGCCCAAGGTGCAGAGAAAATGCTCAGCCACAGGGAAGCACGTCGGCGGAACCAGGACAAAGGCGGGAGGGTGAAGGCAGGAGGGGCACCGGAATGCGGACCCTTCAGAGCCGGGAGCCAGCGTGTTCCTCCAGCTCCGATGCTTGGCAGACTCCATTCAGTCTCGGTCCGCAAGTCACTCCCTGTCGCTTTCCTCTGCCTGAAACTCCGGCCTCTACCCACCTGATTAATTCTTAATCATCCAGAAAAACTCAAACCGGTTGTGTCCTCTTCCGGTAGGTGTGCTTCCCAAGCTGCTGCTTCTCTTAGGCATCTGCGGCTCCCCATCCTTTTTCCACAAAGGCAGCAGACGGTAGTCGTTAATCCAGGCTCCGGAGCCCAGGTGCAAACAAAGCCAGACACTCTCAGTTGCCAGTTCCCAGCTGGGCGTCATTTCTTACCCAACCTCAGTTTCCTCCTTTGGAAAAAGGGGGAAAAAAAAAAAGTCCTCATCATGCTCCCTGCTGCAGAGTGTGTCTGGTACCATTGCAGCATGGAAGGCATTTAAATTGCCTTAAGGGGCGCCTGGGTGGCTCAGATGGTTAAACGACTGTCTTCAGCTCAGGTCATGATCCCAGAGTCCTGGGATCGAGTCCTGCTTCTCCCTCTGACCCTCTGCTCTCTTGTGATTTCTCTCTCTCTCTCTCTCATAAAAAAAACCAAAAAAACTTAAATTGCTTTAGACACTGGCTATCCCAGAGAATGTGATCACAAGCCCTGATGGTTAGTGTGATTATCACCCTGTATTATAATTGCTTCTTCCAGTGAAATCTCTCTTGACACGTCTTCTTGGGGGTTTCGGCTCATTCATCATTGTCTTCCCAGGGCCTGGTACATAGTAGGTGTTCAGTGACCACGAGAGGTAAACCAGAGTGTGTGAAAACATCCGAATTTTGATTAAGTGGCTTGCCCAAGGCGTCATGAGTTTCCTTAGTGGAACTGCCTGTCTAGTAAGGAATTCACAGAAAATTCGTGTGGTTGCCGAGAATGTTTCTATGTTGGAGAAACGTATTGTCCTGTAACAACAGTCTAGTGAGGGTAAACATCATGAAAACTTTGCTGAGAAACTGCCTGCAGGTCGACATAGCCAACATCAGAGCCCCGATGGGACCGTAAATGCAGATAATATGAGGCAGGGCTCTCTCGTTAAGAACTCAACTGGAAGAAAAATCCCTTGGATTTGTTGGAGGCTGCTGGGATGTTGAGTAGCTGTGGGGAGAGCGTTGGGCCTGGGGGACACCTGGAACCAGGGGCTTTTGCTCTCTTGCCTCTTAATCCAGCTCTCTGGATTTCACTGTTTGGTTTTACTTATTTCCAAATATCCTAGCCCATAAGTGATGCTAGGACCGGGACTCTCTGGTCATATCCTAGGGCTGCTGTAACCAAAGACCACAAACGCCGTGGCCTCAAACGGCACAGACTTCCTTTTCTCTGATTCTGGAGGTTTTAAGTCTGCAGTGGATGAGTCTGCATGGTGACGGGGGGGCCTCGAGGCTGGTCAGTGGGGCTGAGTTCCTTCTGAAGCCCCTGCATCATTCCCTTGGAAGGTTCCCTCGCCTCTTCCATTCTCCAGAGTCTGCCCGTGTTCCTTGGCTTGTGGTGCTCTCCCCACTTGCAAGGCCAGCAGCTTCGAAGGCAGCATCTTCAAATCTGACTCTCTGACACTGAACCTCTGGTCTGTTTCTTATAAGAACCTCAGTGAGTGCGCTGTGAACGGAAAATACTCTGTGAGTAATCCAGGGTAATCTCTCCATCACAAGATTTTCACATCTGCAAAGTCCCTTTTGCCATATAGGGTAACACATTCACAGGGGTCTGGGGATCTGAGTATGGATATCTTTTTTCGACAAGGCACGGGGAGGTAGGGGGTGGCAATCCTCAAAATGTCTTGTTTATGGTAGTGTGAAAAATGCCATTGATCGGGTGGCTAAGAGTAAAAATGCCGCTCTGCACATCCCCTTTGCTCTCTCCCTTCAAACAGGCTTCCTCTCTGTGCAGGAACACATGGCAGTCAGTAGTTGCTGAACCTCATAACTGCCCCCCACCCACTACAATCCCAGGGTGCTTGATTCCCTTCTTAAGTTCCCTTTGAAAAATCTTGGAAGAATGATTCTGATCAGTCCTAATTGGTTGAGGCCTGTGGACCAGCCACCTTCAACGGTATCAGATGGGTGGAGGTGGAGGGTTCTACTTTAACATATAAAGTGTTATTTTTGGACATGGGGAATAGTGCATCCCCATGATACAGACGATGTAAGAAAATTTTGAGTAGCCTCTACCTGTCTGGAAAGCGAAGCATCTGAAAATTGATACTTTTTAAATGTTTTCCTCATTCTCCATAGGAATTCATTGTCCTCGCTTTTGCCTAAAACTAGATCATAGCATGAGAACATGTCTGGTTATGCTTCTGATTGTGAGGGTTCTAGATTGATGGGGGACTTTTTGTGCTGTTGTTTAACTCGGTACAGTGAACATACATTGTTACATTAGTTTTGGGTGTACAGTATGGGGATTCAACAATTGTACACATTTCTCAGTGCTCATCTCGGTAATCCCCATCACTTGTTTAGCCTAGTACCCCCCCCACCCCCGTAACCATCAGTTTGTCCTCAGTACTTAAGAGTCTGTTTCTTGGTTTGTCTCTCTCTCTCTCTCTTTTTTTCCTTTTGTTTGTTCCGTTTCTGAAATTCTGATAGCAACATCTTTCTAGATGTGTCTCCTGAGGCAAGGGAAACAAAAGCAAAAATAAACTATTGGGACTACATCAAAATAAAAGGCTTCTCCACAATAAGGAAACAATCAACAGAACTAAAAAATGACCCACAGAATGGAAGATATTTGTAAATGACATATCCGATAAAGGGTTAGTATCCAAAATACATAAAGAACTTATACAACTCAACACCGAAAACCACAAATGAACCAATTAAAAAATGGGTTGGAAAATGTGAACAGAAATTTCTCCAAAGGAGATATCCAGATGGCCAACAGACATGTAAAAAGATGCTAAACATCACTCATCAGGGAAATGCAAGACAAAACTACAGTGAGCTATCCCCTCACACCTGTCAGAATGGCTAAGATCACTGGTTTTTAATTCTGGCAGACTCAATGCTCCCTCTTACTAAAAATAATATCTGACTCCTCTTTTGTAATCTGAAGTAAAATTCATAAATAATATGTACACTTTCACAATTTTGTTGATAAATGTTCAGGATACAATATGAAAGAGAATTTTAGAAGGTGATTTATGATGAAATGCCTTGTATTTCAGTATGTCAATTATTAGGCATGGCTATACCACAAATAAAATAGCCAACTCCCTCACAAAATTCCAAAATGCTGGTAGATTGCACTACCATCTGCTTTAAAGATCACTTCCCTTGATAAATAGGCATTGTTACTTGATGTGTGACTATCCTCTATCCTAACCCATGCCAAGCAATTTCTGTCAGAAGTTCTTCTGATGCTTCGTGGCACTTGGTCCCACCTGAAGCTATCTTGTTTATCTGTTGACCCATTTATTGCCTTAGTCCTCTACTTGAACATAAGCTCCACGTATTGGGAATCCTGTCTTTTTCAGTGCCCAGCACACAGTAGAAGCTTAATATTACACGTGCTGAAGAAATGAATCCTCCTTTTGGCAAATCAAAGCATTTCAAAGCTGGAAAGACCCTTTTGATCATCAGATTTGATGACTGCACACCAAAGTGGGGGGAGGAATGGACTCATTCATGCTGGCATGGCTGGTAAAGTGAAGGACCTGGGTCTCCCAGCTCTCAGTCTGTGCCCTACATGCAGGCATCGAGGATACATTAAGTGTGTTCTTCAGTAACCAGAGAGATTGTCACTCAGGGACATGAATACTTCTCTTTATCCTAATTAATCAGGCAGTGGGGATTTAAACATGATCACTTTTAATGAAGACAAGCAATCTTTATACTAGCTGGCATGTGAGACCTTCCATTTTTTCCTTACTTTTTCTATCACCTCCCATGTAGGTCCTATAGAACCCCAAACTGGGGTGTTTAAAGTAGGGTGCTAAAGGAGCATGTCCTCTTCAACGATTAGTGCAGTGAGTACATTTCATTTATTTATTCATTCATTCATTCCTTTTTTTTTTTTTTTAAGATTTTATGTATTTATTTGACAGAGATGACAAGCAGGCAGAGAGCCAGGCAGAGAGAGAGGGGGAAGCAGGCTCCCCGCTGAGCAGAGAGCCCCATGCAGGACTCGATCCCAGGACCCTGAGATCATGACCGGAGCTGAAGGCAGAGGCTTTAACCCACTGAGCCCCCCAGGCGCCCCCATTCATTCATTCTGATCTACCTTCCAGCAAAACAAATTTCTTGTTGAGAAGAAAGCAAGAGTATGCCTTACAGATGGCATGAAAGAGGAAATAATGACTGAGAGTACAAATTGCTGAAAATAGCATGTGCCAAGGGCTACTTTGCAGTATTAGTTTATGAATTTTGCCAGCTCAGTAATGTTTCAGCAATAGCAAACCACTTGGAGGTTTTCCTTGTTTATTACATTCAAAGAGATGTTGCATCTTAGCAGACAAAGCAATATGTAACAGCAGTTGGGTCTGCTTAGATTTGGAAGTGAGCTGAGAGAGCAGTTTGCATTCGCTTTTGATTTCTCTATGTGAGAAAGAAGCAGTGATGACTCGCAGCAGCTCTGAAAGTCATATTCTAAAAACCAGAGAAATACAAGTGAGAAGACAACACAGTTGCATTTAAGAATGAATAAGAGAAAGGGGGAGTCAGTGATTTGTTTTTGGGAGCCGCTGACCCATTTATAACTTAACTTCAGACTCAGAAATAAAGCCTGTAAGTTCACCTAAAACAAATGTGGATATGAATTAGGAAAGGAGCTATTTCAAGTATAGTATAGCTGAAGCTTGGGACTGAAGAAGTCAGGTTCTGATTTCTTCCTGAAACGATTGTATTCATCAAGTCTTACAAAGATCTAGGCTTGTTTCTTGACTCCAAAGGAAGACTTCCTCTACTGGAAAATACTGCTTCACTGCACCTGCTTTCCTATAGAGTGAGGGAAACCCCCAATTTTAATAAAGGACTATTTCCTAACACCTAAGGATTACTCTGGATCTGGATGACTGAAAGATTTTAAGCTTGGTAGCCACTCACCTAAATTGTGTCACATAAGCTGAAAGAAACTAACGTGTTGTTATCACGGGCGTAAGGGGCATTAACCAGACCAGACTCTTCTTGGCACCTGTTGGGAAGCCAGCCTCTCCAGAGAGGTGACCTGTCCGAGGTCCTGAGGTGACCTGTCCAAGGTTCTGAAGTGACCTGCTGGCAAGTCTTCAATTGGAAACGGGGTCATGGTTCGGATCCCTGCCTTTTCACTCACCAGCAGCACTCTCTGCAACAAGTTATGTCACCTCGTTGGGACTCCGTTTTCTCATCTGTAAAATAAAGGTGACCAGAATAGCGCTTATCTCACAGGGTTGGTGAGGAGGACTGAAAGCGTGACATGCTCCGTGTGGTCCTTTGTACATATAACCTGTCCAGTACATAGAGCCTTTCATTATCTGGGTGGCCCCCATCTCCACTGCCACTGTGGTATATGTACTCCCAGCTCCATGTGTGGGTCTTGTCCTGGCTGCAGACACAGCCCTTCCAAAGCCTGAAACACAGAGAAATCCTAACAGGGAAACAGACTGAAAATTGAATCTGTTGTCTCTGTAACTTGTCTATATTACATCCAGATGTAGCCAAAATAGATTTCTTCATGAGATTTCTTCATTCACGTAGGCCTTAGGTTTAATCCTTCAAAAACAAGACAGAGTTTTTTCGTGATAAGTATTTGGTTCATGTTTTTTAAAGAAGAAAAAATTAGGAGGTGGTGCCTTTTCATCCGATTGACCCAGATGGATTTGTCTATTTTTCCTTTTTAATTATTAGGGGAAATGTCAATAGAACAGCTATGCTCTTAGCTGCCTGGTACCGAATTATAAAAATTAAAACATTTACTTTACTCAAATTGCCAGTAGCGAAGCTGAGGTCAATCCCGCTGGGGTTTATCTCGACCTCAGTGTGGTGATGAAGACATCATCGGAGGTCAAATCTTCATTCAGCCAGACACAGCCAACCCAGCCAGTTTGTTCTCCCTGGGCCTGAGTCTAGCTTCCTGATGAAAAAGTTAGAAGATTTGTCAGATTTAGACCAGTGAATCCAAATGAGAAGATGTTGCCTAACTGCCCTCAAATAGAGGCAAGCTTGTTAATAAAGTCGTGTGATGCTTCTCTATATACGGAATGTAACTGGCCCCAGCAGATGGTCTAGCAAACTCTCGTGGGGTGGGAGCTTGGCCTCTCTCGCTTACTGTTACATCCTTAACACCTTAGAAGCGACACATATGCATTAAATTGATATGAGAGTGAACTGAAGGAATAACCCCGCACTGCTCACCCGCGTGCAGTGAGACACCAGACACGCATACTTGTATCCAGTCCTTGTGGCTGCTCTGTGCAATGGCTGCTGTGACCTTCACAAGTGGGGAAACTGAGGCTTAGACAAGGGATGCCACTTCCACGTAGTTAATCAGCTGGAAAGTGGCAAATGCAGGTCCAAACTCAGGGCTGTGTGCAAAATGGGTCGTTCTTCCTTTATGACACTCCCATGCAAACTATGTTGCTGTAATGACAGATTCATCTCGGTAACAAGAACCTCAGAGATCGTCTCTGAGAACCATGAGTGTTGCACACTGGCTCTGTGCTAGCAGGGGGGATATTGGAGGGAGGCTCTCTGGCATTGGAACTGGCCGGAGTGTTGGACGGAGTGACCTTTAGTGTCTCTGTCATCGATGGTATTGCCCATTCATTCATTTATACTTTAATTCTGTTTCCTTTTCACAAGTGTACACATTTTTTTTTTTTTTACAAATTTTATTTGAGAAGGAGAGACAGAGCATGCCTGAGCAGGAGGAGGGTCAAAAAGGGAGGGAGAAGGACAGATTCTTCCTGTCTTCCAGCCTTCCAAAGGCTGGAAACCAAATCTATAGCAAGGAACTGCCCGGGCCAGCTTTTTAGAAGGACAGACTCAGACTCCCTGCGGAGCACAGATCCCAATGCAAAGCTCCATCCCAGGACCCAAATATTATGACCTGAGCCAAAGTCAGACACTCAACTGACTGAGCCATCCAGGTGCCCCAATAGGTATATACAATCAAAGAAAGATGCTCTCAGTCATTAGGGCCGGAAGAAACTGCTTCTTCTAAACATCTGCGTTCATTTTATCCAATGAATGATTTAGGTAGGGGTCGGGGTGTGTGTGTGTGTGTGTGTGTGAGAATGTTTCCATGTTTGCTAGTTGGTTCAGAGCAAAACTGACAAGTCCACCTCTAAAAAGTATTTCAGCCACATAGTTGGAGATATATTTTATTAATCAGTCTATATTATTTCTCTATTCCATTCCACATTTGATCTTAGTTTCTTCAGTTTTTTCATCGTGTGTTTCTGGGTTTATTTATAAGCTGTATCAAATCCTTTCTCTGGGGCTAATAATGCAAATGCTTCTGTGCCTGTGTGTGTGTCTGTGTGTGTGTATGTACCTGCACGCTCCTCTCTACTTTCAATCTTGAGCCTCTGAACTTCAGCCAGTGCAAAGGAATAGAAATATTGCTGGCACTAACTTCAATTAGAGCCAGCCAAAACAAGCGGGCATACCGAATGTCTGTTTTCCCCATCTCTGATCCAAGAGCATCCCATCACAGGATTCTAGCCAACCTCACCCTCTCTGGAACAAGGGCTCTTTCTCTCTTGCAAGCTCTAGGGCCCTAAATCTGACTTCCTTAGAGGGGAGGACAGTTTGTGTCTGCCAAGGGTAACTGAGGCCCCTGCATCTGTCACGCTGATCCATCCAGAGCTGGTGCCAGATCTAGTATGCTGATCTATTACGCTGACCTGCTAATCCTAACATTAGTGCGGCTGTGCCTAGAGCCAAAGGCTGGAAACCAAATCTATAAGCAAGGAACCGCCCGGGCCAGCTAAACTGAAGCAGGACTTAGTCTGTTAGGGAATATTCCGTTTGCTCCAATAATGAGAACTCTGTGGAGATTGGTTAATTCAATTCTGCTCATCATCTTATCAGATTTATTTTTAATGAAACTGAACAATACTTTCATTCGTTATGTTATTAGTTTTCCCAGTAGAAGCAGTGAGACTTTAACACGAACGCCAAGGTGACAAGTTGTGCCAGTGTCTCTGGCTTCTCAGTGACGTGTGCCAGCTTGGGTCACACGCAGTTAAAGGCTTCTGTCCTCTTCTGGGTCCCCTTTCTCGCTCCTGGGACTTGGACCTGCGAGGCCATCTTCTCTTTCATGGAAGCTCTCTGGGCCTCATCTCCTCTCGTCATCCCTTGTTTTTAAACCCACTGGGGCTCCCTACAGCCACTTCTCGCCCAGATGGGAGCTGAGAGTCTTTGGCAAAGGGGCTTGACCTCCTCCTCAAGCCTAATTTATTTTTTTCATTTGCGCGGTGGCGATAACGTAAATCACTCCTTAGCATTTTCATAGGAATCGAACGTGAAAGCGTCTTAGAAATATGTAATTTGTGTGGCATGCAGCAGGTGCTCAGTAAATGCTGTCATCTCCTGGTTTCTTTGTATCTTTGTGTGTATGTGTGTGTGTCTACTTCAGAAGGAGAGGCCCTCCCTCGGGGGCAGGAACGACACTTTGGATGTCTCTTACCAAAGTGCTAACCTGATTTAAGTCTAAGGGAGTGGTTGAGTTGAGTTGATGGATGTGCCCCCAAATGTTGACTCCTTTCATCCTAAAACTTCTCCTGTCCTTTCAAGGCTCAGGGAAAATACCCCTTCCTCCAAACACACTTCAGTTTGATACTCAGAGGATGGAACCTACAAGCAGCACAAAGTGTTGCTGTCTGTACCCTAATAAAACAAAGCAAAACAGAACAACAATCTGTGATCCTTAGTCCAGATTTCAATTTTCAGATAAGACAGTCCTCTTAAGTTGGGTTCCCTTCTCTTCCCTGGCAAGCGATGATGGAGTCCAGGAGCTCGGGGGAAACCTATATAAGATCGGAAGGGTAGGGTAAGGCAAAAAGTGGGCAAACGTGGGGTTTCCTGAGCTGTCCAGCCACAGCCTGATCCTGGGGGGGTCTTTGGAGTGTTGACTGCACCAGAGTTTTCTCGGTCTCAGGAAGGGGTTGATGGACAAGCACACCACCCATGCATCGGGTGGGCATCACACCAGTGGGGGAGTGTGCACATCCCCTGGGCGTCTTCAAGGACATGGCCTCTACCAGTCATAGCCTTTCTTCAGGGAAGGATGTAGATGTGAGTCAGAAGCAGCCAAAACCCGCAGAAGCGGGAGATGGGGCTGGTGAAGGAGGAATGTAGCAGGGCCTCCAGGAGCATAGTCTGGAATATCCAGGGAAGATACTGGGTCTGGAGTAAACATTAGAGACTTTTGGCCCAGCAACTCCAAACTTCCCAGAAATACAGATAGCCTTTGGTCTAGATGCTTGGAAACAGCTTGGCGGCGTTCAAGAGTTGAGCCCTTTATTACTTCTTAGAGAAAATAAAATAGGGAGGGTTTTGGCAGAACGGCTCTGATACCTTATCCCCACCCCCACTTTCTTTCCGAACATGTTTAATTGGAGTGTTGGGTAACTAATTGCATGTCTGTTGCAATATGGTGTTTACTTACAAAGCACTGTGGGCCGTGTCACCGATTAGCCATTTTCTCTGACGCCTGTCGGAGTGCTAATTATAAGCAGACGCCGTACACTTTCTCTGACAAAGACAGGGGAGCGTGGCCCAGAGTTTTCTCCCACATCTCTGCATGTTCCCTTCTTCTGGACCAGGCTCTGGTTGGCTTCCATGATGCTGAAGCTGCAGCTCAGGAGAAAGGCCTGCCAGGAATCAGACAAAGACCGTGTGAAGTCTGTGACCGTGGTCCAATCGTATTGTCATCTCAGGGGCACCCCCTTGTCCCCCCTCCTCCCCCCCAGAATGTGTTCCTGGCCCTGGGGATTCTGAAAAAGTCAGACAACCTGTAACCAATAAATCACAGAGCTGGAAACCCTTTGCCATCCTCCCAGACCCTGCCAGACAATTATGCAGTGAAATGTTCTAATTGTACTCTGATTTTAATGTTAATACCCATTTCCATAATTTCTCTGGATCTTTACCGTGCTGTTTAATACTTGCCAATGAAGCAAATGAACTAGAAGGAACACCCACAGATGGCTCATGTTTCCCATTAAGCTGGTGCACTAAGATCTGCTTTGTTTTGCGTTCGGTTTGGGCAGCCGAGCTGCTCACAAAGAAGCCGGCCTGAAAGCTTGCCCAGGTCTCTAAATGGCCATCTCGAGACCAACTCGACTTGAGGGAGTGGGAGGCACCAGGAACAGAGTGGAGTGTCTTCTACTGGGTCGGATGGGATGGGGGCTCTTCCAAGCATCCCCTGGCGCAGTTCCTGCCTCCCCCTGCCTCCCCCTCCCCCGCGGTGGGGGTGCTCTGACCATCACGCAAGGACGCCCTTTCCCCCACTACACATGTATTCTTGCTCTTGCGCATCTGGAATGTCCTACTCGTACTGCTTTGACCTTGAAGGCTCAGAAACTCTTCTCTGAGGTTCTCCTGCCCCGGAATAGGGAAGAGTTGAATGAAATTTTGGATTTACCTCTCAAGCAGTAGCACAAAGCTGAGTGAGGTCTGGGTGAGTTTTTGGACACGAAGCACAGAGTAGGACGTTACATCCTTTGGGTCGTCCCAGCAATCTGGGCTGCCCTCAGTAGCAGCACACATCACATCTGCATCGTTGACGCGTCCTCTCCCCGCAGCGGATGGGGCACCCCTAAAGAGCTCACCTAGGCCCTGTGCTTCTCTCGCATGTCATCATGAAATTTCCTACAGATTCTCCTTGTCGCTGTCTGTCAGTAAGCAACATCTGGGTTGGCAGAAACCTACCTTTATCTAGACTGATTTAAAAGGAAGACTGGCTTTTACAATGAGGGAGCCAAGATAGGGAATAGAGAATAAGATGTATTGACATTCTCCCTTCCTTTCTTCCTCTTCATGTCCCTCTGTACGAGCACTTGGCCTCTCCGATAAAGCTTTCTCCTTGAGCTGGACCCATGACCGCTGTACCTCTGGGTGCTTAGCTGTGTGATTTTCAAATAGAAAAGGAAAGGAGACTTCCCCAGTTCTAGTTCTGAAAACCTCAGAAAAGGACCGTGAGCCCCACAGTTGGGTCGCATGCCCACCTCTGCACGTATCCCTGGGTGCGGAGGTGAGCGCCCTCAGCTCCACTGGACCCTATGACCCAGCCCCGCCCTCCAAGGAGGGGAGAGAGAAGTGCAGACGGAACCCCTGGGGAACCTTTGTGAGCCCCGCTGTCCTCCCCATCACAGACTCCATCACGGAGAGCGAGTGCAATTTCTAATGATAGTCTCATTTTTACATTGATGTGTTTAATGCCTGTCTCTACCAGCAGACTGGAAGCTGGTGGTTCATTGTGGGCAATCCAGCTTGTGCAAAGTAAACGCTTGTTAAGTAGATGCATGAGTTCATCTCAACAGCGTTTGAAAATTCCCGATGGATATTAACCTTTAGGATTTGAGAGTAAGAAGATTGAATTTGTGGGGATCCTTGGGAATTTCCCATAAGTTATTTTGTATTTATAGAACAGTATTACGTATGTGTTTTCACAAATAACAGGATTGTAATGATTCAACATTCATAATTTGTTTTCTGTGGTGGGATTACAGTAGGTGGTGTAAAGGTGTTCTTTTGCAGAAAGGCATGGGTGGTTATGACTGATGATGAACTGATCAATTGTGACGAGAATAGATATTTCAGTAGTACGTAGAAATTATTTTTACCTGACGCAGACCGTAGCAGTTGCCACCAAAAAGAAACTGCAAATAAAAGCCACTTTAAGGATGGAAAGATAATTCCAAACTTCATATTTAAAAACTATCATTCTTCAGTTGAAGATTTAGAACACTTCTGGTCTGTGTTTTGGGAGAAGTGGTCCAGACATGCAAAAATCTCTTTGTTTTTGCGTTGCTGTTGGTTGAATTGGTAGGAAAGAGTCCCAAAGCATCCTGAAGTTAGGCACGAGCGCTCATATTGCTTCATGTATGAGCTCTTCCCTTTTTTTTTTCCTTTTGAGTCTCTGTCTCTGCCCCCCACATCTTTCCTTCCTTCTGCCTGTTTATCTATCTATTCATCTATCCCCCCATATTTTGTCTAATAATCCGCTACAGCCTATAATGAATAATCAAACCCTGGAATGAGCCAGTGAACATCACTGCATACTATTTAAATATTTTATTTGTTTATTTGACAGAGATCACAAGTAGGCCGGGGGTGTGTGGGGGGGAAGCAGGCTCCCTGCTGAGCAGAGAGCCCAATGCGGGGCTTGATCCTAGGACCCTGAGATCACGACCTGAGCTGAAGGCAGAGGCTTTAACCCACTGAGCCACCCAGGTGCCCCTATTGCGTACTCTTTAATTAATGTCATGTTTGCATTCCCTAGCAAAAGTGATAGCACTACACAGAATCACATGTTGAAATAAGACTACGCAGCGGCTTATTTTGCTTCCAAAATTTACTTTTTCTTGAAACACCTCTCCTGGCATTTGCATATACTCTGCATATAAACTTCTTAGTGCTTGTATTACTTTCACAAATGATTTCCCATTATCAGCAGAAAGGGCCATGAACACACCCTTTTAACAAGGTGGCAACGGCTAGCGAGGCTGGCTGATTTGTTCATAATGCAGGCTCCCCTACACCTTCCTGTCCCATTCTAGAAATGTTCGTCTTTGACGCTACATGTCAGTGTTCGCTGTTTCTGCTTTCCATCAATGCCCGTGGGTTCCATCAGTAACGTCTCTTATGCCGGGAAGACATTCCCGCGTGGGAGCTCTAAGCTGTATGTGGCCTAGGGGTTGGCGACAGTGGCCCCCGGCACTTTCTTGAGACCAACAGTGGCAGCTTCCATATAGACCACGCTTCCTCTCTGATAAGCACCCAATGCCTATTTGGTACTTAAGGTATGTGACACATACCAATTTAGCAGTAGAGAAACTGAGGCTCAGAGGGGACATGCCCAAGGTCACGTACCTAGAATGTTTCTCCACTCCATCACGCTTCCTGTCTTCCCTTGAAACATCAGTATTTGTGCCTTCTGCAATTTTTTTTTTTTTTTTTTTACCTTGGTGTGGAATGCAAGAATATTTATTTCTTTTGGCAGTGCTACTGTGATATTACTGTTATTTATTTTTAATCATTTCTGGAATGCTTAAAATGCAAGTGTTCTGTATATTCGCATGTGTCAAATGCGACCCTTCCATGGACCCCTGACGCCAGAGCTATTCTCATTCCCCATTTCGCCAAGCGAGAACCTGAGACTCGGAGGCACTTTCCCCAAGTCACTTGATAAGTGACAAAACTGATAAATGAACACAATTCTGTCTTGCTCTGAAGCTCATGTGCTGAAACAAAGCAACACACTGCTTCCCACAATCAGTAAACGAGGCCAGCTGAGTCCTGGGGGAGGCTCTGGAATGTCGTTTTACTCAGAGATGCGAAATGCTTGAGTTGGGAGGTCTCTGAGAGGCCCTGGAGGGGACTGAACAGATGGGAAAACTGAGGCACAGAGGCCTGCACGGCCTAGCGACCTCATAACACACTTCGATGTATATCCACTCATAATCCTCAAAGCAATCCTCCTTTACGAATGAGAAACCTAGGCACGGAGAGGTTCACTACCAATCCAAAGTCACTCGCCTTGGAAGTGACACACGGAGACCTCGAGCCCAGTGTCCGTCCCCTGCCTGCCTGGCCTCTGGAGTCGTCTTCCCTTTGTCTGTCTTGACTGAGGGGTGTGGTTTTGGCCCTGGGGACAGTCCTTGGCCATCCAGCTACCTGATCAACTTGTGCCCGGGGAAGCAGGGAATGAACACTGATCTTTGTTCTCGTTCTTACAGGTTTTTAAACTCATATCATGAATATTTGCCCCTGGTTGGGGGGCAGAGGTTTGCCCAAAGACTTCATTTAGGACATTCATTTATTTCCCTCCTGCCTTTTTTTTTTGAGAGTTTGTGTTTGTGGGGACAGGTGACAGACTCATTGCTACAATCCTGGGCTAAAACTAAACACTAAAGCAAATGTTCACCATGGTGCCGGACAGCTAAAGTGCTTTTAGACCCAGAGACACAAGCATGTCCTTGTGCCGTTATTTGCAGAAGTGTTTGGCTCAACTCTGAAGGGATCATTTCATTTAGTTTTATTTAAAATCGTAGCCAGGAACTAAAAAAAAAAAAAAAAAAAAAATTGGCTCTAGGAGAGAGGAACTTTCAGTAATTTACACCTTACCATTATTATAAGGCTCTGTGTGTGTGTGTGTGTGTGTGTGTGTGTGTGTTGTATATATATCACATTCCTTTGGCAAATAGTGCATTTAATTAATCTGCATGGAGTTTTAGTACAACATAGTTGATTAGCATAGTAGACACAACGCCTTTTTAATATAACAAATCTACTGAGAAATATCCTTAGTTAATGAGCTGCGTCATTTTGGGAAAGTTTGTCTTATAACTAATGTATGAAAATAGCACCGTATTTTTTTTTATGGTGCATGCTCAGAGCCAAATAAGTCATCTTGGGTATGAAGAGAGTTCCGAATCTTCTACAACCTGTAGCCCCCCCCACTCCTGAGTATTGTGAGTTTCCCCAAAACTTTTGTGGGTTGGTTTCTGTGGCTTGTCAAAGGGCCAGAACCCTCTCCTAACCTTTCTGTGAAGGTTAGGTTATAGGTTATCTGAAGACAGAAGGGATATTTATAAGCGGCGAGAGATGTGAATTGCCTTCAGCCCCTTTGTGAACTTGAAGACAGATTGAGTCTCCTTGTCATATTCCAGCAAGAGTGCCCATTGATAGGCACAGCGTCTAGTCCTGCCCCCAGAGTTGCACAAAATAACTCTGCTGGCTTCTTTCCCCAGTCCCACACCACCGCCCACTAACACATGCCATTCTCTGTCTAGAATTCATTATTCTAAGCACCAACCACTTTGTCCAGACCTTCAGCTTGAAGAAGAGATTGGTGATGTGAGCCAAGGCTCAGAAATTCCATTGTGATTCTTCTGAGGGTTGATGACCAATGGGCCACTAACACACCTCTACACCAAGGTTTTTTTTTGTGTGTATGTGTGTGTAATTTATGTGCAGAGAAATGCACAGTTTGTGATCACACAGAGGAGCCAGATTTGACAAACTCCCATATCTGTGTAAACCATTTGCCTATAAAGCTGTAACATAGACTCATCCTGCCAGAAAGAGGCCCCATTCACCTTCCTTCTCCATGCCTCTCACCACATTCCCACCATCCGAAGCCATCGCCAACTTGATTTCTGTTACCATAGGATCATCTTGCCTCTGCCTTATAACTTAGTATGCTTGGGCTCAGACAAGAAGGGCTCTCTTGTGTCTAGTTTCTTTTACTGAGCATCTTTCTGAGAATCACCCTTGGTTTTGTACCACTTCTTTGTATCTTCTCACTACAGAGGGTGTTCCATTGTATGTAGAAGATCGTTGTGTTCCTTCTTTGTTGGTGAGCTGCTTCTGGCTTGGGGCCGTCAGGAGCAGAGCTTTGATATGCATTCTGTGCCTTGGGCTGGATGTGTTCCCCCTAAATTCCTGCACTGAAGCCACAACCCCCAGTGCAATGGGTATCTGGTGGTGAGGCCTTTGGTTGATATTTGGGAAAGGTCCTAAGAGGGGACCACTCCCCTCCCCAATGATGGGATTCATGTCTTTAAGGAAAGAGGAATAGAGGGAATGGAGACCTGTGTATGTGTGTGAGTGTGTGTGGGAAAAGTGGGGAAAAAGCCATGCGAGGACTGACCCAGTAGTGGACCCTCCCCGAGAACCAGAGCGCATTGGCACTCCGACCTCAGACTTCCATCCTCCAGAACCGAGATAAATAAATGTTTGTTGTTCAAGCCCACCCACTCTACAGTACCTCTTGTAACTGTCCAAACCGTTAGAGATAATCTGGCAATAAGGCATTTTGTGAACATGTTTTTATTTCTTTTGGTTAAATGGGGTGGAATCCCTGGGTCGCAGAGTGGATCGATGTTTATTTGTTTTAAAAAATTGCCACATGGTTTTCTACAGTGATTGGACCATTTTGTACTCACTCTAGCAATGTAGGAGAGTTACTTAGAGCCTCACTGTCACCTGGTGTGTGAGTTTTTTTTCCACATTGTCGCTGTGCTGGTCATGTCTCATGTTGGTTTTGATTTGCATTTCTCCCGTGACTAAAGATGTTAAACATTTTTTCTTGCGTTGAGTAAATATTGTTATACTTTCTTTCGTGAGTTGTATATACATGATAAAATCTTCTGCCCATTTTTCCAAATTGGTTGTAGGAGCTTCCTTTTCTTTTTCTTTTTAATATAATCAGGATACAAATCTTTTGTCAGATATATTTGTTATGAATATTTCCTTCCATTCTACCTCCTATTTATCTTATTTTTTTAGTGCCTTTTGATAAACAGACATTTAAAATTTCCTTCAGGTCCTTTCTTTTTTTTTTTTTTTTTCATTTATGTATTAAAGACATTTCTTTGAGAGAGAGCATGAGTGGGGGGAGGGGCAGAAGGAGAGAGAGAATCTCAAGCAGACTTCCCACTGAGCATGGAGCCTGACACAGCGCTCGATCTCAGGATCCTGAGGTCATGAAATCAGGAGTCTGATGCTTAATTGACTGAGCCACCCAGGTGCCCCCACATTCTTTCTTTACAGTCAGTATTTCTGTGTTCTAAAAAGTCATTGCTTACTGCAAGGTCATGAAGATAGTCTTTTAGACATTCTTCTAGGATAGCATTTCAGCATCTGTGTTAGGTCTGTGATCTGTCTCAATCAATAAGGGCATAGGGCTCAGGAGTTTTGTTTTTCTAATAGCAATATATGTTGAGAAGTCTCTTTCCTATTGAATTTCCTTGGCACCTATGTCAAACCATTTGATCATACATAGATTTCTAGACTTACTCTCTTTTGTTGATCTGTGTATCTATCTTCTTCCTGTTGCTTTATGGTAGGTCTTGCAACTAGGTTGAGCACAGCCTTCAACTAAATTTTTCTCTAAATTGTTCTTCAAGATCGTTTAAGCTCCTCTAGGTCTTACACGTTTTTTAAAAATTTATTCATTCATTCATTCATTCATTCATTTATTTATTTAGAGCTTGAGTGAGGGGAGGGGAGAAGAGGGAGAGAGAGAACCTTAAGCAGACTCCGTGCTGAGTGCAGGGCTTGATCCCACAACCCTGACATCGTGACCTGAGCCAAAATCTAGAGTCAGATGCCGAAGTGACTGAGATACCAAGTGTGTCAATCTTACATTTAGAATTATCAAAAAGTCTTTAAGGATTGAAAGGGATTGCACTGCATCAGTAAATATGTGTGGGAAGAATTGACATCTTAGAACTGTCGAGTCTTACAATACATGAGTATTGCATAGTTTCCATATCTTGTGTCTTCTGTTTTCTT
Organism: Procyon lotor; assembly: GCA_028646535.1. NCBI lineage: Eukaryota > Metazoa > Chordata > Mammalia > Carnivora > Procyonidae > Procyon > Procyon lotor. Next base: position 4,968,536 of record CM053621.1, on the reverse strand, counting down.
TCTAAGCAGTACCTTAGTTTTCAGTGCATGTCTTTTGTTTGTGAATATTTTACGTTTTGCATAATTTTTGCAAATGACATTTTTCCCATTTTTTTTTCTGGTTTTCAGAGATACAGTAGATTTTTGTATATCCTTTGTCTTCTACAACTTGCCAACTTAGTTATTATTCCTAACTTTTTTTTTTTTTAGATCCCTTTAAGTTTTTTACATGCAAAATCCTGTCTCCTGTGTATAGGGTTTTACTTCTTCCTTTTAAACTCTGTAACTTGGGGCGCCTGGGTGGCTCAGTGCATTAAGCCTCTGCCTTTGGCTCAGGTCATGATTCCAGGGTCCTGGGATCGAGTCCTGCATCGGGCTCTCTGCTCAGCGGGGAGCCTGCTTCCCCCTCTCTCTGCCTGCCTCTCTGCCTACTTGTGATCTCTCTCTGTCAAATAAATAAATAAAATCTTTAAAAAAATAAACTCTATAACTTATTTGATTTTCTTGCCTTATTGCTCTTGTTAGGACCTGTAACACAATGTTGACTCCAAGTGATAGAAACAGACATCCTTTTCTTTTGCCTAATCTTAGGAGGTAAGCATTAAATGTCCACTTTTAACTTTGATGTTAGGTGTATATTTTTTGGTGAAATGTCTTTTATCATTCACCATATCGCACAGGCTCGCCATGATGCCACTTTAAATATTAATGTACTGTTGGAGTTCCTGGGTGGCTCAGTGGGTTAAAGCCTCTGCCTTCTGCTCAGGTCATGATCTCAGGGTCCTGGGATCGAGCCCTGCATCAGGCTCTCTGCTCAGCAGGGAGCCTGCTCCCCCCCCACCCCCCACCTGCCTGCCTCTCTGCCTACTTGTGATCTCTCTCTCTGTCAAATAAATAAATACAGTCTTGAAAAAAATTAATGTACTTGCTTGAGAACTGAAGGGACTCCAGAAGGCAGTTGTCCACCACTGAATGGCATCACACGTCTTCCTGGTATCTAGGGGAGGCAAAGGCCATGTCATAAGGGATGATTGCTTTGTGAACATTCCCAGAAACCTTTCTGATACTCTTCTGGTGAATCTTTCCATCTGTGAAGCCAACTAGAATATTTGTCAGATGAGCAACATAGTTTTGACCCCTTGGACCCACAGATCAGCTTCGGGTGCTGGATGGGACATCTTTTCCTGGCTGTTCCTAAAAGCACTGTATTCCTGGGTTTGTCCTTTTCTCCAAGGCCTTGTGATCCATTTTCTTTTTCTTCTGGTAGGAAAACCCTTCATCAAGTGCATCTTATCATGAGTAATCGAGATCAGCAGTCTTGTCTTGAGTGGTTCTGAGATTATTTTTGCTCAGTCCCGATCTTGGTAGTGGCTAAGGTATCCTACACTCCGTTTGGGTCAAGCACAACACACCTTTCCCCATGGAGTTGTCTCATTTGCTTCTTTAAAAATCCCGACAAGGTTGGCATCTTAACTCTTCCCATTTTGCAGATAAGGAAACTGAGTCCTAAAGAGACGAGTGGCAGATCAGGTGTGGTGAGCTTCCGTGACTGTTACCCTCATCATTCAGCTGGGACTTGAGCAGTAAGTGCCATTCTTCTGGATTTCCAGCCAAGTAAAGAGGTTCCATAAAATGCATTGCCAAATTTTTGGCCTCCACACGAGACCTGAAAGGGGCGTATCAGACAGACAGAACTCTTCAGGCTTCCCAGTGCTTCTCCTGTGCCGACAGCAACCCATCCAGCCCATAGCACATCTCAAATACTCTCGTCATCACGCAGACATGGATTTGATTACATTGGTTCTGAAATGCCCCCAGGCTTTCAATGAAATCTTTCATTTTTTCTCAGCAACAATATGTACAATTTTCTTCCCCCTTTTTTCCCTATTACATTTGGAAATTTGTCAGCAGCAAAACATTGTCCCAGTGGAGAGCCGTGCTGGGAGCCAGGAAAAAAGTGCATACGGAATGAGCTGGATCACTCCAAACTTTTCAGCCTGCCCTTTCTCCTCTAAAGACAGGACGCTCAGGACCATCCCTTTCCTGTCAGAGTCCCCCCACCCCAACCCACCAAAGTTATCAGGCTGGAGGAAAGTCGCTGGGACAAAAATAACCATAACAGCAATGACAGCAGGCTTGGCTGTCCCCCAGGTACGTGTGAAGCATGGGGCTAAGGCATTCATCTCTTGTATCCTGTGATCCCCCCACCCCCCCAGGCTGGGCGGTCTATGGTCCCATTTCATCTGTGAGGACAGTCAGGTGCCTGAATGTGAGGTGGGGTCCTGAGGATCCCCAGGGCCATAGTGGGAGAGCCACAGTTTATTTGATGTTTGATCCATGGGGATCCAAAGCAAGAGCTTGAACCCAGGTAGGATCCCAAATCCAGAATCACCTATCAGATACTATAGAAACAGTAGGGACTTGTAGGAAATAGGCAAAGGATGCATGTTGGGGCATTTGCATAGCACTTAAATAATTGTTTGAAGCGTCTTCCTTTGCACCTGTCAGTGGTCCTTTTGGCCTACGCACAGTGATGGGACTGTGGAAGGTGGGGGTTTGCTGGTGTGGGGTCACCGCTTATATAAATAAATAAGCACACGGGGCTCTAAGGATTGCCTTTCCTGCAGGGGGAGGGAGGAGCCCTATTGAAGGAGAAGCTTATGCTCCATTGTAAGGCTTGTTTTGCCCGGTGTGGCTTCTTGACCCGTGCTCTCTTACTGGGTCTTCCTGCATCCACCTGGGCTATGCCCCTCACAAGATATGGGAGGGCCAAGTGGTGCCTTGCTGGGGACAGTCCTTGTTCTAACAGGCCATGATGGGCACAGGCTACTTGGGCGTGACTTCCTGGAAGGTGCTTAGCTTTGGAAGAGCCTGTTTTGAAAAGGAGCCGATGAACACCTGTCCCCAGATTCCAAGCAGGTACATTAGTGAGAGCATGTGACAAGGGGTCTCTACCTTCATCTTTCAGTGGCTAAGTAGTTTCTTCTTCTTTCATCTGGTCTTTACCACAGCTGGTCAAGTTCGGTTATTTTCCCCATTTTCTTGCATGATGAGACTGAAGTCTGTGAACATCAGGTGGCTTCCCACCTGCCCTGTCACCCAGGGGGGGAGTGGGAGAACCAAGATTTCATGTCCGATGCCTTGAACCTCTATGTGTGTGTATGGGATCCCAGCTGAACTCGGCATATGTTGTCCTAGCAGATCTTCATAAAGATCACTGCCCAGTGAACTTGTTATCATTTATTCATACATCTTTATTTCAAATACAGTGAGCCATCTGAGTCTAAGATACCTCACTGAGCCACTTGGCGAAATGTTTTGAGAGCAGTATATTTGCGCCTGAATGAAGGTGATCATCAGATTCTATAAAAAGCTTGTCCGTGGGTCATTCTAGAAAGCACTTACCATTCTGGTAAAGACTTCTGGGCCTTGGATTAGGTTCAGAGTAAGGGCGTTTGTTTAATGCAACACGGTAGAAATTCAAAAGGATTACATAAACCGAGACACATACAGTGCAGGGGGGACAGTCACAGCCAAGCTGCTAGCCGGCAGTGTTAGTGTTTGTACGTAAATTAAAAAAGTGTTGGTATTTGTACATAAATTTAAAAAAAAAATTTTTTTTAAAAGATTTTGTTTATTTATTTGACAGATCACAAGTAGGCAGAGAGGCAGGCAGAGAGAGAGGGGGAAGCAGGCTCCCTGTCGAGCAGAGAGCCCGATGTGGGGCTCGATCCCAGGACCCTGAGATCATGATCTGAGCCGAAGGCAGAGGCTTAACTGACTGAGCCACCCAGAGTGCCCAGTATTGATACATTAACAGGCATGGCTCTGCATTCTTATGAGATCCTTTGACTTTCAGGCACCACAGTGGTATGACAAAAAGCATCCCCAGCAGAGACATGGGGAATTAGGCTTAAGTTACGGTGGCTGGGGTGGGGGTGCTGGGATGAAGAAAGAGCAGGAGAGAAGCAGCTGAAATTAAGCCGTGGTCTGTGTGGTTTATGGAGGGCTGCTTTGGAAGAACACTAGGGTTTTCAGTATCTCACCAATTTTCACAATTCCATGAAATAGGGACTATCCCTACTTTCTGATAAGAAAACTGAGTCTCAGAGATGAAGTTTCATATGCACGGTTGCAGGACTGTTAAGCACTGTTGTGATGCGAAGCCTAGTGTGAAATGGGGAGTTACACACACACACACACACACACGAGAGTGAGTGGTGGCCAAAGTATATTTCTCGTGTATGTTTGGCCTTCATCCACACTTCTTGGCGCCCAGCTCCCAAATCCCTTAGAATTTCCTGAGCAGTAGAGAGATGGAGCATCTGTTGTCATGACCTTTGATGTCTTGTCTTCAGTTCCTGTAAATACTTCAGAGCCATGGAGGTGAAATGGGGGGTTTGTTGGTCATAACAAGCCCCTTTCCACCCCAGCGGGTGTGTGCCAATGAGGTGACTTTTGGAGAGCACCGGAGGCCGGGAACCGGTTGCCAAGGGAAACCACCACCGCCTGGTTTCTGGGGAGGAGAGGGCCGCCGGGGGTGGAATCTGTCACTGGTGGCCGGTGAGTTCATCAGTCATGTCTCTGCCATGAAGCTTGCTTATAAAAACCCAAAAGGAGGGGTTTTGCGGGGAACCAGAACGCATCCACAGGCCACCCTGCCAGGCTCCTTTGTTTAGCTCTGCGAGGACTAAAGCTCCTTTGTTGGGGCATTTAACATAAGTATCTTTGCTTCCGGATGTTGACTCGTGTGTTTTAATATCCTCTGTAGGGTATCAGTACTGTAGGGCGTAGACGGTTTTCCTGAGTTCTCTGACCTGCTCTAGCAAAGTGATCAAACCCAAGGAGGGAGTCATGGGATCTTTTGATTTAGAGCCTGTCGGTCAGAGCAGAGCTAACAGCTGGGACCTGGGACAGGCGCACGACGTGGTGGAGGGCGGTTTTGAGGGACAGACACCTGTCCTTGTGGAATCTGATGCTCTGTCCAGGTGGATAGTGTCAGAATTGAGTTTAATTATAGGGCAGCTACTGGTGTCTTTGAGTTTGTTGTTGGTGTAGGGAGGCCACACAGGTTAAAATTGGGGCCCAAGAACCCCAGAACCCATCGCTGTGACTGCATATCCCATTTGTGTGTGTGTTTGCAGACTTAATGATGTATGATTAACATAAAATGCACCCCACACTAAGTTTGCAATTTGATGAGTTCTGACATAGGTATACAGCACCGAAACCATCGCCCAAGTAAAGATGGTGGACCTATCCCCAACCCTCAGGGGTTCCCTGGTGTCCCTGCGTAGCTCCTCCCCATGCCCCCCACCCCCGACCTTGGTCCTACATCGTCACTGATCTGCTTTCTGTCCCAGTGGTTGATGCCATATCCTGATGGGTCATCTTGCATCCAGCTGTAATTTATTTACCGTATTTTATTTTCCCCCATGCATATGTGGAAGGCAAATAAAGAACATGCAGAAATTCAGCTGAATACACCCCAGGCCGTGTGAGCAGCCCCTGGATACCAGGTTTCCCGTGAGTGGCATCTGGACATTCCCACTCCAAACATTGCCGCATGGTACTTTCTTCTGTTGACAGTTTCTGAATTCCCAGGAGCAAACATACTGGGCTTCCGGGGCAGAGAGGAAAGTGCTATGCCGTCTTTGAGAGCTGCCCCTCCTGAGGAAGGGAGCCCAGCTGTTTGGTGGATGTGTTCCTAGAACTCACATGATGTACAGTACACAGTTTGACATGAATAATTTACCTCTATGCTCGCAAAAGGATTTTAAAAAAGAAGAAGAACATACATATGGCGCGTCATTCTTTCCCCATAGTACCATCTTCCTTTATTTCAGAATGTGATTTCTCCAGAAGTGAGGCAGTCTTGGATGTGGTGAATTTAAACACTTTGGCATTGGGACTAGGCCCTGATTTAAAGTTTTATTTTTAATATTAAAAAGATGAGTGTTACTTTTATATCCCCGAGAAGCAATGAGTAAACAAATAAAAAATTCATTAGAGACAGGCTGCTATCTCTGAGATGAAAGTTTGATGTTAGCACTCGGCTTTCAAAAGCCTAAAACCCAGTCAGTGGGTCATTAGCTCAGCAGGCAGCCAAACTAAAAAAGAGTGATTTCGGAATGGGCAATGTTTGTGGTCTTCATTTCTTCAAGGTTTCAAAATTTAGCTTAGCGCTTTCCCAGATGGGAGGGGGGAATGCTTACTCTTCACGGCTACGGTCATGTTTATGGTGAGAAAATTAAATTTCAGCTGTGCTTTGGAGTCTTACTTGTAGTGTTTTTTCCCCAATTCCACCAGCACAGACGTAGAGGAGAAAATTTTGGGAAGGGAACGAAGGAGGCTAGTAGTGCATGGTTCGCAGCTGGGATGAAGTTTTCATTTTAAGAATGCTGTCGGCCCCAGAGCTTTAAATCAAGGCCCCGGACTACAGCGTGCATATACCTGTAGCTTTTTTCCCTTTTTGGGCAACGTTACATTCCTATTTAATGCAAGGGCAGGTCTTGTCTTGTGTCTTAAGGATGGAAATCTCTTATGAGGACACTGACTCAAATCCGGCCAATCAGACGGCTCCTTCCCTGCCGAGTGTGGTGATTGGTGTAAGGGTGACCAATCAGAATCCTTCCCTGGCTTTCGCTCTCCCTTTGCTACCTGGGCCCTGTGAAAAAGAACCCTTGAACTCCGCTGGGTTTTCTAAGCTGAAGCCATGGCACTGAGGCCAGCAAATGGAGGGAGCCGATTTGAAGTATGACACACTGGAAAAGGGCTAAATACAATGTGCATCAGAGCCTAGACATAAAGAGAGAGCTGTAATAACACGGCGTATTTGTAGAATTAGACATGTCTGAACCTGGGGCCCAGTCAATCCTTCCCCCTCCCATTGGGCTTTGAGCGGATTTGAGTTGGGTATCCTTAACCCCACAGAGAGAATCTGCGCTCGTGTAACATTATATGGAAAGCCCTTTCCTGAAGTCTGAATATGGGATAAAAGACCATTCTCCACCTTCTCTTTGTTAGAGAGTTAGTTTCCCTAATGTTTGGGTTCTCTTGGAGATTAGGAGGTACCTTTTTCCCATCAGACTGGGCTCCTAGGGCACTAAAAAGGGTATAGACTTTGGAATCTGTTACCCCTGGCTTGGAGTACTGGATTCTTTAGCCAGTTGCTGGGCAAGTTGCTTCACTTTCTGGAGCTCCAGCTTCCTCGCCTGTAACTAAGAAGACAATGAGTGTCACACCTGGGTAACACCTAGATCAATTAACTCGGAACCCCCAGGGATGGAGTGCAGGCATGGAGAGTTTGGAAAAGCATCCCACGTGATTCTAACACGCCTCTGTGCTAGAGAACCTCTTGAGTCGGTGAGATCTGAGGCAGTAGCTCTCGAAGTGAGGGCCCCACACAAATCACCTGGGCTGGACACTGGCCAGAATCCCAAACATCAGTAGAGGGACTCAGAGATCTGCCTTGTTAACAGACTTTCCAGGTGATTCTGAGGCAGGCAGTCCATGGACCACATATTGAGAAAAAAAAAATGCCTTAAGCTCTCTTTCATCTTTTCTGTGTTAAGAATTTGCTGGGTAAGGTATTGAGTGGGCAGTATTGATCAGAAAGGGAATTTTCATTTGAGCCGTAGAAAGTCTAAGGTTAGTTTTTAGAAGCGGTAGAATTAAGTGAGGGGAAAGGACGTGGGTCAGCAGGACGTTGTGCAGATGAATGCGAGGAGGAGATGGTAAAATGGGGGCTGCTGGGGACCACAGGTCCACCAAGCCACGAGTGTGGGCTGACGAGGCCAGGTTGAGGAACTGGCTCCTGGTCCTGGATGTCACAAGGAAAAAGCCTTATCAAAGCCAAACAAAACTCTGTAGAAATGGGAAAAATCACGGCACCTAAGTGGTTCCGTCCGTTAAGCCTCTGCCTTCAGCTCAGGTCATTATCCTGCGGTCCTGGGATGGAAGCCCCCATTGGGCTCCCTGCTCAGTGGGGAGTCTGCTTCTCCCTCTCCCTCTGCTGCTCCCTTTGCTTGTGCTCTCTCTCACTCTCTCTGTCAAATAGAATCTTAAAAAAAAAAAAAAAAAAAAAAAAAAAGAAATGGGAAAAATCACCAAGAGCCTTTCTCGGGAGGAACTGGAGGGAACTTCAGGGGAATATATGGAGATCATGAAAACAAAAATTGGATTATAAATAAAAGCACTAACCCGGGCATTTATTGACTCTGGTAGAGGTCATTGTACATCAACTGGAATGTTCCCCGTCTACCCTGTGGTACTCGTTCCCATGGCCACTCAGGAGGAGATTAGAAGGGGGCCGGGGTGGGGCGTATCCCGCTGCTGGCCTGTGTGCATTGGCCGAGGATCGTAGTAATTGTAGCTGTCCGCTGAGCTTGCTCTACCTGCCGGAGCTCATCGCCGGAAGCGTAGTTTGTGGAATTGGAAGCCAAGCCATCTTCCTGCTCGCCTCATAGTGCTTGGAGATGGGAGGGTTTCCTCAGTCACCTCACTTAGTTTTATGTGTCCAGCATGGTTTTGTACTGAAACTGTTTAATTCGTTGAGAAATAAGGGAAGGTGGAATCCCTGGGGATCCTCAAAATGTTGACAATCCTATGCGATGGAGCGATGGAGACCATCCCAGCTGTTAGGGACTGTGCAGGGCAGCTTGAAATACATGCCCCAAACCATGACTCCAGCCTTCTGGGGTTTAGGGGTTCTGCTGTTATCACCTGCACTTAAGTGTGGGCCAGACTTCCTTCCAAAAATAGAATATGTCAGGGGTGCCTGGGTGGCTCAGTGGGTTAAGCCTCTGCCTTCGGCTCAGGTCATGATCTCAGGGTCCTGGGATCGAGCCCTGCATCGGATTCTCTGCTCAGCGGGGAGCCTCCTTCCCCTTCTCGCTCTGTCTGCTTCTCTGCCTACTTGTGATCTCTCTCTGTCAAATAAATGGATAAAATCTTAAAAAAAAAAAAGAAAATATGTCAGAAGCCGTGAGACCTCTGTTCTGAGACTAGGTTATAAAATATTGTGGTTTCCATCTTGCTGGAATGCCTTGCTGGGTTCCTGACCCACAAAACTGTGAGATAATGTTTGTTCTTTTAAGCTGCTATGTTTTGGGATAATTTGTTGTATGCCAATAAGTAACAATCTGGGAGCTGATGTTTATTGTATCTCCAAAGTTCAGGGAACCCATTAGGAAAATTCTGGAAGTACAATACCGATTACGTTCAATGTGGCATGAGGGGCTCTTCCAAGGCTTTGCTGTTCAAAGGAGACCAAGCTGCTAGTGCGGCTCCACCAACTCTAGTGGTGCTCAGCCTTCTCTCATTTCTCGGGGTCTTAATTGTCTTGTGCAAAAGATAGAGATACCCTTCGAAACTGGAATTGTTGATAAAGTGGTTCTTTGCACAGAGAAGGTGATGCTTTTTATGTAGTTAATACGAGTTAGCATATTTATAAGATGCAGTGGAAGGATGGGCCCCAAGAAACTCACCCCCTGGTGAACAAGTTCTGGATAATCTCGTCCCGTCGGGAGTGGGAGGAACCTGTGGCTATGATATCACTCCCCTGAATAAACTTGTAATCAGTTGATTTTGAGTTAATCCAAAGAGGGATGATCCTGGGTGGGCCTGACCTAATCAGAGGAACCTTTGAAAGGAAGTGAAGTAGTTCAAGAGGTGCACTTCTCCTCACCTGGAAGAAGGCAAACCATCCATGTGGTGACCTTCCTATGGGGTCACATGGAAAGGAACCGCAGGTAGTTTTTACAGGCTGAAGACAGTCACTAATCCACAGCTAGCAAGAGCAGGGGACCTCAGTCCCACCTCCTCAAGGTGTTAAACTCTGCGAACAGCCTTGGTGAGCTTGGAAGATGACCTCAAGCCTCAGATGACGGTCAGCCCTGACCCCTTGATCTCAGCTGGGCAGATCCTGAGCAGAGGACCCACTTCCCTCCTATGTAGATCTCTGACCTATGAAAACTACAAGATAATTAACCTGTGGGTTAAGCTGCTGGAGAGGTAGTAACTCCTGTCCCAGCGATGGGAATTCCAGCTCAAGGGTGGGATGGACTCTGGCCTCACTGCAAATCCTACTTTGGTATCCCCAAGGGCTCAGCATTGTCTGGGTCAGCCCGGGGCTGTTGCGTGAGTCAAGGATTAGTAAAAGAACATAGAGGTGGGCTCCTCCCTTTTGGGGTGCCGGTGGGGGTGGGGCACGCAGTGGGAGGCCTCTGCTGAGCTGCTGCTCCCAAATCGTCCTCCGAGATGCCCTCCCGGTTTGTGGTCCGCCTCCTTTGGGAC
>CM053621.1:4937183-4957761 GCA_028646535.1 Procyon lotor | reverse complement strand
ACAGGGGAACATGTTTATATACTCAGTTACATGAAATCTATTAAAATTTCAACTATGTCTTTTTACTTTTTTGACATGGTTGCCAGACAACCTAAAACTTCGTCTTCTCCCATGCCTTGTATTTCTAGCGGGCAGAGCTGCTGTAAATCACGAGAGAGTCTATACTGGAGAGAGCAAGGCTAAGAATAAAAAGAAAATGAGGATTTAAAAAATTAAAATGTGATCAGTGCCAATGCACATCATGAGATGAGAAGTGAGTCATGGATTTGGGACACACGTACTTCTGTAATTTAGAGAGTCGAGAAGAAAGTTCCAGACTCGATTGCTTGCTTCTCTCTTTTTCCCCCTCCTTTCTCTTTCTCTGTCTTTCCTTTGTACTTTCTAGGTAGGGTGGTTTACAGACCACACATCTACAAAATGACTTTCTTCGGCTCTTTGCTCTCCCAGCCAGTGGGGTCCGAATATCGCTGTCCAGTAAACCTGCCCCAGGCCCTGAGGTCTCCCAACCCAAAGCCCAGCCAAGGTTTTGGCTGGCTGGCAGGAAGAAGGCGGGGCTTTAGGAAAAGCAGAGGCTGCTGTTCTTTTTGTGGTTGTGGTGGTTTTTTGGATTTTTTTGTCTTTTACCATGAAGGTAGTTTAATTTTTATTTAAGTATAAATGACATATAGTGTTATGTCGACATACAGTGTTTCAGGTGAGCAACATAATGATTCCACAACTCTGTACATTTCTCGGTGCTCATCCTTAAGTGGGCCCTTCCCTCCCCTCCCCTCCCCTCCCCTCCCCTCCGGCAACCACCAGTTTGTTCTCTGTATGGAAGAGTCTATTCTTTTGTGGGTCTCTTTTTTCTCTTTCATCTGTTTCTCAAATTCCACCTGTGAGTGAAATCATGGAGTTATTTGCCTTTCTCTGATTTATTTTACTCAGCATTATACCCTCTAGATCCATCTGTGTTGTTGCACATGGCAAGAGCTCCTTCTTTATGGCTGGGAGTGTTCATCCCTGTGGAGGGACCTTGGGCTCCCTCTGTATCTTGGCTTCTGTAAATAGCGCTGCCATAAACATAGGGATGCACATACCTTGTCAGATTAGCGTTTTCGTATTTTTCGGGTATGGGAATTGCTGGATTGCAGGGTAGTTCTAGTTTTAATTTTTTGAGGAACCTCCGTACGTTTTCTAGAGCGGCTGCACCAGTTTGCATTTGCAACAGCAGTGCCCAGGGTTCCTTTGTCTCCACATCCTCACCACCACTCATTTCTCGTGTCGTGGATGTTAGCCATTGTGAGGTGTGAGGTGCCCCCCGTTGTGGTGTGGATTTGCGTTTCCCTGAAGATGTGGAGCATCTTCTCATGCATCTTTTGGCCACGTGGCATGCCTTCTTTTGAAAACTGTCTGTCTGGGTCCTCTGCCGGTTTGTAGCGGGATCATTGTGTGTGTGTGTGAGCAGCTGTATCTGGTTTGGATGTGAGCCCCTTATTTGGCTATGTCAGCCACTGTCCTCCTAAGAGGGCAGCTTCTTCCCCTCCTCTGGTCACCGTTACCAGGAAGGCACATGGTCCTCGCGCCGCCACCTCCCAGCTTCTCAAGGGAAGAATTCTGTGAAATCTCCCCATTCTCAAAGGTCGCCGGTTCACCTCTACCTTGTAACAACCTCTGCAGACCCCACAGTGGAGTCTCAGAGCTCCTAGGAGGTGGCTTTGAGCCTTCACCTCGGGCTCAGTCACAGCGCCCCAGTAGAAGATGCGGGTGCCGACGTCAGGGGTTGAGAGGTGGGACCAGGGTACGGGGGAGAAGGGCCACAGTCTGTGGCAAAGTCTGTGGAATGAGATGTAACCTCTTAGGACGAAGCTGAGGCTGCTGCTGCAAGGTGCCTTTCCTGACGCCTTCTTGCCTGTCCATATGCGTGGGGGTGGGCACAGCGCTCTCCTGCCGGCGGAGGGCCAAACTGGCGGCAGGGGACGCAGAGTTACTGGCATTTTGGAGTTTGTCACATGTTCTATCCATCTTGTCTCCGTCCTGCTTGGCTTGGAGTCTTGACCGTGCTCTGTGCCGCGAGGCCTCCCTGCGGGCTACCTGGATTTATCTCATCCCTGCCTACAGGGCAGGGGCAAGGGCGGTCTCGGTACTGTGCTGGCTTGTGGGTTGGTTGGTTTAGACATGGAGTATTTCGTTTTCTTTTAAACCTTCTAAACCAGGAAGTAACAGAAATTTCTTTTTTCTTTAAGATTTTATTTGAGAGAGAGAGAAAGCGTGAGGGGGGAGGACCAGAGGGAGAAGCCGACTCACAGGTGAGCGGGAAGCCCGATGCGGAGCTGGATCCCGGGACTCCGGGATCATGACCTGCACAGAAGGCAGGGGCTTGACCGGCTGAGCCACCCAGGCACCCAGGTAATAGAAATTTCTGAATGAAAAGTATCTCGAGGCTCATGAAAGGGCAAGGAGACAAGAGGGGTAATACCTCCTCTACATCTTCTATGTTCAGAGCAATTTAGTGCACTTTCTGATAACTTTCTCACCGGTGCCTTTCAAGTGTATTTCCCACTATTTGACTCACAGGGAAGTGGGGGCATACGGCGGTGAAGTGCCTGGCCCAGAACCAGGTGGTGGGGCTGAGACTCACGGGGGGCTGGCGCTGCGTTCTCAGATCACCTGCACATGCAGGGTGCGTATCCGTGGATCCGCCGAGATCCCCAGGCTGCGTCCTGATGACCGCAGTGGAGTGAGTGCATGTAGGCTCCAAAGCACCAGGAAGGTTTTCAAGAACAGTTCCTGTAGGAGAGCATTCTCGGGCTTTCGTAATTCAACCTCTTTGGAAGTCCCTCCTCTCGCTTAAAAAAAAAAAAAAAAAAAAAATTCTGATGTCCCGCTTTTTAACACAGGGTTTGAATTTGGCCCCCAAATGGGAGGTGAGTGACCTTCCCAGGACCAGTCTAGTTGGTGGTAGGCAATCTCACTTACTTCTCACTGCAGCCCCGGTGGACCCTTCTCCCCTTGCAGACTGAGCCCCCCGGAGAGGCTTAGTTGCCTCCAAGTTTGTACAGGTGGGAAGACAGAGGACAGCAGAGATAGGACCCAAACTCACGTTTATGTAGAAACTTCTTTAAAAGAGGAAAAAAGGTCTCTCACCACTAACTTTGGCCGCTTTTCCACTCTTGATCCTGCCTATCTGCGTCTTTGATGGCTCCATGAAAATCACCACCACCACCACCAGTTTCCTCTGGGCAGAGAGGACTCTTTCTGTTTTGTTCCTAAGTGATGGCAAAAAATGATTAATACAAGGAAAGGCAGCCTTTCTGTTTTCCCTCTGCTATGCAGGAAGCAAACAGTTTGGGCTTTCTGTATCAGAATGTTGCAACTGGCGTTGAAAGTTTTGTGGGTTTCTGTTTCCCTCTCCCCTCCCGTTCTCAGGAAGCCAGCGCGCATGCGCGTCTTTGGGATGCGCGGGCAAGAGCAGGGCTTGCCTTTGCGGAAGGGGGAAATCGTGGAAAGAACAATACATCATCTGGTCACGCCGCTTAGGAAAATAAAAAAGGAAGCAGCAGCAGCAAGCCCTTTATGCCGACAGCCCTGTCCAGCTGAGCTGTCTGCCGGCGCTGAAACCCTACTTACACTCACGAATTTCAGTGCCGCTTGCCCGCCCGCGAGTGTTAGGGGAGATAAAAGGCGAGCTGTGTGCAGCCCCTCTGACCTGTTTTTCCAGCTCTAGACAACTTCCTGGTGGGGTTGCTGAAAGTTTGACTCTCCAGATGTGAGCGCGAGGGTTTCGTTTGCTGGCCTGCAGTTATTTATGGCTGTCTGCTTTTAGGGAGGTTGTTTGGTTTTTGTTTGTTTTTTTTAACTTTCTTTTTAAGGTTTGCTGGAGTCTGCATGCTGATGAGTTGCCGGTTTGCATCATGTGCCCTCCCAACCGTCCCCTGCCCGCGGCTCCGCCATTACCCTACTTCTTGGGGCTCTGCTCTCCACTTTCCACCTGCAGCCCGCGTTTCTCCTCTTTCTCCTGAGCCTCGGGAATTCTGCTCTCACTGACTTGCCTCATTCGGGCAGCGTCCATCTGCTTGTTTCTGATGGAGGGTTTGGACGTTGAAACTGCAAGCAGGGGCTCGGTTCCGCGGGGAAGGGGCCGCCCTGGCACTGCCCCCCACCCCACCGCAACCCAAACAAGAGCTGGCGAGGTGGCTGTTAGGCTGGGCCTCTGAGGGCGGCGCGCACCAAAGGAGGGAACGCTGGGTTTGGCTCTTAGCTCCAGCACGTGCACCTTTGTGGTCGGGCGAGACTTAGCTGGGCCACCACGAGGGGGAGGGGCCACGGGCTGGAGCGTGCTGCTTAGCTGGCCGCACTAAGGACTTTGGAGCCGGGCAGCTGATGCCCGCGGCTCAGAGCCACACCTAGAGCTATGTTCCCGAGAGTCTCTCCACCTGCTGAGGCCTCTGCTTCCTTGTGGGGGGACCAGGTGATGGCGGGAACTGCCTGGCCATTGCGAGGATTGAGACAGTAAAGCCAACAGGAGCGGTAGAAGTAAGGCCCTGTCTGCTGGTCGCTTCCTCTGTCACTGCCTAAGCCCTTTACAAGAATTAGCGTATGTATTTAGGGACCAATAATGGGTGTATGGTATGATGCAAATGCATGAAAATGAACATACAATAAAAAGCATTTGTGGCAGCTGCTCTTTCTGCCCACGAGTCCTGTCCCTGTGCTTTAATAAGCCACCATTTTGCACCAGAATAAAGCATTTGTACCCATGTGTGCATGCAGTCAGTTTAGGGGTGTGTGTGTGTGTGCGCGCGCATAGACACACATGATTGTGTGGATCTGGATGTGTAATCATGTTCGGTAACATATAGTAAGGTATGTGTGTATTATTTGAGTCTATAAAATATAGATGGATACGTATAAATTATACAGATAGCTACAGAAATGATTTATTATTAAAAAGGAAAAAGGCTACATGCCAGGTGACGTGCTTTGCATGTTTTAAACACAGCTCACTCTCACAAGAGCATTCCGAGGTGGGTACTCCTGTCCCCCGTGTGTTCTAGGTGGGGTGACCGAAGGACAGAGACGCCGAGAGGCTTTGTGAAGGCCTCTGTAGGGAGACAGTTATGTGTGGAGGGAGCCTTGGTAGAGTGCCGGCCTCGAGCTACGCGACGACAGCCCCCGTCTCATTGTTGGCTTCAGTCCCAATTCCTTTAGGAGAGGGCACCATTAGTATGAAAAAAATCCCTGGTGTTTTTGTAACAAGCCACCAGAATATGTTTCCCCTTTGAGATGGTTGGCAAATTCTCTTCTCCAGGCCAGGTGTCTGTGGTTCAGGCAGCCATGGTGACCTAGCCCCCCGGGGCAGAGATGCACCCTTGGTGTCCCCCGTCCGCCATTTTCCAGGTGAGTAGGACACAGCACACAGCGGAGACCTCGCTCCCTGAGGGGGCTCCTCAGAAGTGTCCCCTGGGCAGCTGCCCCTGCTCTCCTCAAATGTACATCCCTCAGGGCTGCAAATAACAGCAGCCTCAGGCCCTGGTGTTACCCACGATTAAAGGGCCCTGCTTTGGGAAGTGAGGTAGACTTGGCCTGTGGTCCAGTGTCACACTTCGCGTTGAATCCTGAACAACTGCACAAGGAGAAATTCCTGTCCTTCAGAAAAGCCTGCACCTGGTGAATTTACATACTAATCTCCCAAGTATATAATACAGAGTTGTGCACACCTGTGTGCATGCACGCACACACACAAGCCCCAGTCTTTTTGAGTTTTCCAACAAAAATGACTTTTATATCTTCCCTCGTGAGGATATTATTTTCAGTCCTAATTCTTGACTTTATTGGTGAAAAGTTCATCATAGAGAAAGGCTGGAACTATGCGTCAATACATGGGTACGTGTAGGCATGTACTTGTGTTTGTGTGTGCACACACACCCGCACGCACATCCATCAGCTCTCCTGACACGATAAGGGTCAGCTCCGTGGGGCGAATCCATCCGGAGCGCCGTCAGGAGGGTGGCTGAGAGCTGACTCCTCCCCAGACAATAGTGGGCTCAGCTTAGGAGTTCTGATAGCAGATGGGGCCCGGGAGTGTGCTTTTTCCACAGGCTCATCAGGTGTTTCTGAGAGTGCATATGTATACACACATGAGTGTGTGTGTGTGTGTGTGTGTGTGTGCGCGCGCGCACGCGGGAGCGACAGCCTTGCGCTGCCGTCCGAAGTAACCCAGGTTGTCAGGGTGCTGAGGGAGGCCCCGGGTGGAGATAGTGGTTCTAAGCTCATTGAATCGTATCTGTGATTTTTTAAAAAAAATTTTTTAACATGGAGGAGGTCTTAGTGTGTAAATCGAATACTGTTTTAAGAGAAAAAAACACAGTTGGGATCAGGCTGTGACTGCCTCCCAGGCATTGTCCACACAAAGCGTAATGGCAGCCTCTGTGTGCACAGAAAGCAGGTGCATCACAAGCTCTGGGCTCCTCTGCTCAGGTCCTCCCACAGGCACGTGGCTGGAGGAGGGGCCCGTGTCAGGCATTTGCATCCACTGGTCAAGTCTTTTAACAAACCTTTTCACTTCGGCCATCACTTTAATTTGCTTTACGTTTTACGTAAAATGTACAGGCTTCTTATCTTCATTTCGGAGAGGAGCCTGGTTTGGGAGACCCTAGCGTACGCTACTGCTTTTATCTAGACTTACATCCCTGCATTTGGACAGGGCAGGGACTCTGTTATGATTCTGCATTTTGGGAGAGAATTGTCACCCTCCTCGCCATGTGCCAGAATAAAACTAGTTCATTAATTATTAAAATTAACACAGCCTTCCATATGCTGAAGGGAGAGAACCGGAAGCCCAGGCTTGACCCCCCGCCACCGTCGTCATCAGAAATGGGGCAGAATTTTTGGAAGAGGGCCTAGGCTTCAGCATGAGGCAGATCTTCACGTGGACCCTTCTTCCTGTAGTCGCTAGACATGACTTTGGGCAAATCATAGGACTCTACTTTCATAAAATACTATCTTCCAGGAACTTTGATCCGGCAACAGAAGTTGGCGTGGACCTGTGCAGTTCCCACACACGAGGAGTTTACAGTAAAGGGACCCCTGGATATACTTGAACTGGAGTAATACACACCATGGAGACAACCTCCATTGTACAAAGAGGACTAGAGAACGAAAATCAGCCTTTGGCACTTAGGGTAAGACTTCTCGTTTCTAAAGTTGAAAGCTAAAAGCCCTCCATGGACTGGGAGAGAATACATACCCACTTGGGTTAGGAAGCCCCTTCTAGAAGGTCGGACTCGCCGCTTGCTTGATGAGTGACTGTGTGTCCCAGGAGCCTAGAGTTCTGTCACGTAGACTCTCTCCTCTCGTTTATGGTGCACAACTGTGTGAAGAGGTGGGTGTCATCCCGACCCTGAATTATGGAAGAGGAGACTGGGGCACGGAGCTTTGGTTGAGCTTGCCCTGCGCCCTGGCTCGCCGGTGACGGGATCCGGCTTCTAACCCCTTGTGTTTAGTCTTTATGTATGTTACCCACGTGATAGGGATAGTACGATAATTACAGGAGGACGATGGTATTGACAAACCTAAATGGGGTTGTGACTCAAGCCGCATGGCAACATTAAATAATTCCCTGAAATAAGGCGCACCAGAGCCCGGGCAGGACCCCCGGATCACAGTCAGCCCTTGGGAAGGGGCCCCTCTAGCCCTCGTGCTCGTGCTCTTCACCCAGGCCTCCCCGCCCCCTAAAACTGCATTAATGACGTGCTCACATGGTTTGTCTGAAATGCAGTTTTTGTGGCTGTTTTGGCAACATTTCCCTGCTGGGGAATTGGTCGCCTGAGTTCTGTTTCTTAAAAGTCTCTGGTTACTTCCCCAGACTTGTTTGGAAAGACGAATGCGGAGGGACGCCCGTGGAGCCCAGTGGCCCCGTGCTCCTCAGGAGGGGGCCGGGTCGACCAGAGGGCATGGGCAGCGCCCACCCCAGACCCCCAGTGGGCCCAGCTGGGGCCACGCGTGTGCCCGTGGACTCTGTCATCCCAGGAAACGCACGGAAGCAAAAGGACTCGGAACGCCGACTCGCAGGTACCTTTTCAGACTAAGCTTTTATTTTTTGATATTACAAACCAGTTTTTCTTTATTCACAAACCACTGTAAGTGATATAAACACTAATTTCTAAAGACAGATATACACATTTTCTGGGTTTGCAGATTGCGTGATGTGTGTGTTAAGAAGTCACTATATGCCACACATGATAGTAATCTTTTTTTTTCCATAATTCATAATAGCAATAGTTATTTAGATAAATGAAAACATTCCAAATAAATACTGTTTAAAAAAATCCAAAATGTTCGTTTACATCTCTGACATACATTTTAAAATGACTTATTGGCATGTTGGCGGAGTGCCCGGACGAAAGGTTTTGGAACATCCTGGGGCACTCGCCTGCTCTAAATGATTTTATTAAAACTACATACAGTCATGGGGGAAAAGTACAGCTCATTGATGAAAATCAAAACTGCAAATTAATTTTACTTGAACCAACACGGTAAGAAGTCTATGTTTGTGATTCCAAATACAATGCAAATTCCGGATTTTAGACAGCGGAGGCCGTCGGGAGAGAGCTTTTCGTGCTCCCGAGCCCCCGTGCCTTCCGTCTCTCTCCCCTCCGGGGGCCAGGGAGCGGGAGCACTGGAGTCCAGTCGGTACCCCCAGGCCTAGCCCTGCCCTCTAGGTGGGGGAATGAGAATGGCTCCTGGATGCTATAAACACGCCCCCTCCCTCCCCCACCCAAATCGGTCTGCTGAGAACATCTGACCTCTGGCTTCCGGCTGCTAAGCAGCCCCGCCCCCAACCCCTTCGCTCCTCTCCGGACACACCGAGCATCTGTCTGAGATAGCGAAGCTACAGAAACTTTGTTTTCAAATCTTGTGAGACTTTATTGATGGTTTAATATCCAACCGATCTTACTGCATGCACATAGGATGACAAGAGAAAGCTGGATCACAAACACTTTTTTTTTTTTTTTTTTAAAGTTTTGTCTGGTTTTGTTTGAAAGCAGAGTTGTTAAAGCGGATCGGCGGGTTCACAGCCGCGAGTGGGTAATTGAAGGGCGCGCCATAGGGCCTGCGCTGTACACAAGGACACTGACCTATGGCCGCGGGACTACTGGAGGCGGCTGGCCGCTGTGTGGTTTTTATTTCAATACAAAAACAGGAAGACCCGTGACAGATACCCCAACTTAGGTTAACTTGTAAACAGGACAACATGGAAAGAGTTCAAACAGAATTAGTACAAACTGCAATTTTTCGGCTGTGTCACTCTGGCCCTGCTTGGGGGAGGTTGTGGGGGGGGGGGCGAGTGGAACTTTGTTCTTCTTGGGGGGTGAGGAGGGCGGAACCTACTTTTTTTTGCTTCCTTCTGACAAGTGTCCTGGGCCTTGGAGACAGAAATAAAGATACTGGTTTGAGAGAATCCTCGGGGACCAGGAGGAGGAGGGCAGGCTCTCACGGACAGAAAAATTGCAGATTGTTCACACAACACAGTCATGTTTCAAAAAGTACCAAGCTGATGAAAATACCATGATTATCTCTACTCAATGATTGCAATACTTGTAAAATGCTTCTATAAATCCGAATATGATTATCATGTAATTCCATAAAAATTATGCATCTGTCTCTAACAGTTGCTCTACTAGGCTAAAACTAAAGCTTCATAGACTGTTTCTAGAACTTAACAACTCCACTGCACAGATGTAAATTTTATACATTTTTTTTTTAACTGGTACAAAGAATTTAAGTTTTTATTACTTTCTTTTTTTTGGAAAAAAAGAAAAAAATAGAAACAGTGCTTTTTTATCACCTTTTTATTAATGTTATTTTTTTTTTCCCTCCCATAATATAAAAGTCAGCAATGATATCAATAATTTATTATACTGGAAGAAATATAAAAAGAATGCTTGTTGATGGTCTAACTAGCAGTTTTTGCCTAAATGACTAGCGGCTGGTTGAGAAGCTGAATGCGGCCAAGTGGAATGGTTTAAAGGGTGGGTTTGCACGGCTTCATTCAACGTCAACTTGGATGCGCAAAGTGCTTGGAGAAGCACTCCCTTAACAACATAACCTTTGGCTTGAACTCAATGAGTAACTTAGAACCGCTGACATGAGATTGTTGGTGCAGTGGGTCGTTTGGATTCGTCAGTTACTAGTCTGTGTTTCCTTTTAGCCCAAATCCCGGTCCCCATCCCCTAAGACCCTCCCCCCCCACCCTTCCCCGCTCGTAAAGTAAAATAAAGCAGATGCAGAAAAGAATGACTATTGTAGTCACTTACACTCTTCCCAGACAGCTGATAACCCCAGTAGCTTAAGATTCAGCATAGAGAATTCATTGACATGATAGAGCACTCTGGATATGGCCCTAAACCAGTTCTGATTCATAGCTAGCGTCTCTCTAGGTCAACCACAAAAACTCCTACAGCCAGCAACCAAACTACGGAACCTTCAGAAATTAAAGACCCACAATATTAAAATACACAGAACAAAATATCTGAGGTATAAGATAAAAAATGTAATTTTTTTCCTTTTTTTTTTTTTTTTTTTTAAATTTTTAGAGCTGCTAGAATGATGTACTACTGCGTGTATTGCAATACCCAGGCCTCGGAAAGCTTCCTCTCTCCCCACATTGGAAGGTTTTAATGGTTTTTGTCATTTAGTATGGAGCAAAACGGTTGTATCCCCCTCGGTATATACTAGCCTGCAATGAAGAAAGAACGAGACCCACATCATCAGCATGGCTCCTAGTCTTGGCATCAGTCAAGGGTGCAAAAGCATTCTGAAACAAAGCAATTTGAGGGGTGTGTTTTTTACATTTTCCTTTTGCAACACGTGGATCATCAAAAAAGACTAATGTGAAAAATAGACACTCAAAAGCAACCGAAATGGAGGCACCCCCTACCCATCCCAGGTCATTCTCGGAGAGCTACCGACAGGGCCGGTCCTGACCTCCCCCCCGCGTCTCTTTCTAGACAAGATCCCTGCAAGACCACGTTCCGTCGGCCAGTCCCGCTGGAGAGGACCTCGGACACAGGCTGGGCGATGGAAGGGTGCCCTGACTCGTTGGGTTGGCTTGTGCGAGTCACTAATGCGACATTCTGTCGGCAAAAGCTCGGTCTACACTCAAGAGGCCGAACGTAGACGGCAGACGGGCCGCAGCCATTCAACTCTCCTTTCCAACACATTCCTCAAGCGGGCTAGGTGTTGGGGCAGAGTTGCTGAACGCAAAGTCAGGATGAAAATTTAAAGCAACTGCTTGCTTGACTTGGCTCAACACCCTGGATGGGGTTTGCTCCCGAGAGGGGAGTTTACAGACGAATTGCTTGATGTAATCGAGCTTGTGCAAAATAATACATTTCCAAATCGTGGCTGAATTTCTGTGACCGAGCTCCAGTGAGTTGTCTGGTCAGGGCTCTAGATGGCAATGAGGTGGCACCTAACTGTTTCCTTTCTGTTTTCTAAAAGTACGGGCGATTCAGATGAATGCCTATGGGGATTTATTTTTAGGATAAGGACTGATATTCTTGATCCCGAGCAGAAAACTGCATGCCAGAAGCTTTTTAATGATGGCGTACGCTCTCACGTGCCGGGCACGTCTCACCGTACTCAAGAGTTCTAGTGCATAGAAGTTGGAACAAGTACAAGCAGATTCACCCCGCCCTCACCTCCCGTTTTCGCCCCCCCCCCCACCCTTCCCAAAACAAAAACCCAGATATCCCCCCCCCCCCCAAAAAAGCAAAAACAAAAGACAACTCCCAAACCCAGCTGATTCTTTCTAATTCCTGATGTACTAGGCACACACACAAAGCGTGCCCCTCTCTCTATTTTCTCTCCTGGGCGACTATGACTTTAAACATGAATTGTAATAGGGGAGGAGAGGCAGGCAGATTCTCAGCTGCCTGACAGCAGAGGCCTGGAAGTGTGCAGCTTAGCTCCTCTGAAGTCTGTGCTGGGGCTGGAACCTTGGGGCTATGTGAATGAGCAGCAAGGGAGGGAAAAAAAAAAGAAAAAAAAAAGTTCTGCATTGACACTGCATTCGGTTAGTGATGGATTTAATTATCAAAATGACTAATTATTCCATTAAGGTAAGTGCTCTGCTAGGTGAGACTTGCAAAATTAGAAATATAATAACTTACATGCACTACATTGCCAAGAAATTAAGACATTTATCAAGTTTACCGGGAGGATTAATGTGGCATTTTAGCTGCTGTTAGCACAAGAGACAAATTCAATTACGGGGAAGTGAGAGGACGTCAGCCGTCACCCCCTACTAAGGTCCCAGCTGGGGGAAGGGACGGGAGGCAGGAAGAAGTGAGGAGGAGGAGGGCCTGGTACTCACCATGGCACCAACGCTGTAGGTGGGGGCTGGAGCAAGTGTGTGGTGGTAGGGGTCGGCAGCATAAACTCGTCCGTAACTGCAAGGGAAACACCGGTGAGGATTAATCCATAAGATGCAATCACAGAGTCGTGATAGCCGTAAAATACAAAAATACCAAGACGGTGCAGAGGGGCCCTGTTTGTCCCAGAGGTTGGGAACACGGTCCCATCCACCACGTAACGCGAGAGGCGGCCAGCTGTGTCCTGACAGTTCCCTCCATCCCCATAACACTGCCGGCCAGAGGGTAATACATTTTCTTCTGTCTCGTAGAACCCTTCCCCCCGCTGCTCGAGGAGCTACCGCAGAGACTGAGGTAGGCAGAAGAAACAGCCTGAAAGTCCAGTACCCACAAAGGACATGTCTCCTATTCTCGAGAGAGATCATCTTTTCTCCTAATTTAGCTGTTCCCAATCACGTGAGACAGGGTCGGTCACAAAGGGTAAAGCAGCCTCGTCTGCAGTTGGGGCCCAACATCTCAGAAGGGACGATAACATGCACTTGGACAGGAGGACCCTTGAAGGCTTTGTAGGACCTTGCCCCCCACATACCCCACTCAAGAATTATTGTGATTTGATTTTGATCCTATCACCCCAGAACTTCTACCTCCTCCATCAGTGGTTGGGTTCTGAGAAGGGACCCATTTCACACCATATATATATATATTTTTTAAATATTTCGTTTATTTATTTGGCAGAGAGAGAGCGGGAAGCAGGCTCCCCGCTGAGCAGAGAGCCCGATCCCAGGACCCCGAGATCACGACCCGAGCCGAAGGCAGAGGCCTCAACCCACTGAGCCACCCAGGCGCCCCTCACACCGTATTTCTTGAGGATGAGATCTCGTCTTTGAGTTTTTCTGTGCCTCTCTCCCATCCTCCTCCCCCCACTACCATGCCTTTCGGTGCAGGCTTTGGAATAAGAAGGAAGGAGGGATCGATGCCTACTGAACGTCTGGGACTGAACGCAGCAATCGATCAGAAAGTAAGGTTCGGAGAGTTTAAGTTACTTGTTTGGGGTCACAGGGCCCAACGGAGTCAGAGCCGATCCTTGAATCGCTCAGGGCAAGCCCTACGCTCTGTCCTTGGTGTCCAGCACCCTTGCTTGACTGACCTACCAGAAACCTTCTTGGACACGGTGTGAACATCGCTCTTGCTAATGATCAAAGCTGAGGTTAAGCTCGGTGAGGCTGCCTGGAAGAGTCTGAAATGGAGACTCATGCACACGCCTCATTGAGGAGTCCTTTCAAAGGGACGCAGACAGGCCAGCAGGTTGGAGAAAGAGAAAGCGGCCAGGGTACGGTCGGAGCTGGAGGCCAACTTCTCCCTGATCCTGTGAGCTGCCCCCCAGAGGTGACCGCCCCTGGAGACAGGTATGTTGGTCTGTGGGAGGTCAGCATGAGTGGTGAGCTGCCATGAGGAGCGGACGGTGACTTCTGGTTCCAGTGACCCTGGCAGCGGGTAGTTCCCTGCAGGAGGGAGCAGCCAGCACAGCAGCTGGGGGATGCGTGCGTGGCCCCGCCGTGAGATATATGTCCGTTATCCATGGCTTGTGACTCTTGGCCTTGGCCTTAGGGATCGGAGGAACAAGGGAGGAAGGGTTTGCACTCCCGACCTTCCGCTCGCCTCCCATCTCTTCCAGTCTCTCTTGCCTGTATTTATATTCCTCTCCTGTCTTTCCCCCATTTTCCTTCCCATCCTCTTCTTCACCTTGGAGGGTAAGAATGTCCTGGCTGGGTCTCACTCAGGTGCTCACACCACGGAGTCTGGACGTGGGGAAGACCCAAGAGAGCTTCTGTAACTCTCAAGGTCCGAGTCAGACCCCGAATGGAAAAGAAATTTCTGATTGTACTGAGTTCTCATTGGCTGTGTCCTACTCCTAAAGCCTGCTAGATGAGGCTCCCTGCTTCAACGCACCGCATTCTCCTGATCCTCCCCCGGAGGGGCAGGAATGGAGGATTCTTTTCTGGGGTGACCCTCTCAGGCAAACTAAGGAAGAACCAGCCCCTCTTGCTTTTCATTCTTTGGGACACTCTTGATTGATTTGGGTCACTCAGATGGCTTTCAGTTGACAACACTCCCTTTCTCTGGGAGGAAGAGCAGTTGTGTGTGTTAAAACAAGGAAGATAAGTTTTTCTAGAAATCTTACTTTCACAGAGGTCACCCGTGACAGTTGGGCCTCTGCCCACATAAGTAGGAGAAGATGTGAATAGGGGTCAGAGGACATGATCTAAGAGTTTGGTGCTGATACTCGTGTTGTGAGAAAATAGTAACCACTAATAGGATTATTTTAATGCACTTTGACCCAGCAAAGCTGGTCTTATGAATAGGACATAAAATGCCAAGATAAACTGAAAATCCCAGGGAATTTAGTAAATGATGCCAGAGCATCCCTTTGATGGTGTTCCTTCCAAACGAGTATGAAAGTGCCCATCTCGAGAATTTTTTTGTTCCCGATTTTGGGGGAATGGTTTAACTGGCAAAAATTTCCTCTTTCGAGACGATAACATACTGATGGTCTGAAAGTATTCAGTGAGGATGTGTAGCTCCCAGCTCTGCCTCCACATACTTTACCGGTGAATTCTTATTTGCCTGTAACCCTGGGCAGAGCCTCAGCCTTCGTGGAAAACCCAAGGTAACAATTTGGCAGGACGCTTTTCCAAGGCAGAAGAAAAACACAGCCGGACCGAACTATTCCTCGTAAATGAGCAGGCTCCTTTTCTCCTCGGGGTGACCTCTACCTTCAGAATCCGATGGTTTTATTATGATTAATAAATTTCATTTCCACCGAGGAAAAGGGACCATGTCAGCTCAAACTGAAAGCAAGGAGGCTTCTTTTCAAATGCTAATTTCTAAACACGCCCTTGTGTGACACTACAATTTAGACACAAGGTTATTAGGGAAGACGCGGCCTGGAGCGCTGCTCTCGCGGCAGAAATGCCAGGCACGTCCGTGACTCGATGTCCTCAGAGCTGGCTAAGCCCAGCCCAGAAAACTGGCATTTCCCAGGGACCTCCAGGGAAGGGATGGGAAAGTGTCCCACGACCGCCACGGTATGAGGGACCTACACATATATCCCCAGCCTCCACGCCACCCGTCCCTCCGGCCGAGTGGACAGCGGTGCAACCCGGTCCCCAGGTTCCCCACATCCCATCCAGCAGAAGTTACAGATGGAACCTTCCACGTGTCCACCTTTGTCCGTTCACGCTATTACCACCCCAACCTCAGCCAGCAGGGTTTGATCGGAACCGAATGCACAACAGCCTGAAGTCTTTTCTCTCCGCTTCCACTCGGGCCTCTTCCCACCACCCGCCGCTTGGATCTGTAGCTAACAAACCTACCCTCCAGCCTCTCTCTCTCTCCATTCATCATCTACCCAGGTGAGCATAAATCTAATGATATCACTTCCCTGCCTCAGCCCCTCCAGTGGTTTTCCACTGATCCCAGAATAAACCCCAAACGTGCCTGAGTCGCCCCTGCTCCTCCTCCAATCCCCTCTTGCTCGCTCTGCCCCTGGCACACGGGCCACGTCGCTACTCCGTGACCCCGTGCAAATTCCTTTTCTCCTCACAGTTGTGGCACGTCTCTTAACAGTGTTTCCCACCTCTCCCTCATTACTGACCCCTCCTGCCCGTGCCAGGAACGTCAGCCCCACGGAGGCTGGGCCAAGTCTGTTTTGTTGCCCTTTTTATCTCCAGCGGCTGCCACAGCGCTGGCGAACCAAGGGCCAAGCCATTGTCGCTGTGTGAGTGAGGGCAGCGGGACGAGGAGTAAGCAGGAGAGAAGACACTCGCGCCCGTCCTTGGGTTTGCTGAAGATTCTAGGTCAGCTGCTCCCGGAGCCATTCAAAACCCTTCAGGACACTCCGAAGGTAGGTTTCTGGGGACTCTGGGAGTACAGTGTGTGTCATTTCACGGCACCCCTGAGAGGTCACAGAATACCAGCCAAGATGCCGTCAAGTCCAACAGACCTCTTTAGGGAAAAGCCAACCCAACCACGAAATCGAAGATAACGGCTTTGCCGGTGACCTCACCATGGCTGGCGGCCATGTCATCGTGACCCCTCCTTTTTTTTGACCTTAGCAGCAAGCGAAAACCAGGAGGCTGCCCGTGGTGCTGGGGAAAGCAGATCCAAGTTCTGCCTTTGCAACGTCCCTTCTCAACGACTAGGTAAGTCCCTCTCTCCGAGCCTCATTTTCCTGTTCGCATAAAGTGGTATTATTGGGTCTGAGCCCGAATTCATAAAGTGCATGGAAAGAAACCAGGTACATTTTAAAGCGGTCTACAGCCAGGAGACCTTACTGAGGACTTGCCCAGCCAGGCTCGCACTCCCCCTTGCCTCTACAGGCCAGGAGTCTGGGCGGAAGATTCTCGTAGCTCCAGCAGTCAGCACTGTCCACTCTGTGAGGTACAGATGTAGTCAGAGGTGCTGTATTTGAGCCTAAGGTTATGTTGGGACTACAGTGCATCACTGTGCTTCCCGTTGAGTGTGAAATGAGCACCTGTTTTTGTTAAAGTGCTTTGTCAACTCTCCTGAGAGATGCAAATATTACTTATTACCATCAGAATTTAGTTGAAATGAGCTGAGTGCTAATGAAACACCATAGAGCTGTGTTGGGGCCCAGACCAGGAGTCTAGCACGCTGAAGTGATTTTCTTACAGGGACATAGTAAGAACACTAATTCTCCCATCTGTATTTTACTCTCTCTCAATTAAGAGGCTTTATGCCCCCTCGGGCCTTTATTCTCCTGGTAGCATCACTTCCCCAGACCTCCTGTCCCAGAGATAGCTGGGGAAATCCTGAGGGAGTGAAAAACCCTCACCCCACAGATGAAGTTCCCAGTGGCGTGTAGGTGCCCCCCAAACACCAACAAGTGTTGCAGAGTAAGCTTTTGGAAGAGTATGCATTCTGATCGCTGGGGTGTGTGCTGTCATGAGGGGCCCGAGCACCCGCCTCGTTCTATCTAAGAGATGGTTCCAACAGCCTGCTCTTTGGAAAGCCGTGGTGAAGCTAAGGGATGTTCCCCTTCCTGGAGGGTCCACCCCGTGAGAAGACAGAAGCTAACCTGCCCGGGAAGAGGGGCTCCTCATCCCGCTGCATCACTCTGGTTTCTTGAGCTTTTCCAAACGAAAAGCCAAAGGACTTTTAAAAGAAAACCCTCTGTTTTTCATGGCCGCTGGTATAACCCAGCGAGAGGCTGTTGCTGTCCCCCCATCCAGAAAGGAAGCCTCTGGAACACTGTTCCAGATCAGGCATGCTTTGCATCTGGGAAAATGCTCTGCTCTCGGCAATTCTCAGTGGCTGGCAAGGAGCTACCGTGAACACCGCTGAGGAGCAAGACGAGGGTGCGGGGGGGCCCCAGCTCTGTCCCCAGCTCCTGCAGTACTTCCTGCCCTGATGCAGCTGCACATCAGTCCAGTTTCAAAAACAGAGTCTTACGGGTACTTATACTTTCTACTGACCCATCTCCTCCTCCCTAAATAAGAATGCAGCAGAACGTAGTGTGATCCCACGGTCCTACTGAAAGGGGTGGAAGACTTCTAACCAAGCCCTCAATGGTTCTGGCCCGCAGGAGCTGACAGGTCCACTTGGCTGTGGGGTTTCTGTGAGCTCAGGAGGGAGACAAAATTCCTCACTTTGAAAGATGAAAGGCTGCCTCCCAGAATATGGGAGGCCACGGAAGGCCTTTCCAATTCCTGGTGGGGACAGCTCGAGCTATCTGAGAGAGGGTCGGGCTCTCACTCTCATGCAGCGTCTACCCGACAACCCAGAAGGCTCGGGGTGCAAACCATCCTTTCTGAAATCACACCACAGCACAAGTTTCAGGCTGTGTAGTCTGGGTTAGCATAACTATGTGCACTGGTTTGAGAAGATCTTAGGATAGAAATGGTTAATAATGGGCAAGATTTGGGGCAAATCTTCCAGGGTCATTCACAGCAAAGACAATGAGTTCGTCTCTGTCTATTATCAAGAGACACGGAACCACGGGGGGAGGGGGATCAATCCGGTTCATGTCCACAGGAAGAGACAAGAGGATTCACAGGGTCTTCGGCCACACCTCTTGGATCGCCACAATAGGGGCAAGTCTTCTTGGAAATATTGGGAAAGAATTCAGAGAGAGGAGTTAGAAGGGGTTGCTCCTGTTCACTTTCCTATGGAGAGTCTACTGCGGTCTGAGGGCTCAACGAACATGTTCTCTAAGGAAACACTCCTCTCTGATTACTCGAGCCTCTCCTAGGTTTAGTCCAGAGCATGACGTTTGTAGAGCATGGTGGGGGTGGTGGGAGGATGACCAAGCTTTATTCCAAAAGCTTCGGAAGATACACAGGAGAGGAACTCAGCCAGTCCCAAGCTGACAGCATCTACAAAACCACTCCAAGGGTAGCACTGGAAGAAATTCCCCAAATGAACACCATGAAGTCTTCTCCCATTCAGACATTTCTGAATGCTGTTGTCGCTCACCTCCTTAGCCTGGATTTGAAATGGTGACCCTCCCCAATTACCTAATACATTTTTCAGCCTCGTGTTTTCTTTGCTCAGAACCAGTGGGAAAGCATCCTCTGGATTCTCCAGGTTCTAACTAGGAAGCCGAAGAATTTGCCCATCCACACTGTCACACGTCTGAGCTGTGTGTGTCTAAGCTCCCCTGTAACGTGTGTAACGTCTGTGGGAAACAGACCAGACCACCCCTGGCATCAGCCATTCTGTACCCTCTCCATGCAATTCAGAACCGCCCACAGAGCAGGTCGGAGATAAAACCTTGATTCCGGATCCATCAGGGTAACAGCCACTGCCTGGGAGCTGCAGAGACGCAGGGAGTCCTGCTTTTGGCTGTGTTCCTTCAGTCTTATAAAGGCTTATAAAGCTCTTTCACCTTCTCTGTGTCCTGACAACCGCTCTACCAAAATCAAAATCACTAAGAAATCCCCATCATGCTTTGAAATTAACGTGGCCCCCAACTAGGGTTCATCCTACTGGGGGAACCCCAGAGAGTAATCTTGGAAAGTTTATCTCCTCTTTGAGCCACTTTCTCCATCTGTGAATGGGGGTAACCGTGCATACTGACTGCATGAGGCGTTCTCTCCCAGGTGGGGTCACGACACTAAAGCCCGTGGAGTACGTCGGTCAGAACTACCCCTGGGGTAAGCATCTGGAGCCTTATGGGAGTATATCAAAGATTCCGAGAGCTTAACGAGCAGGCGTACAACACACGCTCACTACACCCTCAGTTGGAGGCAAAATTACAACACAGAGTCGTGACACACTACCACAACCCAGGTTATCTGTCGCATCATCTTAATGACTGGTGAGTATCCCTCGCCTCTAAGACACCAGTTCTTGGGGTGCACGAACCCTTTCAATACTCATTTGAGGAAAGCAGATGAAAATCTGACTCTGGAATGGTACCGTCCACTACAAATGTAATGGGCCAAAGATGAGCCTTTTGAAGTTTTATAGTAGCCACATTAACAAAGTGAAAGGGGCGATTCATTTTTATATATTTAATCCAACATATTAACATATTGCAATGTGTAATTAACATATTGCAATGTGTAATCAACTTAAAGGTTATTAATATTTTTACATAATTTTTGTACTAAGGTTTCAAAATCTGGTATGTATTTTATACTTACAGCTCGTCTCAATTTGGACCAGCCACGTTTCAAGGACCCTGTAGCCAAATGTGGTTAGTGGCCACCATCCTGCAAAGCACAACTGTAGGAAAACCTGTCCTGTGTTCTCACCACTGAAAGGGGAAACATTCCGGACTGATCAGCTCTGTGGTTCCCACAGAATTAGGAGTTACTGGGAGAACTTGTAAGATCACAGGTTTTCAGGCTCCATCTCCAGACCTATAAACCAGAATCTCTGGGGCAGGGACACGGAAGAGGAAATGGATTCTGCACTTTTAATAACTGCTGTTCTTTTCTTTAATTCAAATTCTGCGCTGAGGCAGCACTCCCTCACTCAGGCTAAGTCAGAGCTATCTGGGTATCTTTAATTTTTATACAGTATCCCTATTGCTTCTAACAAGCTTTGAACTATACCTGGTGCACAGCAAGCTCTCAATAAATGTAACATTTTTACTAAGTCCCTTTGTTGACATGCTCCCTGAACACCCTGTTCTCTATTATAATCCACATCACATTTTATCGGAAACAGACCAATTAACTACAGATCAATCTGCT
>CM053621.1:4906371-4936683 GCA_028646535.1 Procyon lotor | reverse complement strand
CCCCCCCCCCCCCCCCCCCCCCCGACTGCTGCAAGAGACTCCCAACTAGTGCTCCTTCTGCCCCTGCCCCGTGGCGATCTGTTCTCCCCAGTGCCATCTAACTCACCATTAAAATGAGGAGGCAGATCACAGCTGACCCTCTAAGGCCTTCCTAACACACTTAAATCTCGAGTGGTTTCGAATTCTCCAAGTCCGAATTTGTTCTTAGCCCTAAAGGTCTTCCTGCTTTGATCTCCAAAACTCTTCCTTGTGTTCAGATGGCCTGGCTGGCCACCTCGGGCGTGCCTCAACCCCATGGCAGTTGCACTTGCTGCTTATTCAGCCTGAGACGCTCACGATGCTACCATGACGTACCTGGATCGCACCCTCACTTGATTCAGGTCTCTGCTCAAACGTCACCCCCTCAGAGAGGTCCTCTCTGCTCAATGAACCTAAAGTAACACTGCATCCGAGTTTCTCTCTGGCTCTCTGCTCTTTGATTCGTGATAGCTGCTGTACAATTTGCCATGCAAGTACATCACATGCCTTTGTACCTCCATGTGGGGTGTCTGTCTGGTGTTGGCTACAAAGGAGGCTCTTTGAAGGAAGGGCTTTTCCTGGCTTATTTAAAGCCGTGTCCTGAGGGCTCAGAACACTTGCAGATACACAGTGATGACTCACTACATATTAATGAACTGACCTGAATTCCCAGCTGTTCTGCCAAACTAATGAACTTGCTTTGCAACCTTCACTGGAGTATAAGACCCATACTCCTACCACTACCATCACTAGCCAGTCCTGGAAAAGCTCCAGTGAGTCACAATGGCAGGGAGCCCTCGAGTCTAAGAAGGGGAAATCGTCTTGTCCCCTGTCCCTGCCACCTCTTGCAGGACCCAACTCATGAAAGGTTCTCGATGTTACGGAACGGGAAGCTGAGTGTTGGACACATGCACGCTGGGGGTTCGGGGCTGCTGTCAAAAGGCCAGGTGCCAGAGTCGCCCCCATTGAGTAGCTTGTCCTCCAGGAGCAACCAAACCAAACCAACGCCAAAACCAAACAACGAATACCACTGCCGGAGACACTGAATCAGAAAACAGGTACAGTCTCACAAACCGCACACACGAGCCAGGAAGGGTTCTTCTAACGTGGCTAACAAAAGCAGAAGCGACATGTTGGCATCCTCTCCAAAAGACCCAAGTAAGAACCGTCACTTTCCCTTTGGGGACAGGAAGAAGACCCTCTCGGGGCCACAGATCCTACGGTCTCGCGATCTTCATCTCACCATCTTTACCCCGAGCCACCGACAAAACCGGCCAGCTCTGCCCCACAGGCCGCTGTGTAAGAATCACGCGTCTTTATGAGACTTTCAGTTATTAAACCCATAGAGCCCTCCAAACTGAGATTTTAAGTGTCTTGCTGATTTTTTCCTTCGTTTAGAAGACACTGGGATCCCGGAGATCGCAGGATTCAGGAGACCTGCCCTGAGGCGTGGTGTTGTGCACGCAGGGGTGGTCCTTTTAGTTAGAGTGGGGGCGCCCTGGGTTCTCCCAGCACAGGGGAGACGAGGCGCTCAGAGATTCCGTCGAAACCATGAATCCCAACCTCTGTGGACCCACCAGTTCTGATTTTCCATATTCACTCTGTGAGGAGGGAGGACTGGCTCGGAGATAATTTGACATTTGATTGATACGGGTGTCTCCTTTTTCATGCTTGGTTCAAAATTCAGAGTTCGAATTGAACCTTATGAAGCATACAACATATATTAATATGGCCATCAAAGCAACAGGGATCTCTCTCTCAATATGAAATCTGATCAATAGCAATTCATTAAGAATTTACCGAGCAGCCATCCTGTACCTGGGAAGGTAGGTGAAAACACTCGCTCTACCCAGGCCAACGTTCGTTATCTGTGGCCTCTTTCAGGAAGTGTGTGGACCACTTACAAGGCACAGTCTGTTAAGTCACAGGATGAAATCAATGCTTGCCTCTTAAAGCTGCAACTTTGCAGTGTTTGATCTATGATATCAAAATATAACCTAAGATACACCGGGACGTGCATACATTTTAAACAGGAGAGGTGCAGGCGGTGGAAGTCAGCATATCCACAGACGGCATCCAGTAACATTTTAAACCAGCATCCCTCCCCACCGCAGTCAGGGAGTCATGCTCCCTTTCCAAGGTCCTGAAGACGTCAAACGTCCCTTGCATCCCACGAACACTCCCCACCACCCCAGCTACGCAACTATCCATCCTCTACTATGACATATTAGTGCAGTGTTAGGGATGCCACCGGCTCTCACAGGGAGAAACAGAGGTTTCAGGCCAGGGCTTGAGGGAAATTAGGGGAGCCCTTATCCAAGGGGTTTCATAGAGATGGAGTAAGCTCTCGCTTTAAAGTACGAGCATGCGTACCTCCTGAACTCCCGAGGTAAGACTTTGCAGCCATTAAAATACAGAGACTGAGTCTATCAACTAACCTTTTACAACAGAAAGGCCTGGCGACATGTGCCTAGTTCGTCCTCACCAAAAACTGCAAGGAGGGAGTGCAGCGTTAGCGAGCCAGCCGCCATTTACTGCTTTGTTGATAAAATGTGATTGGTAGCAGATGAAGTTCTAGCTGCAAGGTTCTGTGCAATGTGGGGTTTTCAAGGTCAGGACATACCCAACTACATCTTCACGAGCCGTACAGTCCTCCCTTGTGGGCTGGAAGCAACATACTGGGAAGATTCCCTAGTAACTGTCTCGGTCAAAGTTTAGGCTTAAAAGCAACAAAACAAAACAAAACCAAAAAACCCAAAACCCCAAACCAAAACCAAAACAAAACCAAAAACCCCGAATCTGGTAGCACTCACCTATCTTGACATTTAATCAAGTAATTCCATGCTAATGAAAGTCCAAACATAACTGTTCTGAACCCCATCAAAGCAAAAAGACAGGCATTATTTTGACGGACACATCATGCAACATGGTGGTTTCCATTTGCCAATGCTCTGATTCCAAAAGCAGAAGATTTTGTCTCTCTAAATCCTGCTACTTGTAATAGGTTTTAAAAGAAAGGAGACAGAGGATCTTTGATTAATAGAATGAAGATCCCCTTCTCGTGAGACAGAGATAATTATAGTCCCCAATGCCTCTCTCTGTGTTTCTGGATTCAGTGTTTTATAACCAGTCACTCAATAAAGATCCCAAATAATTCACATATACATCTGTGTGAATCCAGACAAAAATATGTCTAAAAACATACAAGTCACACGTCTGTGTCCTTAATCTCCCATTCGGCATTTTAAGAGAACTGCTTATACCGTAAGATTGTTCTGGGGCTTCATTTAACATAGTTTTACTTTTCTAGATCATGTATTATGAAAACTGGAAATAAAATATTCAAGTTAGCAAAAACACCTAGTATCTTTCAGACAGCGGAGCCTAAAGGCTTCAGCTATACTCCAAAGATATACGCACTTTGTTTTTGTTTTTTTGTCTTTTTTTTTTTTTTTAAACTCAACTTTCTAGAGTGACCAACTGCAGCATGTGAAGAAAAAAAAAAAAAAGAGAGAGAGAGAGAGAGAGAATACTGAGCTTTGGATGGATGCACCAAGAAGTAGCAATGTTTGTTACCTGCAGAGGTGTTACAAGAAATTTCATCTGCTGCAACGAAGACGAACTGATTTCTGGAAGAGAAGATAAAATTCACAATACTGCTCGCTCAGGGGGAAATGTGCTCTCTGCCAACTGGGTGGATGTATTCAGATGCGGGGAGGGAGGGGTGCTTCTTTTGAATGGATGTTGCAAGGAAATGTGTCGCTACATCTTGGACCTCGAGAGTTTAGAAAGATCATGAACAGGCATGCGGGGACCTTGCCAGCGGAATCCTGGTGATGTCAGAATGGGGGCCATGTACACACTGTTGCACCATCATATTAATACTGAGTGTTACACGAACTTCATGCCAGGGGATGTTCCTGGGGCTAGGGTAACTCATATCGCGCTGGGATTTCTGCACTGAACGGAGACAACATTTAAAGAAAATACAGACTGTGTGTTGGGGAAACGGGATGCTAGCTATGAAAATCGTAACATGCCGGACTTTATTATTGTGGTGTAATATAAAAAAAAAATTACTTGAAAAGAAAAAGAAATGCTGTCATTTCAGAAGAGAATGTTATATGGTATCATGTTATGTATAATAATTTCCTCACCAAACTAGGCTGGCTGCATAAAGAAGGTAAGAGCACTCATCTACTGGAATGAATCCTGTCTTACCAAATTATTTTTAATGATGCAGTAATTTAAGAGAAAATTAAAATGGAAAATGCTATTTTACTTTAGTAAATCCGGAAATCTACTAAATTTGTTTAGT
Organism: Procyon lotor; assembly: GCA_028646535.1. Classification (NCBI taxonomy): domain Eukaryota; kingdom Metazoa; phylum Chordata; class Mammalia; order Carnivora; family Procyonidae; genus Procyon; species Procyon lotor. Next base: position 4,932,347 of record CM053621.1, on the reverse strand, counting down.
AAATCTGGAAAATGATGAAACTCTCTTAAGACGTTTCCAACTATGGCATTTGCACAACGAAATGTGTTCTAATTCCGACGTCCTGTTTATTTCTCTAGAAATAAGAACGTCTGTGGGAGGCAGATTATAAAAATTAAGAGATGGGCTAGGCTCTTTAATGCCTCCAAAGTGGCCATATAGTCTTCTGATTCTCATTGTTAGACTTTACTGTGCCTATGAATCATTAAGAAGCAAGATAAGTGCATTTTTGGGGTTCTTGGTTGACTGGTCTTGTTCAAAGGTTTCAATGCTTCCAAAAGTATCTGGCGATTGAGCACTTCCTAAAACATCGTAAGAAAGTTTTACCATTGGAAGAGGTACACCCTAGAATATAAATGGAGCCACTGTTGGAAAATCCACTGGAATTTACCATCCAGTTGAAAATTCTAGCCATTTCCACACCAGTGAAACCTAAGCAAAATTACACATGCTCTGCGAATAGTATTCTCTATGTTTCTCTTCCACATAACAGAAGTCACAGCCCAGTTCACTGGTCTCCTCTCTTAAAAGACTAAAAGTTAGTGTCCCTGGATTTTTGCTGTCTTTTTGCTTAGACAGACTTTTTGAGCCCCACCACTATCTGGTTTCAAATTCCTGAGGTCTGAGGAGCAGTACAATTCATATCCCTGAGAAGGAAGATGTTTGGGTTGAATATTTGTTTTGACTTTTTACCCTCGACTTATTACTCAAGGGGCAGTAAGAGATGGACACCCCAATCACACGTATGTGATTCTTGGGTGGGCCAAAAAAGCACCTGGCAGGATTTCTGTTCTATAGTACACCTACAAGAAGAACATTTACCATAACCAAGGGTGGCCACCTGGTTTAACCAGAGGGGCAGGCTCTTTGTTATAGCCATTCTCCTGTTTAGGGGGCAGGCCTCATTAGTTAGGTGGTTCTATCCAGTTCAGATCCTACAATCCATCCGACTTCTGCATTTTCCCTAAGGAACTGTCCTGCCTGCTAGACATTAGGAAAACCATGAGAGGCACCAACAGATATAAAATGATGATTGAACATGGAAAACCTTTACGAATGCAACCTACAAGCATGTTTATAAAGACACTAGACTTTTTTCTTTAATTGTACCAGAATTTTAGGAAATGCGATGGTTGTCCTGCACAGCACTCTTCCTTGGGACATGATATACTAACTCTGAAAAATAAGGCTACCATTTCTCCATTCCCTTCTTAGTCCTCTCTCTCTTAGGTAACATATATTTTGAATTTTCTTAGAGTATATTTATGATTCCTGAGCAAATTTCTGAACAAAGGGGGCGACAGCCAACTATCAAATCAAATCTATGCCCAAGCATAAGGTTATGGCCACGAGTGATATTGTAGGGGAGAGGCCAAGGACTCTGCGGCAGTGCTAACAAGGAATTATTACAAAGTATTTGCGAAAAATAGTAGCCATTTGAATGTAGCGATTCTACACAGATTTTTTTTTTTCTTTTATTTCCACCCAAAGAGTCCTGCAACATCCAGGAAGATTTCCCTAACACTTCAGCAAACTGCCTTTCTATGGAATTCATTAGTTCCATGGAGTCATCCTGTATGATGAGCCCTCCCCACCCCCACTTTAACCAACTGATTATAAGTACAATGAATAGGAAATGCTCGCAAATAATAGCCTGGGGAGGGATGTCAGGCCAATACGGCCCACATACGAGGCCAAAAGAGGAATCTGGGTAGAGTTATAAGGGACAGGTTTCATGGCGATGACTCTGTCTACTACGTTATGCCATTTTTATATATGGTCTGTTTCTCCCCACTGGACCTTTAAGACAAACAACCTACCTTAGCCCATAAATGGATCATATGTGACCCTCTCTGTGGGATCATTTACCCCAAATGACCAGAGAGAGGGAGGTATGATCAAAGAGATTAATGACGGAGCTGGGAATTCAGCTCTCCCCAAGCAGGGTCAGGACAAACCGAATGACCACCTCAGTGCAGGTGGTCAGAGGGCTCAGCTCTCAAAGCAGAGGGGAGGCTGGCACGGGGCCTGACCCCTTACGTCAATCCTAGTCTGCTCTGCGCTCTCAACAAAGACTCAAGAATTTAAACTTCCCGAGCAGTTGACTTACAGCAAACTGGTTGTGGACAATAAAGCCTGGCCAAGTGGTTCTCGGCCATGGCTTCCCTGGTAGAAACACCTGGTGACCTTCTAAAATTCCCAGTGACCAGGCTGCACCTAAGATCAGTTGACAGGCTGGGTCTCGGGCACTGGGAGTTTCTAAAGGGCTCCAAGGCACTCTGTACCAGCCAAGGTTGAGGGCCACTTGCCTAGCTGAATGGTTCTCCCAGGGCTGCTCCCTAGGCTTACAAGGAGAGGTTAAAATAATGTGAATGCTGACGCCCTTCTCCTGTGCTCCTAGCCTAACCGGTGTGGGGCAAGGTACAGAATGAGGCGGCTTACGAGAGGCTTGGCACCAGATTCCTCCATCCACCACAGGTGAGAAGCACTGGGTATGTCACAAATGCCAGCGGACAGGGAGTTGAATTACCGAACCTCTGGAAACTTTTGCTTCTTCTTGCAACTTCCATTTTGCCATCCACTGCGCTAGCCTCTCAGGCAACCGAGCTGTGTGGCTGCCGAGGACAGAGACACCCACATGGCTCAGGAATGGTCCCTTCTGGTTTCCGGAGGCCTTCTGAGAGAATGGACAGGAAACCTCGTTTTTGAAAGCGAGGCTGGTCTACAGTGGCCACGCTCTCGTGCTCTCTGCATCTGCTTCCTCCCCTGTCCCTCTTCTTTAAGCACTTCCCATGGAAAACTCGAGAGCATCTTTGCGGGGTCTCCCCACTTTCCTTTTGAGTCTATCTCTAATTCTCAAACCATTTTTTTTTCCACCTGAATTTTATTTTTATTTTTATTTTTGAGCCTTCCCTCTACTGCAGAATCTCTCAAACTTCCCTGAAAATCTATAGGTGTCTGGGTTTCAGCCCTGATTACCCGAATGAGAACTTCCAGGAGGGAGGTCTGATCATCTGTATGTTTGGCCAGAACACTGACCAGCTCTGGGGGCCCCATTCACACTGTCCTAAGTGGCTGGTGCTCCTGAAGAGAATCATGGTCCCAGGTAATTCATACCATGGGGAAACTTGGGAACATTGCTGAGTAATTTCCTGCAAGTTCATTCCCATTTTCATTTCAGTGCCTCAACTTTTCCCAGGAAGACTGCTTGACAGGGGGAGCCTTTGTGGGAGGAGAGAGGATTACAAATTTAAGAAACATAAGGAAATGGTTGATTACAGAGCATAAGGGAGAAGGCTACATTTGTCTTGAGACTTTGCAATGTTGATGTCAAAGAGCCACTGACCTACTGTTGATGGAGTATTGATCCATGACAGGTGAAGGCCAAGCCTTGTATCTATGCCTTGAATGATTTAATCGTCCTGACCACCCCTCTTCCTATCCCAGTCTTTATAGACAAGGAGGCAGAGGAATAGCAGGTCAAGGAGCACGCACCAGCTGGTAAGTGAGGGTGGTCAACCATGATTGGGTTGGCTCAAGACCCGACTCTTGTTCACTTGCTGAAATTGGACTCAGGGGTGCCCACACAGGGGTACTGAGTCAGCAGTAGAGGGTCACGTCTCTACAGAGGGACTTCCTGATACTGTTCTGAACCTTCTATTCCTCCCAGAAAAAAAAATACAGTATTTGGATTCCCCTTTGAGTAGGATGTTAATTGAGGCTTGAGAGAGATAATTATATCCTGCTTTAACAACTTGGGATGTGGAATGGCATGGGCCATGGTCTTTCTCTCCTTTCATTCTATTACCAGACTTCATTATGTTTTACGACGGTTTTCATAGACCAACCATCTAGACTGAATCTGACCCAGCGGGTGGTACATTTAAATTAGTCCTGTGACCTGTCATGTCATCCTTATATCCCACTTTTCTTCTTAGGCTAAATCTCATCTCTCTGCAATTTTCTTTCTTCTAAAAATTACCCACGGCTGAATTCTAAGAGACAAATTAAAAGAGTAGCCAGCCAGTATTGCTGGAGGGAATGTGAGGAGCTGGATATCAAGAGAGAGTAAAACCTGTGGTACAGGCAGGGACGGGGGGAGGACAGACGGGACAGACGGGGAATGGTCTCCCATCGGAGAGCACCGGTTTTAAGTTTCACTGTTAAATATTCTAGTGGCTTCTCTTAACTCTCTTAGGTCACTATTGTTACACAAAGCTCGGGGTGGATATCACACATGGCAAGTTTCTTCTTGTGTCCAATGCTACGAGTATCGAAGCTAGCGTGTGCACACACCGATATGTGATTGATACCCTCCAAAGCTAGGTAGTAAAAAATCCCCAGAGCCTTAGAAGTTGTTCCTCTGGTCTGGCAGGTGGCAGTCAAGATGCCCCAAGATGACAGTGGCACAAAATCAAAATAATCCTCTCTGTAGGTTCTGGGGCACCTGTTGGTTATAAGGCAGAGTTTCTCAACTCGTGACTGCCTCTTACAAATCAGCTACTATATCGGTACATACATACATATCTATACACATAGATATATAAGTGAAATACTATCTATACACATAGATATGTAAGTGAAATACTAATGACCGGGTCCATTTCCCAGTCTTTTAAGTCCGAATCTTCAAGAGTGGTTTCCAGGCCTGGGTATTCCCAAAAAACCAGCTCGGTGATCCTAACTTGTCAGCCAGCACTGAGAACTCACATGTGACTCTGTATTTCTTTGGACTCATGTGCCTACCTCTGCAGGAAAGAGAGCTGTGTCCTCTGGTTTTTCAATTAAACTGCACTAGTGTTGACTGCCGCGGTTTTTAATCATTAATATTTCAATTTTTGAAAATTATATAATTATACATATTATTTAATATATTACATGTACTTATTAATTTTTTACAACTGTGTTTACCAGGATGCTCCCCTTTAGACACTGGGGATTAGGGCAGGAATGCACACTAATCCGGAATTCTCACGGTTCATGCAAAGAGGTTGCGGGAAGGGTCCTAGGGAATCGCACCATGAATGTTTTCTTAAGAGTTAAATGTAATATGTGGAAATAAGGTGCTTCTGTTCAAATTGTTCTTGCTGGTTTTACCACATAGTTTACTGATCTTGTTCATTCAGTCCTCAGATGGGGAGTGAGGGTCTGCCACCTGCCAGGCACCCAGCTACGCCACAGGGATAGGACATTATGCTCCCGCCCTTTAAATCTTGAGATGCCCTGTGGAGCATCTGCCTAGGCTGCTTGGAAGCTCGTAACCTAATTTATATTTCAGCTTCACTGCCTAGAAAGCAGGACTGACTGACTCGGGATCAGTATTTTAATTCCCTCACCCTCCCTCCTCAGTTTTAAAACTCGAGAATCATAAAAAGCCCGTTCAGATTTGTATTTCCCCCTGCCCTGCGGTTATTCCTATTTCTATTTTAGTTTTGAACTGTGTGTACTTTGAGAGGCTGTGGCAAAGTGCAGGATGAGATGGGGTGTAAACCAACCAACCAGCAAGCAAACGAACTCCAGCCTCCTCTGAAAGGGTCTCTCCTGATCCTTTTTATCTTATATCCTTTAACATATATGTAAAATCATTTCATTTAGCCTCAGTTGCTATTCCTAACATCGTGTACATAAAAAGAGAATAATAATTAAGTTTAACTGGGAAAGGAGAGAAGTGCTCTGAATCTATCCCTGATTTGAATATTTGAATCTCTCTCTCCAAAACTGCTGCGTTTCGGGAATCCAGATCCAAGTCCATCTCCACTCCATGGAGACTCTGAGGGCAGTCCACAGCTGTAATTTTCATTTTTCCAACTTTGAACAGTCTCCGAAAAATCTACTACTTTTTTTTTTCTCTGCTAAATACGGAACTAATGGTGAATCCGGAAGCCCTCCCCTATCGCCTTCCTGGGCCTCAGTTTCTTCATCTGGAAAATGGCCACAAACATAGCACAAGGTCCCTCAGATTTTTTTTTCCTCTTTTTGTATTTTGATGAGAACATGGATGTGAAAGGGCTTTATTTAGGGGGAAACTGCCATTTATTTTTTCGGCTGTGAGTACTCATGAAGCATAGTCAGTCATCTTCTCTCCCCAGAGAGAGAAAGCATTTGTGTTTTTAAGCGCTGGACCTGCAGGGTTTTAGGCCAAGAGGGGGAGAGTCAAGAGCCTTTTTGAGGTTCCAGGTCCTCTCCAAGGGAGGCAGGGGCCTCCTGGAAGACAAAATCCCACCTCAGCTTTGGTTGGGCAGGGTGAGGAGGGGCACAGAGGAGCCCCTCAGGAGAACGGGTTTCTGATGCAGTTAGAAATGGTCTGGCCAGTTGTAGGAACAGCCACTTGTGATCTCTTGGGGGAAGTGGCTCTTGTGGGGTGGGGGGAGGAATCCCGGGCTTGTGGAGGTCCGCAGGGTTGGGGGGATGTGGGGAGCACGGGGTGTCCAGACTGAGGTTCCGGAGGTCACACCGAGAAGGTCTGCGCCCATCTATGAGTTACAGGCAAGACAAGGTTCGAGTGATGGTGGAAAGGTCCAGAACCTACAGATCCCCCGGGGATTCCGATAACCCATGACCACCCCAGGCACTGGACTTCTCACTAGCGGCCTTGGGAAAAGAGCAACATAAGCAGATTTGGTTTGACATTTTGAAAAGTAATTCTCTGTAGAGCAACTGGTCATACAAAAATCTACGGCAGTGGAGGTAGGGGAGCTGGCTTTATGTGGGGAGAACTGGTCATTTTCCTAGGAGTATCCCTGAGCTCCTCCATCGACAGGAAAGAGCAGCTCGCAAGAAAGGACAGGCTGTTTGACCTCAAGATTCCCAGTTGCTTCTTCCTTCAGAATTTTTTCCCCCAAACTATTTTTCTTCCAGTTTTCCTGAGGGAAAGCCCACAAGTAAAGACTGCATACAGTTGGGTCGCACAATGTGTTTTTTTGGCGCTGTATAAAGTGATGGCTTAATATGCATATACATTGTGCAATGATCACCTCAATCAAAGTAATCAACATCTCCATTCACTTCATACAGTTACCTTTCTTTGCAGGTGGTGAGAACACTTAAGTTCTACTCTCAGCAGATGCCAAGTATCCCTACTTTTAAACTTCTAGAACAGAAGTCCACAGTTAAAAACCAAACCAAACAAGAAAACCCCATCTATGGTAAAAAAACAAAACAAAACAAAACAAAAAACAAAAACAAAAAAACCCCACAACTGATTCTAAGCCAGAAAACCTGCTTACACAGGAGCAAAACAGAATATGCCCATAGTTTAGTGATGCTGATAATAGTAACTATAACATTATCCTGAGTGCCATTTAGTGTCAGGTTACTCAAGGGGCTTTCTGCTCACGGCCACCATTAATTCAATGACAACCCAATGAGGCCGGCCATCACTCATTAGCCCCACTTTAAAGGTGAGTTGATGGGGGATCAAATAGGTCAGTTAGTTTGCCGGTATTATCTCTGTAGTACATAATCTTGCCTAACTCCCAATCTCTGATCATATTCTATAGATGAACAGCAAGTATTTTTTGATGCATGCATCAAAGTAGGTAGAGTGATTATAAAAGACTTTGCCTCAAATCGGGACCAGAGCAATGATGGGCTGTGGGCAGCTGAGCGAGGCACAGGTCCCCAGAATGGGAGTGTTACGGGGTCCTAGAGATTGTCTAGTCTAAACATGACTTGCACTTTTAAGTGGATTTAATTTTATTTGCTTGCTCTTGCCTGTATATAGTCAGTGCTTTCAAATAATACCATATGCTCAGAAATATCTGTCCATCAACAGTTGAGTTGGAGGACCCCATGAACTTCTACCACCTCCTTTGGTTTATGAAGTAATGTTCAGTTTCCTCTCCTTCTGACTGTAATTGGTATTGTGGTCTTTGTTTAGCAGATGCAAAAACAGAGGCTCAGGACAGCTGAGACAAACCTGATGGGACTTTTCCCTAGTATGGTTTACATTTGTGTGAGTTTGTTATGTAATCAATGAGAAAATACTAGCATGAAATCACTCTCATTACCCCTTGATCTCTAGGGCAAAGAAAATGACTCATGGTGGCCCTGGATGAGTTGAGGGGGATGTGCCCATAGGACAGATTGCGAGGGAACCCCAACCATTGAAGGTTCTTACTTTCTCACTGAGGAAGGGAAAGCAGAGAGGTGACTAGAAACCACCAATTTGCTAGGACAAATTCTCCTACACTCTGCAAGGTTTGTGGAGTGTCAACCTTATTTACCGAATATCGGGGTAAGATTGAATCTTTCCTTCCATGGTGCTGCTTCTCGGATGTCATACACACCGCCCACGGGTCTCGAAGGGGTAGATTCTGATACAACAGGACTAAGGTGGGCTTGAGATTCTGCATTGCTTACAAGCTCCCAGGGAGGTCAACTCAGTGGGGCTGGGAGTCGTGCTTTGCAAATCTCTGAGGACCCTCACAATGAACCACCCCAATCTTGAAATTTCAGAACAGACGCAGGCAATCCCTCTTTCCCTGTCCTTTGTTTGTTCTAAATTTGAGATGGAAAAATTGAAGAAGAAAATACAAAGAATAGCAGAGAAATGACCCATCAATCTTGGAAAGCTGAGGGGCTGACAGGGTCCAGGACATGGGTTTCACATGCCCCCACGCCCGTCCCCTGAGCTCACAGTCCACTAGCTCCAAGTAGCCTGCACATCCTCTAACTATGCAGAAATGGGGAGGAAAATTAGCTCCTCGTCTTTGAATGCAGTCTAACGTTTCAAATGACAAAAGTGGACCACGAACAGAGTCGGGGATTGAGGGGGTGATCCAAGCACCCAACAATCATGGTCTTCTTTATAAAGGGATTCCATGCCTGTAAACACAGTGGGAAGCGCTGATCCCGGCTATCGGATGGTTGGGTGTATTTTTATAATCTTAGGGCCAAAGCATTTCCATTTAAGTGATTGGGATAATTAAGGGAAAGGGGTGTTTGGTTTTGATCATGTCTCATCGCTCCACAATCTATTGATCTATTTGAATGCTCACACATCCTAATGCGGCAAGAATAAGCCCAGGAACGATGACAAAATTGATGAGTTAGTTACTCCTTATAAAGGTTCCCTCAAGCTTTTGCCTCCAAAATACCGTCTCTCTAATTCCTGAGAGTGGTCCCTACTCTACATGTTCATGTGTGTGTGTGTGCATGCACACGTGTGTGTGTGTGTGGTAATTAAATATGAAATACACTATAGTTTTGAGGAGAATTTAATTCCAGAGGGATCAATCACTATGATTCATGCCAGGGAGAAAATCGTGAGAAGTCATTTATTTCTGTCTAGTGACTGTCCACAGGCACGTACCACACACAGATATGGAAATAACATAGAGGCCACATTTAAATAGAAATCAGAAAAAAAAAAAAAAGAGAAATCAGTTCTACTGGGAAAGAATGCCAATGTCTCTCCACAGATACAGGGTCAGAACTTCTTTTGATAATTTAGAAGGAAATACTGGAAATTTTGAGTGAAAAGTTACCTCTCACACCAAAAGATAGCGCAATGACTCAAAAAAAAAAAAGTCAAAGAAGGGGGAGCATTATCAATACAAGTCACATTCACGCACTAAGATTGTATTGTGTGTCTGTTCCCTTCTCCTTGACTGGGATGCTGCCTTCCACGAGGAGAGCTCCGTATTTGCAGTGTAAACGGTCCCTCCAGGGGCCTCCATCTGTGCCTTCTCATCGGGGGCTTCTGACCTGCCTCTAGAAAGTATCAGGCTTTCTCACCTGCCTCGAAACCCTTCACAGCTGAAGGATCCTGATGGCGCTACTTAAAGGATAGGTTTTATTGGCTTCTTTGTGGCCTATCAAGTCAATGATCTGCAACCCGAGAAGTGTGTAATTAGGCCATGACATGACCAGAGGACTTGTTACATCTTGTCTTGTCACTGGCAAAAGTGTCTACGCACATGGCTGTGACAGCTATGGTCTACTGGGTTTGGAATTTCCTTTAATGTCTCCCCAACTCCTTGTTGGTCCAGTCTGTTGACTATTACAGTCTTGGTTCCCTTTTTTAACGGCTTCAATTACATACATGTTCAGCCAACAAACAGCACATAACAGTTGTTAAGGAGCCATTACAGATTATGGTCTAAAGGCCATTAGTTCTTGAAACCAAAATTTGAGCACTTTTTCTTTTAATGTGTGTGTGTGTGTGTGTGTGTGTGTGTGTGCACGTGTGTGCGTGTGCATGTGTGTGCATGTGCATGTGTGCACACACACGTCTGTAAAGTAAAAATAAGAGAAATTCAGGAAATCTACCAGTAACAACCACATCTCTTTTCAGCACTGGGAGCTTTGTGTCCATAAATAAACACGAATTTCAAAAATCACGTTGATGCTGCCATTAAGGGCTGTAATATACATCCTCTCCTTCATGATTTCAGAACCATCTCCATTGTTACCAAATATAATCACTGTCGATCTGCGTAGCAGGTTGGCAGAAAATATAATTATCTTTAAGTAACTGTACATTTTTTATTTTTCCGGTGAACACTGAATGGGAACTATTCGATCCATAGGGAAAATAGATGAATTACTCGCGGGTTTGAGAGCAGGAAATTCGACTCTCTTTTTCAACACTAAGTCATGTCTTTGTTATGACTATGTGAGGCTGCAAACATGCCTCGCCCTGACGGAAGGAGGCAGAGACAGCGTAGGACCTGGACCGATGGAAATTGGGTTCCAAGTGCCATCACTGGACGTCCCAGAGCACGTGGGGATTCTACCTGGATTCTGCTTCTTTCTGGGACGGTGCAGTTGAAGCCTGTTGTCCCGAACTCATCGTTAATAACAGTGCGTCCCTTCTCTGTCTCAGGTGTCCCATTCTGGATAATCATTCCCAAGGTCACCCTAAAGACACTGCTTATCTCATCTGGTTGTTCCAAGTTGGACATGGTACCTGACGCACAGAGACACTACCAAAAAAAAAAAAATGGACTTCCAAGTAGAAATCTACATGGTGAAAAGGAAAAAAAAAGGGGACAGGAAAGATACTATAGGACTGCGTGCTTCAAGGAGAGCTGACGAATCAAAATCCAAACATCAGAGAACTGATCAATAGACGGGCTTACGTTGCCCTTCCCCCCAAGTAAGTTTGTCCGTGACAAACAGAAACAAAGCAAAACCGAACACATTTCTCCTGGAACTCACTGGACTCCAAAGAACTCAATTCGCGTTCACTACTACCTACTACGTTTAAAAAGACTTGTCCGCACCACACTCAGTTGCACAGATTGGGTCACGGTTCTTCCTAAACTCTTTGAGTGCCTCCAGAATCTGTTAAGGAAATAACAGATTCAAACCCCCGAATTTCAGAGATTCAGGTGGGGGTGACATAACCTAGAGATTTTTGGCTTCGTCAGTGCTCCTTCTGGCCATCCGGATTCAATGCTCTGAAGGGAAGACTCGGAAATACAAACAGGAACACTCTATGTAGTGCCCCTGACGTGGCGAATCTTTCTCAGCCACTGTCTCAATACTTCCAAACACCCTGTGAGGTGGAATCAACACACCCCTGAGAGACGACGTGATGGGATGCAAAGAAATTACTTCTCCAGATCCCTCCAGCAAGATGCAATAGAGCCTCGTGATTAAGGGCACAGACTTGAGCTTTCAGGCAGAGCCGAAAAACTCGCTCAACTCTACCGAGCTCACCCTCCCAGGCTGTGAAATGAAGGGGCAACATCCTCTGTCCAGCGCCTGAGCGGCTGCCTGACAGCCCGGAGGCAGGGTGTGACTCGCTCAGCGAGGTGCCCATCACGGTTGGTGGGACCGTGATGATCGTGATTGTGCTGCCGTTGTCCTAGACGATGATTTGACTCCGAGACTGCTCACCTCCTACCTCGGACTTCAGGACGTCTTAGTAAAATCATGTGAATACTCAGGCCCTCTATTTCCAACTAATGAACGTGGGGACAGGAGCACTATCCTATGTACTCCAAGCTTTACTGCAGAAATTTCTTTTCATCTGGTGGGTGTGCCTTGTGATGGGAACCTCGCAGGCAACATAGGTTTCTTTCGAGAAAGAAACCTTCCCTGAAGCTGCCTGGGATAATTAGCTTCAGTCTCTCCTCCTGAGGGGACTCTGACTCACTGAAAAAAACCTCCCAAATGAACCAGCTAAGAAAGTGAACTTCAAACCAAAAAGAACAAGAATATAAATACAAAGAATACACTATATACTTATATATCTTATCTGTATAAATATATATAAATACACATATGTATATATGTATGCGCGTGCGTGTGTGTGTGTATCCTTCCCCAACCTGGTGCTCTAATTTAAAAAGCTGGAGGTGCTTTTCTGGGCCCTGGGGTATAGGATGTAAACAAAGGCATTAATGACTCATTTCTGCTACATTTCTATTACAAGCTGACAGAGTGTCTTTTCTTGAATTGCAGAACCAGGGAGAACTCATCAGGGCATGTGAAAACAGCAGGAAAGATAAAGAGCTGAAATCAAGAACAACTTTAAGAAGGCAGTGTCAACAAAGGTACACAAGTGAGTACAGTTTCCTGCTGCGATTTGACTCAACAGGTGAGAATCTGAATCCAAATCAATCCCCTTCTGACCCTGGATCTTTGTCTCCGCTGGGAGATGCCGAGGGCTAGATACACTTCTGCCCCGTCTGAGCCGCCCTGACCTGAGTCTGCAGTTCCTTCTTCATCAGAGAACCACCCTCGGCCTCCCCCGAGGTTGATAACGTGCTCCCTCTGTTTTTCAACAGTGGATTTCTCAGAGAAAATAACTGAAAATGTAAAGGAAAGGTAATAGGGAAGCTACTATAGATTTCCCAGCTTTTGCTTTGCCAACTAGGAGCGCTACAACAAAAATGAATGAAACAAAACAAAACAAAAAAACCAAAACGGGCATGGGGGTGGCTCAGTCATTTAAGTGGCCTCTTGCTCTCAGCTCAGGTCTTGAGCTCAGGGTTGGGAGTCGACCCAGTACATAGGTCATCAGAGGGAGTCATCAGGCCTCGCACTGGCCTTGGGAGACGGTGCTTTATTTATTTACTTTTAAATTTTTAAAAATTTTTATAAGATTTTATTTATTTATTTGACAGAGAGAGAGAGAGAGAATCACAAGCAGGCAGAGAGGCAGGCAGAGAGAGAGGGAAGCAGGCTCCCTGCTGAGCAGAGAGCTCGATGTGGGGGCTGGATCCCAGGACCCTGAGAACATGACCTGAGCAGAAGGCAGAGGCTTTAACCCACTGAGCCACCCAGGTGCCCCAGGAAATAGTGCTTTACAAAAAGTCCCAGGATAAGATCTCTGAGATCTCTCCCAGCACACATCACAAAGAATGAGTGCAGGGGCTTGCTGCTGATTCTTAACCCCAAACAGTTTCAACCTCTATTGAACCTGGTTCAGATAGCAGGGCTGGGGGTGGTGGTTAGGGAGGAAGAAACAATGACACGTGACACTTCCCTCCTTTGTCTGCTGTGCACTGTCTAGCATCACGAAGGGATCTACAGTATCCACAGAAGAAGGCTTCTGTGCTCTATGCCACAGCAAGAAAAAGCAAAATCTTTAAGTCCCTGAAGAATGACAATATATTTTAAATTAACCTTTCTACCAAACCATCCCCCAAAACAAAAAAACCAAAAAACAAACCCAAAAATCAAAACAAAAAACATCCTTTTAAAAAACCCCCTCCAATGGTAAATTAAATGTTCCATTCAGGATGTTCATGTGCTTTCTAGGCTGACAAGCCCTTAATTTTTAGTCTATATCATTTGCTAGGGACTCCAAATTAAACGCTACATCATTTTAAATGTAATACTAGCCTTCTTTTAACGATGACATTTCTCTATTATTTAATCTGAATCCAGGAAGTAAAAAGTCTTAATAATAGATCGGGAGTACCTGCACTAAATGGAAATCACCACAAATTCTTTTACTTTTTCAGTTTGGATCAAACTAAGGTTTTACGTAAACAATTTAGTTCTATATCCTTTAGTCCTATAGTCTATGCTTATGATTAAATAGGATGAGAAGGCAGAGAAATGTTCTTTCCCTGTCTGTCTCTATCCCTATCTGTCTTCCCTATCTAACATCTGTCTTCCTCTCTTCCTCCCTCCCTTCCTTCCTCTCCCTCCTTTCTTTTCCTCACTCCACTTCCTTCCTTTCCTTCCTTCCTCTTTCCCTTTCTCTTTGTTCTTTTGCTCTCTTCCCATTCATCCTCCCACACATCTATCTATGCATTTACCTATGTAAGTACATATGTCTCAATCGCCTATATAAATTTACATCGGAGTAGACCAAATTCTCCATGACCTCGGACCCATGCCTACTGAGTTGCTTAGAAAGAACTACTAATCTATTTCTCTCTAAAATAAACTTTTACTCATAGGTTACGACTATCACATTTAAAAAATGTTTTAGCATGTGGCTTATGACTACCTGAATTTGATAAGTCCTGACCTCCGTGTATTAAGATTTACCTAGATACCCCTATGAGTCCTTTGTGAGGACCTAAGGCACAAATGTGTGTGTGTGTCTGTGTGCATGCTTCTCTTAGCATGTATGTATGTATACACAGACACACAACTTACACACATATATATATGAGTATGTATATATATTCCAAATGCAGAGAACAAGATAATTGATACTAGGGCATTTTCCTTGAGTTTCTATTAAGTTGAGCTATGAAATTGCCAATATCCTACCATTTTGTCACAAAAATAGCAATTTTATATGAGTCTAATACTACGTTTCCAATGAAATGTTAAGGTCTCAGAAAACAAATGAACAAAAAAGGTAGAAAGTAAAACAAATAAACAACACCTTGTTGCTTGTTGTCTCTTTTGCTCAGTCTAGGGGCACCTGTGCAGTCTGTATGTGCAAAGCTCCTGACTCTGGGGGATCTTTAAAGGAAATGCATGTCTTATGGGAAAGAAGAAATGGCCCCCAGTAACGTCTGCAACAGGATCCTTACGAAACTTCCGAGTGAACCACCCTGTATTACTTTCTTCTCTAGCTGCTGGAATCTGGTTCCCTCCTGCCCTAACGTGGGGGACATTCTCATGCACTGGTTGTTAGGAGATGTTAGAAGGTTCAGCAAGCAGGACAAGCATGACAAATATCTGCCTTTCTGGAGAGAGAACATTTTCATCAAAGCTATATACACATCACACATACACCCCCAAATATTTGTGGCACGAGTCACTGACCAGGGAATATCCCCTCCCGCCCCAGCTCCTGGTTCGGTTGCTCACAGATGCATCCACAACCAAGTCATAGGACACAACGAAACCAAGAGCCAATCCATAAAGAGAAGCCTGCCCCAGGCTTAATTCAAGCAAGCCATTCACCGAGCTAATGTGATGGTGAACCTGTCGAATCCAGAACGCATCACGGACACATCAGCAACACCAAAGTGCATGCAATGACCAAATGACCGTCGGCCCCGCTGCCATGCTTTGATCGGTTCAAGCTCAGAAAACAATCCCCTTTGAGAGTCTGGACAGTTGGCTTTCCCTCAATCCAAGTGAGATTAAAAATGGAGATTTGGTGAAGTCAAGTGCTTCCCACACCTTTCCTAAATGCCAAGGAGAGATGTTTGCCTATTCCCATTAACTCTGTCAGGGAGACTATCAAATTACGTAGTCCAGGCAGGTCTCTTGCTTTTGGGGAAATCTCTGCCCACACCAGATGGTCTTCATTCTGGAGGTCAGCCTTCACCAACTCTCAGGGTGCTCTCAGATAATCAGCATGCGATCATGGAACCAAGAAGATGACGGGGAGGGAGTTGCAGGATGCCCATCAAGGACCTTCTGGACAGTCCTGAGGTTACTGGAGTTCAGTATTTTCCAAAGGTCCCTGAATCTTTAATTTGATGAGGACCCAATTTGTGCTGATAAAAGGTAAAATTCTATCAACTGGGGACACCAAGTGTTTGCTTTCTACATGCCTGAAGAGCGTATCTCCTGACTACAAGCGAAGTTAGTTGCGGTTTCTCTTTTCGTCCTGTTGACAACCAGCGAGCATTACCAAACGCTCTGAATTCCTGCTGATTCTGCTTCCTATTCTGAAGGAATTTCTTTGGGTTAAGAAGTTTTTTTCTCTTTGTCATCCTGCCTATCTTCTAGATGAGAGGAACTCAGAATCTATCACTGCTGATACTAAGCTGGGACCATGTAAAAATAAATTATTACACAACTGCTTCGAGATAAATTCTAGAAACTTGGCATCTTTCCTCCAGAATCAAAAAGCTATTCTGATAATTTCACATTCTCCCCAAATATGTGTCTTCTACCAAAGGGATGGGTCTTCCTTCTCTTCACCTGCTTACTGGAAATATAAGGAAGTACCACTGTGTCATAAATATGCTTTATAAATCGAACCAGAAATATCATTTTAAAGATTGTTTTCTGGTAATTTGCTCATTCCTGCATTTACCTCATGCAATAATCCTGTATGTGGCAAGGGTCTTGCTTATAATAAAATTAAAGAGGGCTGGTAATCAATTTCCACAGCAACCAAGAAGACCCAATGTACAAATTTCTTTCATGAACAGCAAGAGGCCAATTACATGGACAAGAGTATATTTACTTGGTTTCTTCCACAGAAACGATTTCACTAACGTGGGAATTGTAGAGTCATTCAAAATTTGCCAAGCCAAGAATGAGGGCAATTTTCAGTAGGACACAATGCCAATGAGAAATCTCAATAATGTTAAAATAACAGATTTTATACCCATATTTGCACGGGTGACCCCCAAGGCAGTAACACTTTAACTTAATTTTCAAAAGCATGCCAACAGACATGGCCAGATTCTCAAGTAATTCTCTTTAAGAATAGTATTAAATATTGTTTATTTTTTTTTAAAGTATCTAGATGGGTCTTACTGAAAAAAGCAATTTAAATTATATCTTTATAATTAACCTTTTTCCAACTTGGGGGAAGATGCGTTTAGGCTGAGAAGCAAGATAAAAATCCAAAGAAATAAATCCGTTTAAGATTCTCATAATTATACAGCAGGCTAACGTTACTATGATTATAATTATATACGAAGTGGGTGTTTGAGAATTTAGCATCTAGAGATATTTTCATAAAAATAATTAAGGGTTGTAGATGAACCACATTACAATTGATACTTTGTGAATCTTCAGCGTGCCGAGTTTAATAGCATTAAGACTTTTCATTTGTAGAATGAGCTCGAGGATTTCAAGATTGCCATCAGTTTTATGAGCTTTATTGACCCTCTCTAGTTTCCTAATCCAGTGTCAAAGTGTACTGAAGATAGTAACGTACATAAAAACGTATTTTGCATCTTGGCAAGAGGATATTGGGTAACTGGATAATTTATGTATTTAGAACTGCATCTTCACGATTGTTTGGATTTCTTTGGAGGGAGGCTCCCTCCAGGCCTTGAGAACTCGTTAGGGCTGTTTATAAGGAACCGGTAAGAACACCTACATACAACCAGATAGCAGATTTCACTTCTATCTCGCCCGAGAGCCATCGCAAACAAGTGTATGCGTGGGTTTTCAAAGTGCCGCTTTTTAGGGTTCAGTTGTTGATTTTGCTTTCCTCTCCCCCGGAAGAAATCTGCAGCTACATTGAGCTAACGACACATCTCGTGGGAAATGGAATGGAGCCGCAGAGGAAGCACACCGCAGCAAACCGAGAGAGAGGATCTAAGTCACAACAGGCCAGGGAGGAAGGGGCACCCGTGGCTGCCGATACTTCCCACTCGGAGGTCAAGTACATTGCCTGCTTACCTGTCTCACCCAGCATGCCTCAGCCACACATGCAAATCGTTACCATCACTGTTTTATCCATGAGACGTATTTTCAAATTAAAGGAGTCATTACCAAAAATAAGCACCCTCAATGACATTTGTACATGCAGAGCCTCTGAACATTCACATTTATGTCCTCAGAAAACAGAGCCAACGGGTTGCATTCAAATATGTAAACGCACACTTTTTTTTTCCCCCCCAGGCACCTACACAGAAATAGCTGTGCCTTGTCATTTCAGAAACCGAGTCATCTGTCAAGCCTGGGCAATGGGTAATGGAGCTCTTCCCCACCCCTGACCCCCCGCCATCCCTTCTGACTTCTGCATTTCTTAGATCCTCTCTGTCCCCTTTCCACTGCCAGTCTTAACACGTGGTGCGCATTACAAATACACCCTGGTTTATCTGGGTAGGCTCGTACACGGGGCCCTGCTGGGTAGAGTGGACCTCCTTAGGAATGCCAGATACATCTCCCCCATTCCTTTGTGTTGGATTAAAAAAAAAAAAAAAAAAGAGGTAACGGAGAGAATGCTTTACTGGGTATAAAAAACAAAAAAACAAACCAAAAAACAAAAAACAAGGGAAGCAGGTGACTGAAGGGGAGGAAAGCCTTCAGGCTCATCTTCTGGTGTTCTTCCTGGGAGTTGGAGACCATGGCTTCTCCTTACACAGAAGACTGTGGGAAGGTTGTACAGGGACAGTTTGTGTGTGCATGCAGGGTGCGCTGTCGCAGGGATTTACAAAGACCAAGAAAGCAACTACACTGGCGCAAAACATAGCATTTCGGGTCTTAGCAGAGAGGGCGAGAGTTTAGGATGGCCTAGGCTTGATGGCTCATCCTGTGTGGGGCACTGTTTGCCTTCACCGTGGGACCTGATTTGGGGGTGCTGCCCCCCCAGCAGTCATGCATGCGCACCAGAACCAGACGAGAACCTTGTTTCCCACCAGCTAAGTTCATTTCCAGGTAATTGTCAAGCAGGAGAAGGGAGACCCTTACCTGTCACTGTAGGCAGCGGCAGTGGCAGGGGTTGGCTGGGCGTAGCGGTATGCAGCATAACCACCCTAAAATGCAAGGAGAAATCGGACTTAGGAATGCAGACGAGGCCACCTCAGGGGTGCCCAACTGGGAGGCCACCGGAAGAGCAGTAGCCCCCATCTACCAGTCTAACGTGGAGGTTAATGAAAGCTTAGTACCAAAGCAGAAGTACCAAACACACCGGAGAGACGGGGGCTTGGATACCGACCCCAGCTGGATGTTAAAGGTTAGCGGTCGTAAGCATTTCCCAAAGGAAGATCCCAGGCACCCTTCTAAAGAGATGTACCTAGACGGTTAATGGTAGGGAGGATTACAGGGGATTCTCTAAACACTCTGTATACTTTGCTGAACTTTCCAGATTTTCAAAAATGATTATGCTTTACCTTCTCTTATTAGCTACTGACTTACATCTTATTCAAACTCTCCTCGATTACTTCCTTAAAAATCCAACATAGGTTGAACTAATGCCCTTCTGTCTTACACTGATATTTCTAAAAAAAAAAAAAAAATACGATAACACTTTGATTGAAAGTTTATTAGTCATCTTCGCCCATGTAGCTATTCAACCACTGAAGCAATTAAAGAAGGCTGTGTGTAGCTTTCTAAGTATTGCATAATTATTTAAGAAAAAAATGGAATGGTGAACACGTGTTAAAAATTCTGTCTTTTCCGCTAAAGATATCACACTGGTTCAGATAGGGAATTTGGTGCAGAAAATATGATCAAGCTTTCCAATTTGTAAATAAAATCATTAAGAGGGGGGAAACCTGAAAAAAATAATTAACATTTAGTTGCATGTACCAGTTATTGCAATTGTTCAATTAAGCAGAGGACAAGCAAATGGTCGTATTCGAAAGGAATTGTGTTCAGTGGAGCACTGATTATCAAACTGTGAAAATAACTGAGCTTCTTGCTCAGCAGACCACAGCGATGCATCAACCACTGTCGAATGCTCTCAGCACAATTAACAAACAGGATCCAGTCTCCACCGATAACATGGGGAACACTCGGGTTCTAATTAAAATTCACAGTCCCACAATCCTCTGAGGGAACAGTTCTCAGCCTCACCATAAAGGGGCAACTCTGAACAGGCCAACGTGTTCGAGGACACCCCCCCAACAGCCAAGTTAACTCATGTGTCAGAGGGGATCTAACAACAAAATCAGGAGTGAGGCGTACGTTACACTTAGCTTCATGCGCAGGGGACAACCGAGTGGTAAGACAAGGACGCAAATGCTGTGAAGAGCAGCTTTTGAAATGTGGACAATGTCGTCTCAGTAATTTATTTCTACCCTCTTCTAACTTTCAGAATAAATCTGCCACGACTTACATAGCAATACAAAGCCAGTTTGTCCTTAAAGAAATTTGTCCTTTAGATCAGCCCTGGAGAAGGCACAATCCAAGACATCCAATCACCAATCATTTGGAGGCAGTATTAAAAAAAAAAAAAAAAAAGTCTCCCTTGAAAAATAATGTGGAAGTTAAAAACAATGAGGTCTTAGCCAGACACCACCTGGTGCTCCAAACACCGTGTTCTCTAATTAGGAACGGGGAAACTCATTAAATGTGCTGAAGAGTTGTAAAACCATAGCGGTTGTCACCCCAGCACCAAGCTCAAGATACAGAATTATCTTGATGGGCTGAGAGGAAATTAGGTCACCAGATTTCTGGAGTCATTCTTTTTATCTGCTTGTCCATCTCCTAGGCTTTCATGACGCATCCAGAGAGACACAGATGTGTAGGTGTGTATATCAAACAAGGTGTGGGGGGGCTGGAGTGGGGTGTGTGTGTGTGTGTGTGTGTGTGTGTGTGTGTGTGTGTGTGTGTGTTTTCTTCCAGAGTAGAAAGCAAAAGCCACTGCAAAGGTATTTGCATCAAGGGCCATGTAAATCAATCATGATTTGGTGACTTTGAATTTGGTCCCAGCAAAGATTTCTAGCAACATCCCCTCCTTGCACACGCTCTATGTTTGAACTCTGTGACGGGTCCCCAACTCCCACGATTGTTTCCACCAGGGAATGTGGGTAGCCAGTTTGACAATTGGAAAGAACAGCTGTAGTGCAAACAGCAGATAAGGAAAATGAACCTCACCGACCACCAGCTGATATTTATTGTGTGGACATAAAATGGATGTGTGTGCAACTGGGATCCTTCTGCGTGGCAGATGTGCTTGACCATGACGCCGTGGGAAGGACCTGTCCTCTCCATTATTTTCATGACCCTTGCCCATGTAGACAAGGTAAGTGTGTGTTTCTATGCAAGACAGGCACAAATGGTCAATGCTCTGACAATCTCCTGGTCTGGGATATTTAGGAATCAGTTCACCAGCATTCTCTATTTAAGACTCAAGGTCATAGTTGGCTGAAGTCTGTGGAGCCAGTGGAGAGATTTTGACCTTGAGCAGTAGTCTCCTTCCCGTCCAGTAGGTCTGTTGGTGATGATAGCAACGTTCTGCCCCTGAGCTGTCCGATGCAGTCATCACTGGTCCTTAAGTGACTACTGAACACTTGAAATGTTGCTGGTGAAACAAACTGCAATTTCTAACTTGTTTGATTTGAGCTAATGTGACTTTACACGTCAAGGGTCACATGGGGCTGGTGGTTTCAGTATTGGACAGTCTAGGTCTAAGTGATCCCTCAAATAGGTAATAAGCCGACAAAGAAGACGCTCGGGGGCTTGCTACCATCACATGTATATACTGCACTGTCTTCTTTTGTGATTTTTCTTCTGTTTGAAATCCATAGTAGGGGAATAACAGAGTTGTGTATTAACTCTGTATATGTGTGCATACACTGTAAAATAATCAAAAAATACAAATTGCTTTAATTTGCCTTTCTAACAGGTGACTCTAATCAATTTTATTGCTCCATATTTTGCAGCTCGATGAGCATAGCCAGAGCTCCTGCAAGGTTCTGTGCTAATGTCTGAAAAGGAGGGCTCACTTCTATTTGCTGGCAAATGAAACTACATTCATGTTGAAACCTGTCTTCCTGACCTTAGGACAGAAATGCGTCCTTGATGATTAGATTTCTCCCACCCCCGAACCAAATGGCCAGCACAACATGGTTCTGTGTTCCCTACTCATAAAATATACTCATTTTTCATCTGTTGGGCAGCAAGCTATAAATGAGACCTTTTATTAAATGTAACTCTTAAATGGCCATGATGAACTCCCCCCTCCCACCTCTGCCACCATCGCCAGAAGCGGCCTTAAAGATCCCCAGTCGACACTATCTGAAACATTTCCTCTGCTAGCGGGACCTCTTGGAGGTTGGGGCAAGTTACTGATGGGGACCTCTAATGGTTCTCCAACAAAGCATTTTCAAAAATGCACTTTATGGGATACTGACAACGGCAGAGAAAGGAACTTTCCATGACCAAATAGGTTTGGGAAATGCCAAATTAAACAAAACGAAACTGGCTACTCCATCTGTGGAACGTTCTAAAACAGTATTAATGAGCACTGTGGATTCTTAGTGTACCTCACCGTCATCTGACAAAGGAAATCACATTTTTTACTTCAAAGCATACTTTTGGAAAAAGATGTTCTAGTACCCAAATGACTTAGGAAGAGAGGTGAAATGTTTGTGTGCTGGTGGGGAAACGGGGATAGGTAGCGCTGTAGTGAGTGAGAGAGACAGAGAGAGAGACAGAGAGAGAGAGAGAGAGAATGTGTGTTTTCCCTTTCGCCTAACTGTATAAAGTAGCAAAGGGCTTAATCCTTGACAGCAGCCTCCCCATTTCTGAGAATACTTAAGGATCTCATTTCATGCAATCTACAAGGTAGATTGGTATATACTGGTACGTACATATTTTACTAAAACAGCATTTATAAGAACATTTGCAAACTGAAACACTTAAACAGTCGCTCCCTAATTGATCTGCATCGTACTTTCAGCTGTTTTTGGAGTGTGGCAATGAAAATCAGTTTTCCCGAAACATAAAAATAAAAGTTGATCTTGGGAATTTAAATTATTTTGTTCTCTCCTAGGTCCAAGGACCCCCCCCCCTTTTTGTACTAGATTTCTCATTACAACTTGATTAATTTTCATGTTTAAAAAGGAATGTACTTTCTTCATTGATTTAATACAGAACAAAAATGGGAATGGCATGTTACAGGGAAATCCATGTAATAAAACTCCCACTGATCATCCTTAGTTTTACATTCTTCTTTGATTTTATTTGACAGTTTTAATGTTGGTTATAGACCGTACTGGGAGACTGGGCCAGATACACTCCAATGGATGTGTTGCTCTTTTTTCTTCCTACAAATTGGTTCATTTGGGGGTTGCTTCAGCAGTGAGTAATAGGGTTGAAAGCTATAGCAATAGGTATGAAATAAATTTATAAGAAGCTACAATGAAACCAGGGAAAGTTATGTTAGCTATGCTGACCCTCAATACTGGATGAATACGTTTGTTTAACCATTCCATTTGACTCCAGGAACCTACTACAAGGTTACGGTGACAGTTGATACAATGAAACCTTTCAAGTCTTTTCATTGACTTTCTATTAATTGGGCATAGATGCATTTTAAGCCAGGAAATTTATAGCCAAGTGAGAATCTCCATTTTGATACACTCATGATCTAGCAAACAGGGGAAATCTGAGGATGTGCGTCTCTATTCTAGAAGCATTCACATCGAAACTGGAAAATTCAGTTAAGTCTTTCCTCCTCCTATGTTAGCGAACATCTCCCCTCCCCAGGACTGTCTTGTTAGTAGGATTTCACAGCAAACCCACAATCAGAGTGATGAGTTTTTCCACCAGTCGGGATTTCATACCTGCAGCAATTTATTGCCATACACAGGCTCTTGATACACTACTCTATAAGGAAACAGAAATGTAATGTTTTCAATGCAAAAATGAAATAAATAAAAGAAAACGCATAAGTCGGACAGAAATTCCAGAGCAATTCATTTACAAGTTTGCTTCTCTTACTTCACTACGACCTGAGAATGACCCGTCGAACCACAAGAAGGTTTTAGCTGCAGGGCTCCATAACCCACAGTATCCAGAATGTGCAGGTGGGGATTGATCTCTACCGATTGTATTTGTGCCATAACCTGTGTTGAGTTTTAGAGAAGAAAAAAGGATACTTTCATGGCTTCCGACGCTTCTAAGCATAGCCCCACAGTTCAAGTTAACTACTTCAAATTTCTCTTTATCTCATGATTAGAATTCTCTGGAACACCTGAGGATTTGGCTTTGATGCCTAATTACTGAGGCAGTTCAGGTGACAGTACATAACTCTATCAATACCTTTATTTTAAAAATTTAATATCAAGGAACAACAGAGAGTGCAACTCAATTTCATGAATTAATGAATCACACTGAGCTACCAAAGCTACTTTTAATATATATGTCTGGAAAAATTATGTGTGCGTGCACGTGTCTAGAGAAGTTGCTGATATAGATCTCTATATCTCTATCTATCTATCTATCTATCTATCTATCTATCTATCTATCTATCTATCTATCTATAGTGGACATGTCACAACCTGATTCAGGTCCAATGCCAAGAAGATCTCAAGTAGAACCCCTTAGACAGGATGCGATTTTTGGATGGGAGAGTTTTTTTGGGGGCAAGCCTAACCTTTCACGTGAGTAGTTCTAGTTTAAAGAGAAACGTTTCAGTTCTAGGGCAGACATCAAGGTGGTAGAATACTGTAAGAGATTTAGGAACCTGCCTTATAAAGGGGTGTGTGTGTGTATTTTAATCTTTACGTGGCCTTGGATATAATAAATCTAAGCCTGTGGACCTATGCCTGTCAACATTTTAGACCTCTCCCTCCTCACCCCCACCCATTGCTTATGGGAAAGTTCTAAGTAGAGATACTATTCCCCGTGACTGTCCTACTCCATTATCCTCTCCATGTTCTCTTATTTCTCATCTTCCTCCTTTCCTTTCACTGCATTTCTGAGTCTGGCTCAGTGAGGGCAACAAGGTTACCCTGTTGGCTCTGGGCTGAAGCACGGAACTCTGAAGCGAGATCATGTGGGCTCAGACCCCAGGGTCAGTGAATGTTTTTGGACAAATCATCTCTTTTCTGAAGAAAAGTGTCCCCCTCTGAAGACCAAACTGGAGGTAGTGGGAGGAGGCCATTCCTCCCCTCCAGGGCTGAGGGGAGGCGGTAAGGCAGTGAAGGCCAACCTGGTTCCACACAGTACTGCTTAACTCCTTAGTGGGCAGTTGCCCCCGGGGTGACCGTCCTGCCTCATCTTAGCTGACCCGCAGCCAACTCCCTTTGAAAGCAGGGTTCTAAGAACAAGGACTTGGGGGGTTTCTTTGGAGAAATTCTGTGTTCCAGCTGTCCCTGTTTACGTGGGTGAAATGAGGACAGCTCTTTAAGATCCACGGGTGGCAGAGTGACACAAATTCGGAAATAGTTGTGTTTCGCCAGGGGGGCAGCTGGGACCTTGCTCTGATGGAATTTAAGAATCACGAGAACAGGGGGCTCCTGGGTGGCTCAGTGGGTTAAAGCCTCTGCCTTCAGCTCAGGTCATGATCTCAGGGTCCTGGGATCAAGCCCCACATTGGGCTCTCTGCTCAGCAGGGAGCCTGCATCCCCCTCTCTCTCTGCCTGCCTCTCTGCCTACTTGTGATCTCTCTGTCTCTGTCAAATAAATAAATAAAATCTTTAAAAAAAAAAAAAAGAATCACGAGAACAGGCACTGGAATGTCATGGAGACATAGGAGCCTCACGGCTGCGTGGACAGGTGGAAAGCTTAGGGCGTTCTTACAAAAAGGGGACATAGTGAGCATTTCTGTCCTCCATCGGTGTTTCCGCTCTCCGCCCTCTCCCCACCTGTCCTCTCTTCTTCCCATCGCTCCACTGTCTCACCCCACTTTCCACTGACTTAGTACCTTCTTTTTAAATAGCTCCATTATAATGGCCTCATTTCCATTTTCAATAGTTATCTTCTGATCAAATGCCGTACCCGTGGCTCTTGCCCTGAACCGGGAAAGACAAACGTCTGGCTGAAATGCAGTTAAGCCACACGTACTTTGAGCTCTGGGGCCTCTTCTGGTCTGGGGAGCTCCACGGCTTCACTCCCAAACAGAACGGATTGCTTTGTAGGCCCGGGAGACTTAGTCCTTCTACTTCAGTTTTGAAACGGGTTGTCAACCCCATGGATCACTGCTACTATTTTTTTTTTTT
>CM053621.1:4851705-4905871 GCA_028646535.1 Procyon lotor | reverse complement strand
GTGAATTTCATTCTTGCACTGGGCCAGCTTAAGAGTTTATTCCCTGGGATACTACCCTATCTCTCCCATACACAAAATAACAGTGTCCTCAAACCACTTCTCAAGGTAACTCTGAGAAGTAATACATAGACGTGTCATAACTAATTTCCTGAGAAAGTATGGAACACCTTGTTCAAAGATACCCAGAGAACCAAAACCAAAACCCTATAGCAAATGCTGGGTATGTAGCTTAGAATCATAACGATTTTTAAAATACTCTTTGACGCTCCATTAGAACACTCTACTGTGTCCCCAGGAGATACGCATGGTACACAGCAGGCACGTGATAAGTAGCTGCTTAACAATTAAGTAGCTAATTAATTAAGAGCGAGAATTTGGCGAGGCCAGTCTCATGGGGTTCCTTTGGGAGGGTTGTGGGGTTTCGTTGCTGTCTTCTGATATCAGATGTTTACTGAGTCTGGGGTGTGTCTCCAGTCCATGTACCTGCCACCTCTACCCATGTATCATCACTCCACAAGCTCCCTTGGAGGGCAACTGTCCAATGGACAATTTCTCTCACATGTGAGTCACAGGAAGACAGACTGGACATCACAGATTCTCTATCAAAACTGACTCCAGGATCAAATGTGTGGAGAAATATGGTAGACCTGGTGATTCGGCTCTCTCAGAAATCATTCACTAGTTAGTATTTATGATGTACACATTCCACGGACTACTGAGATGCTTCTGACCAAAGCCACTGGGTGGCTCGTTGGGAACGGGGGTCTGGGGACTGCAGGAGCCTCCCAGGAAAGGGGCTGGACACTAGGTTTCTAACTCCTCGCCCGTCCTCATTCAGTTAATTGACAACCAACAGAGAGTTGGCTGACTCAATCTAGGTTTTCCACCCATTTTTGTGGTCCCCTCCATGGTCCAAGCAGAAGCCCCTCCTCCGGGGCAAATGATCACGTATTAATGTCCCAAGAAGTTTCTTTTTACCTGTGTGAGAAAGAAAAGAATAGGGCCCCTTCAAAACCTGTGCTCCTTACTTGCTGGGAGGGACTTCGGAGAATACCAGGATGTGGAAGAGAAAACCAAATCAATCAAAGGAAATGGATGAGTGGCAAGGCATGCTTGGTGAATCTTCCTGTAGGACTCTCTCAATGTTGGGTACCTCTGAGGGTCACGCAAGGCTCCACAGAAGCAGCCATGGAGGTTCTGTTTTAAAGATTTCTTTTTTAAAGGTTTTTTTTTAATATATATATTTATTTGAGAGAGAGAGAGAATGTGTGTGTATGAGTGAGAGGGAGAGAAAATCCAAAGCAGACTCCACACTGAGCACAGAGCCTGACATGGGGCTTGATCTCACAACTGTAAGATCATGACCCGAACCAAAACCAAGAGTCAGATGCTTAACTATCTGAGCCACCCAGGGGATCTGATTTTTTTTCCCCCCAGTATCTTGGGAGAACAATATGGAAGCCATACATGGACATAGAATAAATGACACATTTTTGGTTGGAATTTCAGTAACAAAGTATACACTGTATACTTCATGAAGAGCAGAGGTTTAGTTGGCAGTTAGCTTTATCTTCAACTGCTGACGAACAGAAAATCCTAATAAATGCAGCTCATTGGGTGACAGCTTAGAAAAGATGGGGATCCCTGGGTGTGACGGAAAATGGCGGAATGGGATCTCAGTGTGGCAATTTAGGAAGCGATTGGACTTCAGTGGATCCTGCATTTCTTCTTTTTCTGGAAGCCTTCTCTAAAAACCCAAGCCGAGCTAAGGGACCTTCCTTGACTCTCACATAACACCCTTATCACATTTATTGAAAGTATTCGTTTATAGGGTGCCCCCGGCCCCTAACTGGAAGGAACTCCTCGAAGGTGCAACACAGCACATGGGACTGATAAAAAGGAATATTAGGCTGAACTGCAGTGGAGTAAAGACATTAGTCGACTCTACAAATCTCCCTCCAAAGGACTTTGGAGACACACAGCTATAGGAAATCCACGCTACCACCTGGACCACCTGAAGCCTGATCATGTCACCTTCTGGAAACAGAAGGAGGCTTCCAGTCTCTCTGCTCTTTGTTTCCACTCACGCTCAAGGGTCTCACCACTCCAGCCATATCTGCTCTGCGCTGTCCCCTGCTGTTCTTTCCAAAATGAGGTGCCCCCCGCAGTCTCCTATAGCCTCAGCCAACAAGCAGAGGAAAAGGGACACCTTCATTTCAGATGCTGCGTTCACACTTTCTCATTTGGAGCCGGGGCACTCCAGGCAATGCACTGAACTTTCCATTTCAACCAGCACTTTGCTCTTATAGGACATGCAGACACGGACACAACCCCACCCCTCCAGCCAGCCTGCTCCTCCTCCTCCTCCTCCTGTGTTGAGAATTTCATCTTACTCCTAACGGTGGTTTTAGGATTCCATTCAGAATGTTACCAGCAAAGAGGCACCGTGTACCATTATAACCAACGTGATTAGGAATATTGCGGGAATATTTAAATTAAGTCACGTCTGAAGCAGTCACAAACACGTTGCTTCACCATTTGGAGAAGCCTGTGTCTCTCCCTGGTGAATGGGGCATTAATTAGTTATGCACGGTTATTCCCGGCAAAGAGCGAGATCATTGTAAGTTAGTAAATTTCAGTTTGATGGCAGGTGTGTGATTTTGAGATTTTTATAAATTGTTCATGTGAAGATAAGCCATATAATTTTATTTTTTTCCCGTTCAGTATAGTCGTGAGATACTGAGGGTCCATATACCAAAAAGCTACAATTACCGTCTACTAAGACAAGATAATAATTTTCAGACAAACTAACGTGGTATAAACATGCAATTTTGTATTTATGGCTTATGAATCTTGCGTTAGTGATTACACAAGCCTACAGGGTAACTTCATGGGTTTTTTTCTTTCCCTCGTAACAACTTACTGTGTGACCTTGGAAATAACATGGCTTTATTTCTGCATTTCTGGGTCTATAAAACGGGCTCAACACTGTGGGGCTGGAAATAATGATTAACCCTCTGGATGCTTCCTTATATCACATGCTCAGATAAAGGCTTAGGAAGAGCAGATGCATGTTTTTGGACGGTGGGGAGAAGTTAGGGCAAATTCATCCTTGATTTGCTACTATCCACCACTTTTCCGTGAGGAAGAAATTTTCACTGTTGTTTTGCCCACTAAGAAACTGAGAAGTGATCCAAGGCTACCGACAACACGAGAAACAATGGACGCAGACTGATCTCTTTGTCTTTGCTTTCTCCTCCTGGTGATTCCGTCCGGTTTCATTTATTTATATTCTTAACTTTGTCTCATTGCATTTGTGTTGCAAATGCAACACCCCCTTCAAATGCTCTCCTCTGCCACAGGTGAGGTATAAATCAATAATGAAAAAAAGAGTGGTTCCCTTTGTCATCAGTATAATACAGAGATGATCTAGGCTAATTCAGGTTTTCTAAAAGATTTATAAGCAACAGAGCTAAAAAAAAAAAAAAAGGCATTAACCCTTTTCATCCCTTTTCATACAGCCTGGAATACAATCATATTTTTTTTTTTTTTTTTTTTTTACAGACCAGAAAGCCAGTCGTTGGCTAGGAAAGCCTTGTGCCAAACTGTCTTGGGCATAGATGAGTTTTTCTGAGCAGTGTTACTGACGTTTGGGGCCTGATAACTCTACGTAGGGGGGCGTAGTGCACTGTGGGGTCCTGTACACCATGCGTGCCAGGCAACGCCCCTGGCCTCCGCCTCCTAGATGCCATCACACCTTCCTGCTCCTGCTGTGACAACCCACAATGTCTACAGACGGTCCAAACATCCCGGAGGACTAGCAGAGACATCCCTTTCTCCCTGAGTCTGGGGGTGCCAGAATGTTCCAGAAGGAGCCTTTAGCGGGAGGAAAGACAGGGTAGCATTGCGGTGTGGCAGCACACCCCACCCAGACCACGGTTTCTTGGCATTCCCTGCCAATCCTTGCCCGGCACTTGGCAACACCAGAGTCCACGCACACGGACATCAAACTGCCAATGGGAAACACAGTACCCCACATTTCCTTGCAGAGCGGAAAGAAAGCCAAATGCCCATTTTGGAAAATCCCCCTGAAACGGGTCTTACTCCTAATTTCTTTGAACTTTCAAATACTTGCTTTTGAGTCCACACCTAGTTTTCTCTTCTCAGGCAAGGGTTCATAAACCTTGACGAGCAAGGTGTCTTTGGGGAGGGGAGCAAGACCGCCCCGGCAAACTTTTACGTTTCGGGACTTCGGGTCCCTCCTTGGACGGAATTCAAGGGGCAAATGTGATCCAACCTCCTTAATAACCAGATGTCTGCAATCATCAGAAATACATCTTTGGCTGTAGCCATTTTTCTGTTCTCCAGCATTCAGTCTCAGAGAGAATTTACATAACAACATGTGACATGTAGAATGCTTAAAGGCACCAACCATGACAGGACAAATAACACTCATTTTTCAATACTCTTTGCAAGGTGCTCCGCTGCAGGCGCGCGCCGGGCTGCATGCTGGGGCGGTTCTGGTGGGGCAGTCAAGACCAGCATGCACTGATAAACAGGAGGGGGTGGTGCGGGAGGCCCACCG
Organism: Procyon lotor; assembly: GCA_028646535.1. NCBI lineage: Eukaryota > Metazoa > Chordata > Mammalia > Carnivora > Procyonidae > Procyon > Procyon lotor. Next base: position 4,901,286 of record CM053621.1, on the reverse strand, counting down.
CGGGGAGAGGGGGAGGCCACCCCACTTACCCGCCATAGGCCGGGATCGGGGGCGGGGGCGCCGCGGCGCGGAAGGTGTTGTACACGGTGCGGCCACGGCCTCGCAGGTGCGCCCCTCGGTAGGCGGCCGCGGCGGTGGCGGCTGGATACGGGAAGCCGGGCACTGTGGGGCGGGAAAGGAGAGAGCAGAGCAAAGGCTTTCAGAAGCGCACCTGCCGCGGAGGGCAACCCGCCCACCCAGGACCCTAGGACCCTTCTCCCTGCAGCCAGAGGCTGGACACCGCCCCTGGAGAAGGGAGGCGAGGTTCCAAAGGCGGCCAGCAGGGAGGAGGTCGAGGTCCGATTCCAGCCAGAGTGGGTTACCTAAGGCGTCCGTCCCTGTGCCCAGGAGAACGTGGTCAATGACAAGCATTTACAAAGAATTCGTGATAACGGGAGACAAGCTCACTGCACAAAGTTAAAATTCTACAAAGGCAGATTGCAATTAGTACGTACTGTGTGTTGCCAACATCTCTGTGTCTATCTACGCACACGTGTATGTATATTGTGTGTAAGAGATATTTGTGTCCGTATGTATATTGTGTGTCTACACACATGTATATGAATGGGTACACATGCATGTTTATATGTGTGTGTACATATGCATACACTTGTGTTTCCATATGCATACGTATTTCAGTGTGTCCCTAGTTATCTCTGGGGCTGAACTGTGTGTGCGTTAGCTGTCTACTGATTGCTTCCCCTCTCTCATTTTTCTTTCCCACCTTTTCCTTTATGTACACACACCGCTTGTTGCAATTTTTAACTTGCAATACAGTTGTCCTACAGACACGTGTATGCATCACAAGAGTGCAAACCCCTTAGGCCCCAAGAAACAGTTACCAATGTCCCATCAGCCCCCAAAGCATCTAACAGCTAGGAACACACAGAGAAGTCTGGGAACTCGGTTCTTAAAATGGTGTGGGTTGAGTTTTCCTCCTTGGAGGCAAATTCTCTAAGTGGGATGCCTTGCTGAGGAGTCAAGAGGGAAATTAAGCCTGATGCCAGAGACCCCTGAAAATTCATTCTCTTGCCTCTGCGTGGGATGTCCTTGCTCCTAGGAGACACACTGGGGCCCAGGAAGCCTTCAGGAAACCACAGCTGCGCAATCTCACAGCACTGTCACTATGCCAACCCTGAGCGTGGCATCCCCACTAAACTGCAGGAAGGGCGCCCAAGTAGCATCCCAGGAGGAGGCACTTTTCTGGGAAATCATACAGAGGAATCCACTGAGGCAGGAGATCTGGATGAAAGGCGCAGAAAACCCAACCTCTCGTGGGTAATGGTTTTGCAAAGAGGGGATCCGTCAATCTGTTACCTTTTCTCCCCTCTATCAACCGGCAAATTCCTACTGGCTTCCCCCCACCCATCCGTCTTCGCTTCTGCCTGTGCCTCCCTGAGTCGGCGGAAGACCCCAAATTTATCCACAGTAGGTTGTAAATATTAGACACCTGAGTGAGTGTGTGGCTTAAACACATAAACAAGAGAACAACATTGCAAGTTGCGGGCAGGCCAAAGGATGGACGGGCTCCAGTGCACCTCGGCTCCTTGTCCCAGGTTCTTTTCCCGACCTGCCTCCCCTGACCCAACGGGAACTTCCCAGAGGGAGGGAGAAATAGGTAGAAGGAAGCAGGAAGGCAAGGGTTTCCTCCCGTGCATGACCCCCCCTTTCTCCTGGGGGTTCACACAGTGTTTCTAGGACAGACAGGACTGCGAGGGGCAGGAGCCTCCACGCTCGGAACATCCTACCACAAGGGAGGCTTGCAAATGTGAGTCATCAGCAGATGCACACCCCTCTCCAGGAGGTCCATTGTGGGGAACACCTAACTGCTCACAGGATGTTGTGTCTCACACTGTGAAGGTGCCTCCAGATTATCTCCAAGCTGCTAATGGGGGGCTGCTACCCTTCCCACCCCATACCTTGAACCCAAAGTGCACACTGACAGTCATCAGCGATTCTCTGCGTGTTCTCATAGATTCTCCCTGATCCTTCTCTCCTGATGGAGGGTACAATGCTGGGATTGGGCGACTGAGTCGGAACGATTTTATCTTTCCATTTGTGTCTGCAAAGACCATACCCATTGTTCATTAACCTCTTTTTTCTTATTGTCGTTCAAGTCAGATCGTGCAGCTGTCCTTAACTCTCAGCTCGCCGGCCCCGCTCACCCCCGACCCCCGGCTTGTGTTTCGGCGAATGTGCGTGAAATCGTAGAGAGGGGTCCATCTTAGTGGGGAAAGCCAGGAAGTCCTAACAACCATCAAAGCCCCGAAGTCATGAGAGATGAGCTATTTGCTTCAGGACTGGCGAGCAAACGAGGGAGCGGGGCTGTGACACCGACGCTGCCTTGCCACAGCTCAAATATTAAGTTTTCACAGGAACGCCCTGGATTTTGAAATAAAGAAAATGAAACACTCGCAATCTGGCAGAGCAGCTGGCCGCCTGTGCGAGGAGACACGGTAATTATGCTGACCCATTCATTATCGCCGGCTCCCGCGCAGAGTGAGTGAGACCAGATCCCTCTCAGCGACAAGCAGGTTTCACAATAATTCTTGGAGGATTTAGATGTTGAGATGCAACAGGGAACAGAAGCTCAGCTGCGGAGCGGGGGCAGCACGAGCTGCTGGGAAGTGTGGAGCCGGGGACTCCATGTGTCCCCTTGCCCACAGGGGGGAGTCGTCCCTCCCGAGGCGGGAGGGGGTGGGGCAGGTCTCCTCGGAAGGCTTTTGGGGGTCCCTCCAAGCTTGGCACGTTAGAGGGATGCTTATTTTGTTAAGGAACAGAGGCAGGACAGCCCATCCACTCCTGGTTTAAAAAACCGATTTTCTGGGAGGCCAAGTGCCCTTAGGCAAAATAAGGAGGTTCTTCAGGTCATGCTCTGGACCTCAGGCTTAACGGAGGAAGCACGGGTGTCTCCCAGGTGCATGGTTTGCTCCGATGTTCTTTTTGTTATCAGTCTCGTGCTCCCAAGGGGTCTCTTTACGAAGCCTTTAGTTAGTCATCATGATTAATGAACGTTCCCTTCCTCTTCGCCTTCTTTCTTTCCTTCCTTCCTCCCTTGCTTTCTACTTTTATGTTTTCATCTCCTTCGGAAGGAAACGGCCACAAAGCTCTCCGCTGTCCTAACAATCAAGTCGCTTGGAGGACAGAAACCAAAGAGAAGGCCTCCCACTGTTGCTAGAAGGTAAACTCCGCGAGGGCGGAAATCTCCATCTGCTGATTCAGAAGAGTGCCCGGCACAGAGCAGGTGCAGGGATACCCTCTGGAGGTGAACCAGTTCCGTCTCCCTCCTTCTGGGACCGTAGAGGCACAGCCTCTTCACTGTGCCCCTTCCGGAACACTGCTCTCTACACAAAGTGTCCTGGGATTCGCACATACATGGAGGCCAACGACACAGCTGGCCCTCGGTCACCATCCCTCTACAAGTTACTTCTGCAGCCGGGTTCACAGGGGCTGGGCGGGCCCAGGAATGGCAACCACACTTGGCGGATGCGTGGTTCTGATAAAGAGCAACCTGGATAAAACTATTGCACTTGGAATTATTGCAAAACCTTAATTCACTGAAATTCATGTTCACGGCTGTGCTGTGTAGGGACTTGGGAGGTCAGGTTCTTGTTCTGGGGAAAAGCAGGACTCAAACGTCCCCTCCCACCCGGACACTGATACCTATGAAAGGGCCAGTGGGGTCGGGTTTTTCCCTTCATAGAGCCCCAGACAGTGCTCTTGGGCAACCGAGCAAATCTGAGTCTCTGAGGGCAGTAAACGTGTGCCGCAAGGAACAAGAACACTGCTAATAATCCCTCACTCCTCTGATCTGCGTCTGAGCCCTCTGTGTTTCTCCTCATCTCCACTAGAGGAAGACCCACTCTACGCCCACCCCCTGCCCCCTGGCCTGGAAGCTGATTTAGGATTCTGAGTGGCTCTCTTCTCTTGCCAATAAGACGAATGGTCAATTGCACGGGTAAAAACAAAAACAAAACACCCCACAACTGTTTGATAAGCTTCCTTTAGATTCAACTGAGGACAGAGGGAACTGATTTGTTTACTTGGCTACCGTGTGCATTGGCTTGTTGATGCTGGGACACGGTTAAATGCATACTTGAAGCAATTACCTAGACAGATGATGCAGATACAGAGGAAACAAAACCGAAATGGCTTTATCCTTGAACCACGTAGAAAGAAGACATCTCAATTATGTGCTTACTTCGGGACACGACACCTATCTTTTGTTGAGTCAAAGTTATCACACTATCAATGCCCCAGTTCAGGAGTTTGGATCCAGTAAGTAGGCAATAAATGTTTTAATAAATCTAACGCAAAAGTGCCAAATGGAAACTCACAATGTCCTCTCTGATTCTAGAACAGAGTAAATCAATGTTAATAAAAGTCATAAAACTGTCACTTTGTCCCATGTCTGTAAAAGCCTCTTTGTTAATGAAAGAACAGGGTTGAAAGAAAAGACACCAGATTATAGGCACTTCTAAACCCTAGATTTAGATGGCTGGATTTTTTTTTTTCTAGTTGAACTTCCAGTTAATAAACATGCAAGGAGAGCATCACTGGGGAACAATGGAAAGTATTCAAGTTGCTTTGTGCACCCAGTATAAATCCTTAGTTGTTGGCATGAGGGAGACCAGGGAAGAAGGGAGACAAAACAACAACATAGGTTTATTATACTAGAAAGGTTCCCCTTAAACCCTATCCAGCATGAATCAAAGTGAAAAATCTGGTATCACTGCCACGAAAATTGGATTTGGCTCATAAGCTAAAAATGAGTTTCTTTCAAAGAAAACAGGGCAAGAGCTTTTAGAGCAAATACCCATTGCACATCTCGGTGACACATCAACATTCCCTGCCTACCCAACTCCCAACCTTCGGCTAGATTGATACCCGCAGCGTATTTTGGGGGAGTGTTAGTGGAACAACTCGCTCAGTTCTTGGGCAGGAGGAGTTGTATAGCATGGAACTCAATGAAATGGAAACTTCAGGAATGTAACAAGAGGCCTGCTGTGATGTGCTCAAGTATCAAGGCGAATCAACATTTTTAAACGGAAGATGTGTGGGTGTATCAACCAGCCAAATGGGCCATTTACCAAAGTGGCAACTGCTTCCTGCCTGTCTTCCATCAAAGAGAAGCCTCAACCTCCTCCCACCTTCTCCCAGCTCTGCACTCGGTGTATTCACCGCGACAAACGTGCGCGCTCCCCCTCTGTCTCTTTTACGAATATGGTGCTTACCTTCGAAATAAACACAAATGAGATCATCTCGCCAGCCCGGAAATCCCCAAAGAAGAAACACAAAACCAGTGGAAAATACTTGAGGGTTATCAAGTGCATATTAAAGTTTTAGAGCTTTGGGAGAGACGGAAGAGGAGCAGATGCAAGAGCCAACAGGGGGGCAGAGTCTGCATCAAAGCCATAAAAATATACAGCCGCGGTAATGGGCAATTATTCTTTGCATTTGTGCTCCGGTTTGCATTTCCATGAGGTTGCCAGATGCCCCGGCAAAGGTGTTCCATCAGAGTGGAGGAGAGGGCTGCTCTTTGTCCCCCTCTCCTCTCCCTCTTCGCCACAGTGCCTCCTTTGGCCACCCCTGGAGTGGTCTGAGACCCAGAGATCTCCATGCTGATCTGGGGTTGAACTGCTCGGTGGGTAATTTAGGGCAGGAAATGCTCACTTACACAAGTCTGGGGGTGCAGACGTGGCTTTCAACAGCAGGTTCACGGTTCTGTGGGATTCCCCTGGGGGGAACTCCTGTTTCATGGGCTGGACCATAAATTAAGAAGGGGAGTAATAGGTAATGTGCCAAGGTGAAATAAACAACCAGCTCGAGCTCAGTTTTAGAGGCAGAGCACTGTGTGATAAACATCACAATGAATAGTGTAAGGAAAAAAAAAGGATTTTTTTTCCAAATGATAAAAATGTTTGCTTATTTTTTTCAAAATGCATCTCAAACAAAAGTACATCAAATTGGTTTATAGCAGAATTTCTACGCAACTGGGTCACTCTCTTTGAATGGCACTAAATGGGAAATATAATATGATGGAGCACATTTAGTTCTAGGTCAAAACAAAAATGGAAAGGCTTTCAATTTTGTTAAAATTCAGCAATTTCAAGGTTTCGGGAGAGAAAGGGGGGGGTGTTCCACACATTCAGTCATTTACAAAAAGACCAAAATAGCCACTTAATTTGTTGGAATCTCTGATTCTCATATATCTATCCCTGAATTACACATTTGGGACTGACTCTTGTTTCATTTCAAAATGCATGTTGATATTAAACACTGCTGTTTAGAAGTGAATAAATCCACATTTTGGACAACAGTTCCTTACAGGACATCCTCATTTGAGATGCATTGAATAGGAAAACAAAAATTTCTAATTAATGTACAAGTCTAATCACCATTCCCCACATGGAAGAGTAATTTTTCACTGTTCATTTGCTGGGTTTAATCTCAAAACTGACATAACAGAAACGCAATGTCCTATAAATCTCCGCTCATTTGTTTCCTTAATATTCATATCCCATTGACTGCAGCTGCTTGAGGCTGCAGTCTATTACAACTTGCAAAAGTGTCGATAAAAATATTATGAAAGGCAAGATGTGTTCCTTCCTGGCTGTGCGTGCCATTTATTTGGGAAAAGACAATAAATGGCTCGTGGATGGTCCCCCCCAGCCTGCTGCTTGGTGGGTGATTAGTGATTAATTACCTGGCAGCAAATTGACATGGCACGAGGAAATTGACACAGCCCTGATTAATTAACTTTTTATGGGTGGTAGTTGCTCACAAAACATTGCACACCCTAATTGAATCTCTCTACGCAGCATCGTGGTACCAAAGTTTTAGTCAAATCCAAATTAGCCAGAAGTTTCTTGGCTGTTCTAGGTCTGATTAGGATGCGTCGAAGGAATTGGCAAGAACTTGAAGTTGGAGAGAAAAGCACATTATTTGAAAGGGAAAAAAAAAAAAAGATGGTGACGTTGTAGTGGCTGGTCTGCCTGAGCTGAATTTATTGACCTAAATCTTCGCTGTATGAAGCTAAAATGCTGCCTTTGCTCTAGCCTCCTCTGGCCGCTCCTTCTCTGTGGCTTCTGCATGTTCTCCTTCCTTTGTCCCTAAACATGGAGTTGATCGGCTCACTCAAATGCTGGCACCATTATCACTTCCTTTTTCCCGCCTCCTCGACACCTCCCGGCCATTCGTGTCCCTAACCTTTTTCCTTCCCTGGACTCAGCTGGTCTTTACCACGTCATCGGATCGCACCCTCCTTATTATAGCTCTCCGTGGGGATGTCCTAAGAACTTCATTTTGGTCAATACTGTGTGTCTCTTGCACCTACAGGATTACCTGGCTTAGGGTAATTATGGCGATGTTTATGGAGAATGTCATCAGATGAACTTAGAATGCCACATTCGTTCAGCTGCGGGGGGAAGGAGGGAAAACAATGCTTGAACCTTTGAGAGTTGCAACCACACTGCTTAGGAAAGGCGCATATGCTAAGAGAAAGTCGGGTTTTAGCGAGGATGTGGGTAACGAGGGACTCAACCCCACTTGAGGAAAGTCCAGGCAACAGTAACTGGAAAATTCAAATCAGAGCCCTGATCAGTTGGGCAAAGTCCAACCTCCCATTCTCCGTTATCAGACAGAGGAGATTCGACTGCGTGACATGCCAGCTACGATTTACTGACACTTGCTAAGCGCCGGACCCAAAGGTTAACTCAGTAAATCTTCAGGAAGTCATGCGAGCCAGGTAGTACTGCTGCCTTCCCCTTCCTGGGGAGAGCAGGAAGATGGACGGCAGCCCGGACACTCGCCCAGTGCTCTCAGACAGCCCGACACGAGAGCCCATCATCTCACCTGTCACACAAAAAACCAACGAGGCAATTGGGACTGAGGCATGAACTTTCTACTTGGACTCTCTCGCTGCTCCTTCGGGACTCTCAGTTTTCACTTGCCTCCTGGGGCAGTGCAAGTTGCTCTATCCTCTCCCTATATTCATACCACAACGGAGACAACCAGCCCAATTCGTCACGGACAGAGGGAATTTGCAGGGAGATCTGTGGACAAGCCTCCAGGAGACCTCAATGTGCTCCTGGTTGGGGGCAGGCGCTGGAAGGAGGGTGGGGGGAGGTGCCATCTCTTCTGTTCTCTGTTTAGGCACTGAGATTTCAAAACACCTGTAAGGGCTTTGCTCCTTTTCTACTAATTGGATACAGGCCACAGGGATCACTACTGATTTATGTTCCCCGTAAGAGTCCAAAGCAAGCTGTTTTCCTTCTCCATTTTGGCTTATCTCCACATCTCCCAAAATATTGGGGAAATGGATTCTCCCAACAATGGAGACCTGGGGTACCCTCGCTCGGTGTTTATACACAAACCCATTACTGTCAAAACAACGAGCTCCTTACGCCTAACTTCAACTAGAAATCTTCTCCAAGATTTAAGAGACCTGCATAAAAAACTTTCCTAATATTTGGGATAACGCCCTTTTTTCTCCGTATAATTGTTTTCTTAATATTGTTACCAAATATCACTTCACTCACAAATCCATTACAAACACTCTCTTCCTTAGAAAGGACACAGATGAGTCATCCAGGAGTAAAAAAAAATAAAAAATAAATAAAGAAAACTAAACCCAGTAAACGCACGAGGATGATCTAGTCTGAGCAGAGCCCGGCGCTCCCGAAGCAAAAATGCTTCCTAACTTAAAACAAACTCAAAACGCGGCAACAAAACCCACACACAGCGCTCACGTGAATATTCTTTCATTGCTAGGTCTTTGAATGAGGACGGCAGCCATGGTTTTTAAAAGATTGCCACGTTATTCCCGCTTACCTCCCGAAGTTAGCTGTTGCCTCCTCTCCCCTGGGTTGCAAATGGCCTGATTAATCCGACGGACATGCGTGGTGAGCGCATCACTTTGCAGAAGACCTATTCGGGATCTGCCCGCTCACAGGTACTGACAATACTCACCCCGGGCAGGGGTGGGCCGGCTTAACCTGGGGGGACCGCCGAAGGCATTTGCAAAGGTGCTTTCTGTTATTTGAAGGAACGCTGGAGACAAAGCCGAGAGAGGCTGACATCTATTTTAATTTGGATGAAGCGATTCGCCACACTCTATTCACTGGACAACACCTATAGCGGTGTCAATTAACTTTTATCAGGTAGCCATGGGGAGGAAAAAAAGCAAATAATTTATGTAAATAATTACTTTATCGAGTGCATATACACAGCAAAGTTTCAATTGTTAAGTCATTCCTGATCTGGCTAACGGGTGGCTGAAAGAGCTAGCTTGCAGAAAACAAGGGAGATAAATGAGCTTCACTTGGGGGGATGGATTTCCCATGGTTCTCTGGGGCTGCTGCAGCTCCTGCAGGGGGAGCCCTCCGAGGGGGTTGGTGGGGGCTCCCAGGATGGCTACACGGTGCAATTCCAGCCATCACCGTGGGAATAGCTGGTCAGTGTTGGAGATCTGATTTTGAGAGTCAGTTTCCATCTCTGAGAGGCTGAATCCCAATCCTCCGAGTCACACCCCATTCCAAATTTGAGGACAGGTGTCCCCTGGACCTGTGGATTGCCTGCCTGATACCTGAGCCGGAACTCTCCCCAAACTCCCGTCTGTTAATTTATGTGTGTATTTTTTATGTATGTAAAAAAAAATTACAGACTTGGCCAAGGTCAAACCGCTAGTGTGCAATGAGGGTACAGACCCACATCTGGCTGAATCCAGGTCTTGTCATTAACTAATTGGTGTTCAGGGAGAATTTTGTAAAACCAGTACGGGGGCACTAGGGTTTGCCAGCAGAAAAGAACCTTTGGGAAATGCTTCTCGGAACCTGGGAGCAGTTCCCGAGGGTGGGCGTGATTTAGATCCTTGGGCAGGTGTGCCTACAGTGGTGGTTCTGGTATGTTCGTGTTTACATATAAAGCAATTAGGCTTCAAGAGTCTACACTGCATGCAAACAAAACTCGAGGAGACGGACTGAAAATACGTGGTGTGTTATTTGGTCCTAAAAACTGCATTTGGTTAACACTCCCCTCAAATTCTCCAGGAGCAATAAAATAACTTTTGGCACGACAGTCCTTTTTGCAGAAATGAAAACATGACTTAAGAAAATGGTGTTTTTGGAGAGAAGCAAGGGTTTAAATTCTCATGTTCAAATGAACTATGCCAGGCTCTTCTCCATGGGAGGCAAGCTCAGTTTCCTTTTGTGATTCTTTGCACTGCACAGGGAGATTTGCTTTTGAAAAGAAAGAAGGTAAGGGGAGGAGGGGGCCACTTCTGTGGCTGGACACATTTCTGGGCAAGGAGCACCAAGGAGCCCCTCTCCAGGGCCTGAATTACATGTCACTAGCCATTCTTACTCCTTCTGAATTGTTTGTTCCCAGCCATGCCAACTTTGAGAGAGGACTTGGCTCCCTTTACATGGCCCAGTCCCCCAGGAACACATACCTGTCTCAGTGCATCAAGCTGCCCCCCTTTATATTCCAGGCATCAAATAGGATCCTATTTTTGGCCCCAGAAAATTTCATATTCAGTCTGAACACGGAATAGCTATTTTAAATCTACATTAGTTTGAGAAAGCAAATGAAATACAGATGAGGGCTTAAAAAAAAAAATGAACTCTAAAATAAGCTGCCCAATCCAGTGGAGGATTTCTTTCTCACCTCCGCCAAGGACCAGCGGAAGGCAGGCAGGGCCCAGGAGTTCAATGCGGGAGCTGAAAAATGTGGTGCTCATGTTTAATGCTCACGAAAACGTGAGCATTAAAAAGTACTTCCTGTCAACGCTATTGTAGGACTTGGGGTTTCCACGGAATTCCCCCAGAACAACTGCCTCACTGCCTTTCAGAAACATCTCGTCTCGGCCTTGTTCTCTGGCTGTATGTGCACGGGAATCCCAAGGCAACGTAGTTTATTGTTTTAATATCTGTCTGACACAAAGCAAACCATCCTCCAGTGACTCCTTATCTGTCATATGCATTTCTGTGAAAGAAATATCAAGACAAATAAGATGTTTGGGGGCACACCACGGGATGGTAGTTTTTGCAACTGGCAGCCTTTTGCAGAAGGGAGACCCCCATCTGCAAAAGACGAGAGCCACCACCATTCCGCATTGAGATTAATAAGCGACGCGCCAAGAGACCTCGACGACAGCTGCCTGAAATGTGGCTGCTTCTTTGCGGATTCTTCCCTGTAAACAACTGAGGAGGTTCAACTAGTGGGTTTTTCACCCCCTGCAATTGTTGTTATTTTTAAGACGGCAAAACAGTCACAACAAAGGGGTCTAGGATCCTGAGTCGGCCCAAGTTAACCGCAGCTGTGGATGAAGGCGCTCCTAACCCAGTTGGGGCGATGGTGGGGTGTGGATTGAACATACGACCCAGCCTGTTCAAGAAGCTGGTGCCCGGGCGAGATAAGTCAACACAGGAGCGAGTACAAACCTCTTAGAAACCACCTGTTCAGAAAATCAGTGTGCTGGGCCATGCCGTGGGAGAGCGGGTGCCGGGCAGAGAGATGGTGCTTTGGTGATGGAGACAGAACGACACAGGGGTTCGGGGGGCATGGAGAGGGCAGCTGCAGAGCTGTATCCGGCTGTGAGCAATCGCTGGACATTACATCGGGCGTGTGTTCTGAGTGAGGTTATAGGCAGAGCATGACACAGTAGATGTCTCAAAATCTCCCTGTCCTCAGGTTCAGGGGGGGAAACAGGATTTCAGTGGCCAAGTGCATCTATCGATAATGCGGGAGGATGGTGCGAATGCCAATATTTAGCTGAGCTACCAAGAGCAGTTAAAAACGCCGTGTTAACAGGGTAGGTTAAGTCTCCTGTTGCGTATGTCCCCCAAATACCGATATGAGTAATTTGTTTGCAATTCGGAGGCATTTGCAGTATGTATCTATCATCTGTCTTGCCCATGAGCACGCGACACTACCAAGACTGACTTAAGGACACCTCGCTTAGTTAAACCGAATTTAAATAAAAAATTTTTAAAGAGAGGACACCTTGCTCACAAAGTATTTACATTGCATGGAAGGGCACCTAGCATCTAGAAACAGCTTGATAGAAATGGGTTAAATGAAGTAATGCATTTTAACCCCCTCCCCCATCAAAGGACTGATAAAATGAGCAAAGAACAGAAGGAGTTATTTCAGAGATGATGATGTAGAGGACACAGGTCTATTGTCACCATATGGAAGGAGTGAGGCACGGGTTCCTGATGAGAAAGATCCACTCTGGAGCCTCTTTTAGGCCAGCATTATTGGAAATTGTCAGAGAAGCCGGAATCAGCCCAGGCAAACGATGAGGCATCCTGACTATGTTAAAGGAGTCTCACCATTCATCCCAGGGAACCTGGGGCAAGTCTTGGAGAAAGGCAGTAGCACCAAAATGATGCCTCTGACTCTACATTTGTTTGTTGTTTGTTAGGAGGGCAACACTGAGCCAAACCACTCTATTGAGACTGAATTCATGTATCTATCTTACTTCGATAAGTACCAAGAGCAGAGTATTCTGTTTACCTGCCTACCTTCCATTATTGGTTTTGAAATGTGATAAACGGGTGCAAAGTACAAAAGACCCAAGAACGTGCACCATGAAAAGAAGGTCCCTTTCGATCTCCTCCCCCTCGGTAGCCAGCTGTCCGGAGTCTGACCCTTTCAGATAAGAATGCTAGCCTCGCACAGGGGTCAGTAAACTACGGCCCGTGGGCCACATCTGGCCCACAGACTGTTTTTGTCAATAAAGTGTTATTGGAAGCACAGTCACACCTGTTCCTTTCTGCACTGTCTGTGGCTACTTTCAAGCTATTGACAGAGTTGAGTAGTTGCCAACAGGAAGCAGATGGCCCATGAGGCTGGAAATATTTACTATCTGGCCTTTTAATAAAGAACAATTTTGCCAACCCCTGACCGGACAGATCAGATGCAGAAGAAGTGCCTCTCCAGCAATCCAGGGATGAGAAGAGGAAAGCACAATATTGGCCTGACTGCAGAGGCTGAGAGCTGCCTAGAAGCCGCACTTGCCCGCTCCCCCCTTAGACATTTCCAGGAGCAGAGCACGGGGCTCCTTCTACCTGCCTGTGGTACATTTAGAGACTAGTGAAGACAGAAGACTAGTGAAGACAGAAGACTAGTGAAGACAGAAGACATTGAGAGACTACTGAGATCGAGTTAGGCTGGCTTCTCAATGGATCTGGCTGGGTCACCTTGGACAAATTTCTTAATCCTTCTAATCCTAAATTTTCTGAAGTAAAAAGGGGCATAGCCATATTTCATACTTTCCTTGTGAGGATCAGAGGACAAAGTTCATGTGAAGGGCTTTAGCAGAATGCCCGGCACAAAGCAAGTGCTCAATAACCATGAGTTAATATTAGTATTGGTACTATTTTTTTTTTTTTTTTAGTTTTGAGGCTGGGCTAACATAGGGCCAGTTAGACACTCTCTTTTTTGGGTGCAAAGTTTAAGAGGAGGTGGTGCCCAAAACCCCAGTAATCAGGATAAATCATACTTCACTGTACTGTCTTAAAAACTTAATTATTAAAAAAAAATTCATGATGAACAGACTTTCAAACTTTGAGCAAAGAAGTGTTACGTTGAGCATACTGGACCCTAAGGTAAAAAAAAAAAAAATTAATACTCATCCTGTCTTTTTTTTTTTTAATACTTGTCCTGTCTTAATGAAAGTTTCACTACTTTGTTCATTGTCAATTTTTTCCATTAATTTAGATTTTTTAAAAATGCCTCATTAGAATATTATTTATCTCGACAATCGAGTTTTTTGGCACCTCTTTAGATTTTGTCCAAGGTGATTCCCTCTCTCACCTCACCCTCATCCCGACTCTGATTATCTTTCTCTTCAGTGATTCCTCCAGAAAATATTAGAAAAGGCCTTTTCAGAGCCCCACAGAGCTATGCGATATTGGAGGGGGAGCGAGAAGACACGGGTCTTTAAACCACTGTATCAGTAACACAGTGACCTGCACGTGTACTTTCTATCGACTGAACTCAGCCCACTGACACTTTCTGTATTGGGCAGAAGAAAGAGGAAGCCATAAATTAATTGAGGCTGCTACTTTAATTACAGAACCCAAAGGAAGTTCCATCAATTACCTAAAAGTAGAACAGCACAGGCCTGATTTATGTATGTTTCTGCCACTTAAATCATTGTTTTATGAATTCCACACAATTACTTCCATAAAACCTGCAATCAATACATCAATTAAAACCATGCCCCTACTGCTCGCCCTTGAGTTTCATAAAAGTGAATAAATGCATTTTGATAACCTTTAGCATCCTGAACCTGTGATACCAGACTTTCTCCCCCATTGTGGTCAGGAGTGAACATTTCAAGGAGAATGAACAGTCCTCTTCCTTCTACGTTAGGACTCGTCCTCACATGGATCTCAAGTTCATTTGTGGCTTCTGTTAACTGTGAAAATACACTTGTTTGCATTGATAAGCACCTGAAACCACCCATATATTTTGGCTGGAAAATGCTTTTTTTGCCCGTTGGCAAACAAAACTGGTACCTCTGTGTCAAAGCACTCACTATGGACTGACTGAAAAGTAGCCTGCCCCCCACAATTACGTGTTGATCCCCGGACTCCCAGGGTGGTGATGTTTAGGGATGAGGTCTTTGGGAGGTAATTAGATTGAGGTAAGCCATGAGGTGGGGCCCTCCTGAAGGGATTCGTGTCATAAGGACCCCCAAGGGCTTGCTTTCTCTGCCCTGTAAGGACGTGCTGAGAAGGTGACCATCTATGAGCCAGGAAGAAAGCCCTCGTCAGAATCGCCCATGCTAGGACCCTGATCTCAGCTTTTCAGCCTCCAGAAGAGAAAGAAGATAAATTTCTGTTGTCTAAGCACCGCCCCCCACCACCATCTATGGTATTTTTTATGGCAGCCCTAGAAAAATAATAGAACACTAGGGAGTACTTGCTCCTGGCAGGGATTTTGTGACCTAAGTGGTGTCTAAAGCTATAAGAAGAGAAAGGACGGATATATGTGACTGTGTATTTAAAAACGTACAGTGGAATATAAGCAAGATCAAAGGCCCCAAAGAGGAAATACGTTTGCAACATCTATGCTCTTCACAGGTTATCCCTCCTAATGAATAGTTCTCTCTCAATGCGAATTAAAAATAAAATAAAGAATCAGCGCAGCGGATCATCGGGGAAGGGAGGGAAAACTGAATGGGAAGTCATCAGCGAGGGGGAAAAAGCATGGGAAATCTAGGCAACAAACAGGGTTGCTGGAGGGGAGGTGGTGGGGGATGGGGTAATTGGGGGATGGGCGTGAAGGAGGGCACGTGATGGGATGAGCACTGGGTGTTGTACACAATTGATGAGTTACCGAGCACTGCCTCTGAAACTAAACATGCACCATATGTTGGCGAACCGAATTGAAATAAAATAAAATCAGAAAAACACAGAAGAGAAATGGGCGGATGTATCCTGGAAATGCACGAGAGGTGATGTCCACAGGCTGAATGAAGCAGTGACTGTTGCTCATCACCAGGAGGAAGGCAAATGCAGAGGAGAGCAAATTGAGAGGCTATGTTTCATCCACCTGATTTTCAAAATTAAAAAAAGAGCGGAGTACGAAGGCGCTGGCAAGGACGTTGGGATGGAACCACCAATCTCATGTTCGGGAAGCTACACGGGGGATTTGAGGCATCGGGAGGTCAGGGTAGATAGATGTGAAGACATTTGCTGCAGGCTTTAGGAAAAGAAGGTAGTTTGAACAGGTGTGGACAGGAAATGGCTGAAGGAGCATCCACACCATAGGATAGGACAGCATGAAAATGCCCAGACGGCTGAATGGGAGGGAGCCCAAATCCGCTCTCAAGTGAAACAAAATACAATTCATATGTGCAATGTGTGCACAATACATACATGTAACTCTCCCCTCTATAAAATCCACACACCCCCATTTCACGTGTGTATGTCCTTCTTCACATTATGATGGAGAAAATGTGGAAAGATACTTTCTAGGCAGTCAAAATGGGTTACTTCAAAGGCGTATGTTTTTGGATAAAATGGGGATATTATTACCCACATCATTTGCATGCTTCTCTAATTACAGGGAGCACGTGTTGTATTTGTAATTTAAAGCCTATTCATAAAATTGTAAAGAAAACAGAATTCCATGGCTAAGAGTGACCTGCTTTGGGAAACATCTACTTCATGTGGAAATAAGGGTCAGTGAGAGCTGGCTTTGCTAATGCAAATTAGGAAGTGACTTTGCCACTCACGAAACCGTGGATTTACCTCTTGATATTCCAACCAAAAAAAAAAAAAAATGGAGGTAATGTTTTTGATAGGGAGCAGGGACTGTATTCAAATAGCACTTGCAGTAAAGCAGGTGCCTTTCCCCCAGACAGGAGCAGCCTCTGATCACCGGGCCCAGGAGGGGGAAGACAGGGAGCAAGCCCAGCAGCTCTGCCCCACCATCCATCCACCAAATCCCTCTGTTAAGGGGTCAGATGTGGGCTCTTCAAAGCAAACATGACGCTCTTACATTAATTAAAATTACCTCAAAACTAACAAAGTAGTTCGTGTAATTACTCTAATAGTTTTGCTGTTGTTAATGTTCTTAAGACAAAAATATGAATAGTAAATGTTTTCCATTTGGCACAAAATGATCTTGCCTAATTCTCTGGAGTTTTGCTCCGACTTCATTTGCTGAAAAGTAGGCCCACTTTACACTGCGGATGCTAGCGGTTCATCGGGACATGTGAGAGGATGAGTGATGTCCCGTGACACAAGCTGAACTGGGGTTTCACACCAGGATAAAGGTCAGGATGAGGGGGAAAACGGGGGTCAGTTGCGGAGACAGGGGAAAATCTCTAGGATTAAGTTGTACTGACGTGGAGCCATGTGTGGAAATCTTTCTCTTAATGCTTTCATGTCCTCAGTCATATTATTAGGATGATTCACTTAAGTGGGGAGAAAACCCATTATGTAAAAGTGCATCTTAAAAAACAGATAACCTCAAGTAGGAATTATTTTCATTACAGAGGAATTCAGCAGAGTTCCTTTAAAACCCATCTCCCCTACTGCATTTAAGGGTGTTATTTACAGATGATTAGCTATTTGGCTAGGCAGAGGGGCAATTTCAGTCCAAAACATCAAAGGCCAGTTAAAGGTCCATGGGGGTTAAAAAAACCCAACACAAACTCAGGAGTAATCATGGAAGTCAGTAAACACATACGATCTAATTTACAAAACTGAAATTTATACACACCTTTCTTCAGGAGCACAACTATTAGATAACCATGAGAAATACATATATTTTCAAGTTAAAAAGCAAGTGAGTCCTACAAGATTGCTGATAAGGGATCCTCAGCTTTTGGGTAGAAAGCCAGATTCTTAGCAAAAGAGGCCACACCACTCAGACCTCAGAGACAAGAGAGGTAGCTCTCAGTCATGTGAAAGTCATACTCACAGAGGAGATGAACCTCGGTGGCCGCGTGTGTGCCCTCAGTGTGTGTGTGTTTGTGTTTGTGTGTGTGTAGACGTATGACACAGAGAAAAGAAGAGAGAAAGAGAGAGAGAGAGAGAGAGATGAAGCAAAAAGGACCCTCTATGTGAGGGCGGGATTGCTTCTAGAACATATGACTTTGCTCTGGAACATGTACCTTAATCTGGAAGAGAAAACCTTCAAAGAATCCAGCTAACCCTACAACCCCAAAACTGCATTACTAGGTATTGATCCCAAAGACACAAATGTAGTAAAAAGAAGGGGCACATGCACCCCAATGTTCATAGCAGCCATGTCCCCAATAGCCAACTGTGGAAGGAACCAAGATGCCCTTCAACAGATGAATGAATAAAGAAGATGCGGTTCATACATACAATGGAATGCTGCTCAGCTACTGGAAAGGATGAGTACACGCCCTTTCCATTGACATGGATGGGACTGGAAAGGGTGATGCTAAGTAAGGCAAGCAGAGAAAGACAATTATCCTATGGTTTCACTCATGGGGAACAGAAGGAATAGCGTGGAAAACCACAGGGGAAGGTAAGGCAGGGAAAACTGAATGGGAAGAAACCCATTTTGGTTTCTTCCATTGTTCCATGGTTCACAAACCATGAGAGACTCTGGACCCTGGGAAACAAACTGAGGGTTACAGAAGAGGGGGTGTTGGGGGGGCGAGGGTAAGCAGGTGATGGGTGTTAAGGAGGGCATGTATGGTGTTGTGCACTAGTGCACAAGCAACTAATGAATCACTGAACACTACATCAAAAACTAATGATGTACTATATGTTAGCTAAGTGAACATAATAAAAAAAAAAAAAAACAACCAAAACCAAAACCAAACAAAAAAACAAAGAAGCCAGCTAATGGCACAGTCCAGCCTCAAAAGGTATTATTGCTCACTTGGAGAACTAAAGCAGAAAGCCTCAGCAATGTGTCTCAGGGAGGAATGGATCATCTTTACACTCAGCCTTGTTGCCTAGAGATGGAAGTGATCGACAGTCCCTCTGGCCACCCAGGTGAGGATGGAGAAGCCCGAGCTGGCTGTCCTTATGAAACACCCACTGAGCTTGCCAGCCTGGACACCACTGCTTATGGGATCGACACATGAAGATTCTTATTGGAAGAATCTAGGGTTTTTTTTTGTTTTGTTATGGGGTAGGACAATTAACTATTAATTGTTGTTTTCTTTAACACTACTTTACAGAAGGACAATTCTGTAATATTTCTGAAAAATTCCCACCAACGATGGGGGGGTTGATTAAAATGTAATATTGTGAAATGATAGAATATTATGAGGCCCTTAACGTATTTTCATAAAGTGCCCATGACGTGATAATCAGTGAAAATGATAGGATGAAAAATGTGTAAGTACTATGATTGATTATGCAATTTAAAAATGAAGGGTGTTGGACACACATTATGCAGTTTCTATAATTATTATAAATTTTTACTTTTAAACTTAGGAAAAAATGTATAAACAGTGAAGTGATATTGTCATTTTGGATTTTCAATAATAAAACAGACCCTTTATATCTGCGATTAACATACTTTTTCTGTAAAGAGCTGGAATGACAATATTTTAGGCTTCGCAGGTCACCTCTGTCTCTGTCACATGTTGTCTTTGTTCCTTTTTTCTTTTTTGTTTCTACAACCCTTCAAAGAATCTAAGACCCATTCTTAGCTTACAAGCCTTAGAAAAACGGGCTGTGGGCTGGACTTGGCCTAGGGCTGTAGTTTGCTGACGCTTGCTTCAAATGACTTTGTTTCCTCTGGATGCTTCCCCTATTTTAATATGAAGAATTTGTGATAGATTTCCACGTTTGATATTGAGGATACACACTTCCCACAAAGCTGCCTTAGAATGGCTATACCGATTCAAACCAGCCCTTATTTGGAATTAACGTGAACAGAGAACGGAAATAGAAATGCATATTTCACATGATCCTTGAGAGCCATGCTTTCAATATGGTAGCCACCAGCCCCACATGACTAATTAGAGTAACATTAATCAACATTAAATTAAATAAAAAAGGCAGTGCCTCTGTCCCACGAGCCCACATGCTAGGTAGCGTAGATATGGAACATTTCATCTTAGTTCCACAGGACAACGATGTCACAGAATAAAACAAAATAACCCTCTGGAACTCAACTGTGGTTAAGTTTTGGATTGCCAACGTTCCTTCAGAAAATAACGTTGATAGAGAAAGTAGGGGAGAGAGACAAGGGAACAACCAGGATATTTAGGGTCAAAAGGAGCCAGAAAAGCAGTCAATAGTTGAATAACTTCCCAGGTTCAAAAACCAAGTCTACCATATCGTGGCTGTGGGATCCTGGGTTATCACTCCTCCTCAGTACCCCCTCCATTCCTCTGCTGTAAAGCAAACATTATAATACCTACCTGGTGCAGAGTTTGAGAATGAAACAAGGTTGAACATGTGCAAATGTGTACACGCATCCTAATTCTACGAGATACAGGCACACACATTTACACCGCCCGAAGGAGGCAATGTCCATACACTTAGAAAGAACCCCTTCTTGCCAGTATGGCTGGATGCTGGCTTCTTGGGGACACAGGAAGACGCCTTGCATTGAATGTATGCCCAACCTGCTGTTGAAGCTGCTACGCTGGTTGGGAAGAACACCTGAGTACTCCCATAACCTGGCACCTTCAGAAATCCTCGGGATTCTCACCGTCATGTTTTTGGTTTCTGGTGACTGCTTCTAACCTGGGCCCCCAGCAAAGAGTTTGGTTTTTCTGAGCCTTTGGGAATTAAGATGCTTGATCTTGGCCCTCAGGGAGGATTCCCCTCTGTCTCTCCTCCTCCTAATCATCACATGCCCATTACTGCTGCTTTCCATCAACGCCCCCCCTTCTGTAAGCTGGTCTCCAGCAGCCCACCTTCCCTCACCCCCACACTCACTGTTGAACACTGATCCCATGAGGACCTGTGGGGTGGAGAAATCCAGTTATGAGGATTTCACAGGGTCATGACTTACAGCCTATGAAATAGATAAGAAGGTCTCAGCTGTGGCTGGGGTGTTACTGAGGAGGGGCAAACCAGCTACAGGTACCATGATACAAGTGTAGTTGTTCAACCTGTTCTGGGAAATGGGGTCAGGGTGGGGAATTTTCCACCCTGGAGCATCCATCCCAGGCAGAGATATCCTTGGTTTTTCCATGTCAACATTATGATCTATCTTCCGTATTTAGTTTTGGTCTTCTCCACCTTGCACTTGATGGCTATATTCATATCTATCAAAGTGCCTTTTCTTGTTGCTCCCCCCACCTAGTCAAGTGGGGGAGAACCACATTCTTCTCTCGCCTCCTCCTGCTCCATGGAAATCACATAGCAAAGGGCAGAACAGGCTTGCAAGTAAGTTGTTATTTTTCACTGTGAGAAAATGGTGCTCAAGCGCTTTTCATTACATGAGGGGGCCATTTGGATGGCCTGTGTATGTTCCATCAATTATTTTCACATTAATTTGCAAAGCTGTGACAGAAGGCAGGCAGTGAGCTTTAGCTCCACACCCCTCCCCGCCATGCGCCAACCCCCAGACCGATGCCCCATGTCCCATCCATTGGACCCGATCCTGCTGGGTGTTAACAAGGGATGACCGGGACATCTGGGAAGTGAGCGTTCAGACGTAATGAGCAAAGGGGTTTGATGCTAAGGTGACAGGGAACACAGAGACATGCTTATGAGAACCAACCTCATCTTGTGGAGAGCCACAGGGAGGGTGAGCAGAGAGGGAAGGGAGGAGGAGAACTTACATGGCAGGGAAGGTGATTGGACTCAGATTTATGTCACAAAACAAAGAGAGCCACAACAGCGGGCTTACTTGCGGAAGTATATACAAGTGAACTGGGGGCACTGTACATGGAAGATCCCTCCTGGTTTGCCTGGCACAACAGCACCGTGCCTACGAAAGAGAGAGAGATAGATGGTATCTGGTCTGGGAACAGGCACACTGCACCTGAGAGATCACGGCAACGCAAACAAGAAAGGCAGAGAAATGAAAACACAGCCACATCCCCGTGCACGTGGTGGGGACACCCGTGGCAGCCCCCTGGCTTAGCCGAAGGGAGTCAGGAGCCCACCCTCCAGCCCTCCGAGCACGGGTCACTCCTTGTCACCTGGGGCTCCCGTAGTGGGAACCTGGCCACCCCAGGCCCCAGTTTCAGATCAGTGATGGTGGCAGCATGGCATATGCCAAAGGGCGCCTGAGAACTATCAGCGAGAACTAGATGACAAGCCTGGCTCAATGCCACTTAGCTGTGTGATCTTGGTAAGTCACTGTACCTCTCTGTGCCTTGGGATTCCCATCTGGAAAATGGGGTAAATATACCTACCTCCAGGGAGGGTTGGGAATCGTATGGCTAGAGATGTGCCCGGGGCAGGGGCTGGCATGGAATCATCGCTCAGTAAAAGGGCGAACTGCTATGTTTGGAGAAAACTTTTCCTCCTCTGCCGTGCCTCCCCCTCCTCCCCCTCACTTTCGACTGTCTGAATCAGTTCTTCAGGGAAAGAATAGAAGTGCAGATGGGAAGAAATGAATGCAACTTTCACCTTCCACGTGACCCACCCCAGACTCACACTGGGCTTGGGGTGAGACCATCTTTGGCTTCTGCCTATCTTGTTTCTTCCGGAAAGCTCCCAGCCTTCCAACCAGAGAGGCTGCCCCACCAAGCAAGCCTGCACTGCAGATCTGACTGTCCTCTGTCTGATTTAAAGCAAAGGGCACCAGGTTTATCCTGGCACAATGGAATTTTACAGAGGAGAGTAGCAGTGGAATCCTGAGATATCTCCTCAGTCTGTGATGTGTTTTGAACCACCGCCCACTCCAAGGATGAGCAGGGTCAGGAATCCCCAGGGTATCAGTTCTTCCTCCTGCTGCTACAAAGCTCACAGTCCGACTTTGAAAAGACTGAGAGACTTCTGAGGAGTTGTCAGCTCATTACTGATGATGGAACTGTGTTCCTGTGGTTTCTGTTCACTTGCCCCCATTTGGTTTTGGGTTTTGGGGTCTCCTGCCGTCAGCACAACTGGAAAGCTCCCCCCCAACCCCAAGAAGAAGCCTGCCCACATCTTTGGAGACCTCACCCACATCTTTGGAGACCTCACCCACATCTTTGGAGCTCACCCACATCTTTGGAGACCTCACCCACATCTTTGGAGACCTCACCCACATCTTTGGAGCTCACACACATCTTTGGAGACCTCACCCACATCTTTGGAGACCTCACTCACATCTTTGGAGCTCACACACATCTTTGGAGACCTCACCCACATCTTTGGAGCTCACACACATCTTTGGAGACCTGCCCTAGTGCTCGCTAAGGGGTTCTACAGTCCTTTAGTATCTTTCCCAAGGTCAACAGAAGCGTAGTTAAAACTTGTAGCGTCGGGGGGGGGGGGTCTGCCAAACAGAGAGGGATTGCCACGTGAACCATGAAAAGATAGCCATCCTTCCTGAACTCAAAAAACTAAACGTAGTTCCAGAGGTGGTCTCCATGACCACTGCTCTCCCTCATTCAGGTATGGAGCGAGAATAGATGGATCCTATGAGGAGAGCTGAGAAGGTTTCTGCAGATTCTTCCTTTACCATCTGTTACCTGTGTTTCCCTAGATTTTGTACATTATCTCCAGGTAAAGCAAAGATGGATTAAAACCCCTACGTGGCCCTTCTGTCGCCAACTCAGGCACCCCCATCCATTCTCTGACAAGGAGAAGCAGCCCGTGGACAGAAGTTCTATCTGAAGAAATGTCCCCTGGTCCTTCTGACATTTACCCTGGTATCCTACGTTTCTAGCTGGAGAAGAGCCCCCACAAAAGCATGGATATAAGAGTAAAACTGACTGACCTTCTCTTGGCAATAAATGTATTCAGAGTCTGGTTGGGTCTGAGTCACCATCAGCCTTTGCTACATTCATGGTTCTTTCTTCTCTCTATTTTATTTAAAGAGTTTATCCCAACATATAAGATGGAACTTTACGTGGTCTAATTTCTTCTTGGTGAGTATTTCCTGTTTCGGCAAGAACCTGGCATTGTTTGGTAATTAACAGCAAACAAATGGAACACCAGACCATGGGGGTCTTGATCTTGGCCCTCAGGGAGGTGTGGGGTCTAGACCCCATGGGGGTGTGGGGTCTAAAATCAACCAAGAGGAGTGGCACACCCACCCGAAGGACCCGCCCTGACCCCCACCCTGCTTTATCAATGAGTACTTCTTCTGACTTTGCAGAGGTCATTCATCCCTATGTTCTTGCTCACTGCTAGATAGATAGATAGAAATGAACATTTCTATAGGATACACAGAGAGCTGCCAAATCAGCATCTTCCAGGGTGGGACCTGTAAGAAAACTCAGTGGGTCTCTCATGTCTAACTCTGGTTCAAAACCAGAGTGGTTCAAAACCACTTTTAAAATGAAATCTGAAGGTTCTTGGGCGTGCCTTGGTTTCAAAAGAAAGACAGGATAGTTTTAGCACAAATATATCCAGAAGGACATTTCGGTATTGTGCAGTTAAAACCTTAGGGTCAATTTTCAACACTCTCAATGCAATTTAGAGAATCCCATTGGGACACAACACAGATTCCCTCTAGGAAGCTAAATCCTGGCAGGGCATAATGAAGCTTCCCTAATGCTCTTACACTGTAGATCCTGAGAAACTGTATTGAAATAACTTCTTTGGATGCCCTCTTGGTAGTGGAAAAAAAAATTTCTTTATGCAATAATTCTGACCTTTGTAAAACAAAATCTATGCTGTCACAGGACTTGGTTTTTATTTTACCTAAAAAACATTCTCTAATTTAATTTGCAAAGTACTTATTGTATGTTCTCTTAGTACTTTGTGACCTTTTCTTAAGAGAAAGCTTTGAATTAAACAGAAACAAAGGGGCAGAGAGGAACACTGTAACCTCCATGCATTTTTTGGGCGGGGGCGAGTCATGCTTGTTTGTTTAAAGAAGTAAGTCAAATAGTAATAGGGTACAAGCAGCAGCATGAGGAGTGTTCACAAGGTCATTCAAGGCACCTTGTGATGCAGCTTTCTAACGAGTCCCTTGCATTGTGTTTTCTATCTGTGCCCCATCCCCCTAACATAGACCACTTGCCTCCAGCTAGTATGAAGTGTCCACCACCATGGCGCCAATTGTAATACTTCTCAGACTTCTGTGCCTTTGCTTATAAAGCAATTTTACTCTAATATCCAGGCTTTTGAGGGAGGAGTGGGAAAGAGGGCTTTCTTCCTTACAATTTAAAGATGGCAACTGCGTTCAATTTATACCACAAACTACCATTCCCTACCCAGGACAGACCATTCATCAATTTCCAAGTGTCCTTTCCTATTTTCCCAGAATCCTCAGAATCATTCTTAATACAGCTTCTAGGCAGTTGCTACGGTTTGATTAGAGTTGGTGGACAGGATGAAACCTCCATGCCATTCCTGCTCCTAGTGTTAGGCTAAACCATAAAATTGACCTTTTTATGTCAAATAGGGTTCAACGTTGGGAATTTCACAGGGTTTAATTTTAAATAAAGGCCCCACTGCAATTCCTACGGTGTCTTTTAGAAGTTGCTTCTTTTCCCAGTCCCCAGGAGCTAATGGATCACACCCCCTTCTATGCTCCATCACACTTAAAAAAAAAAAAATCTTGGCATGCCTTAGTGGCTCAGTCAGTTAAGCCTCTAACTCTCCATCCTGGCTCAGGTTGATCTCAGAGTCGTGAGTTCAAGCCCCCTGCTGAATGCCACGCTGGCGTGGAGCCTATGTTTAAAAAAAAAAAAAAAAATCTCCCTAGCAGATCCTTTATCACACTCTACTGCAACTTTTCATTTATGTATTGGTCTTAGCCACAATGAGCCCCCTTGGGTCAAAGTCAAACCAGACCCATCTATTCCCAGGCTCTAACAAAATACCTGACTCTTGGAAGGATTAATGAATACGATTAAGTTATTAAAGACCTCTTCATTTCTATTTTCTTGGCTAAAAATAGTGCTTTGCCCAACAAATTGTTCTTGAGGGTGCCTTCTTCTGCCCCTTGTTGATTGCAGGGGACGTGCATGCCTAAATTCCTGGTGCAGTTACGAGCCCTCTCTATGGGATTCACTTGATTCCTCCTCTTCTCTGGTTTTTTTAAGGTTGACTCATGTGGCTTCACATGAAATCTGAATAGCTCATATCTGTGCCTGTGAGGACCTGGCTGCATGTGGCACACCAAAACTTTGGAATAATCAGAGCCTTTGCAAAGTCTGTCATGCTCACATCAGCATCCCAAGTTCTGGCATGATATCCATGGGGCCACTCTTGGGCAGGATTGGGAATCCTCCAGCTGCAAGAGGGTGAGCCAAAGTCCATGTGCAGTGGGGGCAACCTCTTTTTAACTGGAGACTCGCCACAGCTCTGCTCATTCCAGGCCCCTTGAAGGGCAGGAAGAAGCCTCAAAGGGGTGATTCCTATCACAGACAGGGGAGAGGAAGCAACCAAACTTTGTACTCTGCTGCCAACTCTTAGGTGAGGAAATTGGACTCAAACCAACTGGAACAATGGGGCATTTGCACACCTCTGCCTTTATGGAGGATAATCCTTCTCCCTGGAATCCCTGCCCACCCACCTGCCCCCAGATAATTCCCTTCTGGACTCAGCTACGGCTTCTCCTTCTAGAAACCAGATCTATTTGCATCCACCTGCCAAGTTCAGCTTCCTTCCTCTGCTTTTCTAAATTGTGTTATAGTAATTTATCGAATGAGTGTCTTCCCATGGATGCAGTGAACTCCAAGAGGTCAGGAGTCACATCTTTGCCCTCTTTCATCCCCGTGGGTCCAGGGACTTCAGCTCAGGGCCGGGGGAAGGGGGGGCACCTGATAAGAGGAACCCAAGGGTTTTGGACGAGCAGCCATGTTGTACTTGCAAGGAATAAAATTAGAATGCAAGAGGGAAAGGAAGAAGAGAGAGGCTCTTTTGAATGTCTGCCCTTCCATTTTAGTACTGAAGAGGCAGAGCTCCAAGCCAGCCCAGGGTGAAAGACTAGGCCCATCCTGTATTTTCTGAATCACACACACACACACACACACACACACACACACACATGCACACACACAAGAAAAGAAAAAAAGAAGGAAAAAAAACATGTCCAAGAAACACCCCAACCGCCTAGCAACTGGGAGTGGCTGACTCACTTCATTAGCTCCAAGATGAAGATGAGTTAGAACACTAGGAGAAGAATGCTCTTATCACTACTGAAATGGGGAGGGGGGGCGGAATTAAAGGCACAAAGAAAAACCACTGCACTTCACGAATTTTCTGAGAGTCGACAGGGATTCGGGAACCCCTGCTGTGGAAAGTTCTGGAGTGTCAAGTGCTATCTGAGCCTCTTCGAGCAGCCGTGTGCTGATACCGAGGCCCTTGCAAGCAGAGCCCTTTGCTGGGGTCCAGCTTCCCCAGTGTCACTAGGCCTGGTGACCTGCAAAGAGGGTCGAGAGGAAAAATCCCACAGGCAAATGGTGAGTGAATGCAGGAGGCCATCACAGAGCTACTCTGTCAAGAGTGCTCAGCTAAGAAAAGGTGGCCTTTGAGGGCTGCCATTCATTCTGCAAGTATTGGCCTCTGTCACATGCTGGGCACTGCGTGGGTTCTGGGGCACGCCCGCTGAGCCCCCTGTGCCCTTGAAGAGAATGACATGCTGTCTTTTTTAGTACTTGTATGTTCAGGAACAAATACATAGAGAAGAAAGGGAACAAAGGAATGAGTCTGCATTGACCCCCAAATCTGAGACTCTGTGGTTATTTACTTTGCTTGCTGAGATCAATAAAATTTACAAGTAATTTTGGTACAGTGTTTATGAAACATGACTATTGTGACTGGCAAAATGTCTATTCCATATTTTTTTTAAAGATTTTATTTATTTGATAGAGAGAAACACAGCGAGAGAGGGAACAGAAGCAGAGGGAATGGTAGTGGGAGAAGCAGGCTCCCTGCCGCGCAGAGAGCCCGATGCGGGGCTCGATCCCAGGACCCTGGGATCATGACCTGAGCCAAAGGCAGACGCTTAACGACTGAGCCACCCAGGCGCCCCTCTATTCCATATTTCTGTTCCATCTTGCAGTTATAACAAAAAATGTTTCATAGTAATAGTAATCACTAGGAAAAAGAGCACTTTAATTTTATACCAAAAAAAAAAAAAAAAGATATTTTTACTCAATGTTTCCCCACACATTTTTACACTGTATTTGCTCCTCCCTATTAAGAAGGGTCCGACAGAATTAGTCCCTCTTTAGAGATGGGGAAAAAGTGTCACAGAACAAGGATGTGGTTTATGAAAAGCCTCATCACTCAGAGGCAAATTCTGGGTGAGAAATAAAGCTATCTAGGTTCCTAGAACATGACTCATTTTATCAATGACTCTTTCTTGCTTCATTGTTACAGAATGATTTTTAAAATATATTTTTAAATTAGAATAAAACCTGGAAAACTTCGGTCATCATTGAAGGTTCAAGCTCTGAGCTGGTGACAAAGGGACACACTTCAGTATAGGAGAAACTTGCGAAAGTCTCCTTCATAGGAACGCTACTTTGAGAAAGGGGTGCCCTCCGTGCCCCATGGTTCTTACAATCGCCTGCATCACTAGCATCACCTAGGGGGGGATTTGTTCAACACGGAACGCTAGGTCCCACTGCCAGAGTTTCAGACTGATTCCAAAGGTCTGGGATGGAGCTGAGAACTTGCATTTTCAACAAGCTTTCGTGTTGTCAGAGGACCACACTTTGAGAAACACTGGAGGAGAGCCGGTCCCCCAAACTTCAATGCTGTGAGTTCTTGCCTTCCTAACACCGGAGGTTTTCAAAGCCTGCCAGACTTTAAGAATCCACTGGGGAGCATTGAAATGGGATGCCTTTAAAGGCTCCGCCCCTAAAGAGTGTGACTCAGCTGGTCAGAAATCTGCACTTCTGATCTGCAACCCAGGTGACTGTCCTGCTTTGGCTGTACTTTGATTAATCCAGGCCCAAGAGCATGTCCATATCTTCTGGAAGGAAAGTAAAAGTGGCTGACTATATCTGGTTTGAGGACTTCTGTGGGCAAAGAGGGAGAGCTTACTTACTTTTTATCATTGCTATTTTGTATATCAACGAATTTTGCCTTTCCTTTGTAGCATTTCAAACATGAAAAGTAACTCCCAGTCCTAACTATTCTGTCAAAGTCTCTGGAGGTGGGCTGGTAAAGAAGACAGAGAAGATCACCAGCAGCATAATCCTAGCAAGGCCACTCTTGGTTTCCCATCCAAAGAAAGCTTACCCATTCCTGCCCCACTATTATGGACTGAAGGGGATACGCTCCACATTCATACATACATTGAAGTCCTAACCCCCTGTACAGGGTGTGACTGTATTTGGAGTTAGGATCTTTAGAGAGGTAATTGGGTTAAAGTTAGGCCATGAGGGTAGACCCCCATTCCATGTGGATGACGTTCTTATAAGAAGAGTAAATTATAACAGAGACACAGAGGGAAGACCGTGTGAGGATTCAGAGAGAAGATAGCCGTCTACAAGTCAAGGAGAGAGGCATCCAAAGGAACCAATCCTGCTGACCCCTTGATCTTGGACTTCTAGCCTCCAGATCTGTAAGAAAATACATTTCTGTTGCAAAAGCCCCCCAGCCTATGGTGCTTTATCATGGTGGCCCTAGCAGACTAGTATCTCCCTTGCCTCCTAATGAGTTCTGCCCTGAGGATCAGTGAGGCTCTGTATTACGTGAAGGCATGCGGTATAGGCATGGTATAGAGGTCTGGGAGGTTGCTGTGTGCTACTCCCTGCCCACGAAGGTTGCTGCTTCCAATGGACACATTTATCCAAAGCCCTCATGGGTTGTGGAGGCTTTTTGCAGCTATGCATTTGAACACAGACTGGCGTTGAGCTAATCCATGTAAGACTGTTTTCACAGCTAATACTTAATGCTTTTATACATGCCTGAAAGATGAGTCTCTCTGAAGGGTTATGGTGGAGCTTTAAATACAGACGTATTTCCACTGAGGCACAGATGTTGTAGAAAAACACTGGATGTATATTTAATTCTTATAAAGTGAATCATGTTTTAATTGTGTCAGGGGATTTCCATATTTAAAGGAGCCCTGAAGTAAATCTGTATAGAGTGTAAATAATCTCTCGCTCCAACTTATGAAGCCAGTTTTGATTTCATAACAGTTAAAGAGAAATACGTGATTTTGTGGAGTTTGTTTTTCCTCTTCACTTTACTTTTTGACATAATTTCAGACTATCCAAAAAAAGTTGCAGGAACACTACAAAGAATCTCTCTACAACATTCTCCCTGATTATTTGTTGTTTACAAAAATGTAATGACTTACTTGAGCAACTCTTATTCTCCCAAATTTCAACTAAGTGATTTTTACAGAAAATATTCAATTGACTCAATATGATACCAAACACATCAACAGTAGCAATTCCAAAAACTACTTACTAATTACCCAAAAAGTGCCAAGCAAACTCATTCAGTGTTTAATTTGGACTATTCCCTACTCTTTACCCTGTAAGACAGGTACTATCACTACATCTCTATCATTGATGAAGATCCTGAGACAGAGAGAGTTTTAGAATCTTGCCCAAAGTCACATGGATGGTAATCGTATGGTGCTGAGTGCAGATCAAACCAAACACACCCCTGGGACCCATGGAGTGAAGGCTAATCTTCCAAATCAGGTGTAGGCAAACTACAATCTTCCGGCCGAATCCAGCCTACCACATTTTTTGTATGGCCTGTGATCTAAGAATGTTTTCTACATTTTTATCTGGTTGAAAAACAATCAATAGAAGACTAATATTTGGTGACAATGTGAAAAAGCACATGAAATTCAAATTTCAGTATCTATAAAGACTTATTAGAACAGAGGCACACTTGGTCATTTACGTATTATTTATGACTGCTTTAATGCTGTGAGACAGAGCTGAGTAGTTACAACAGAGACCTCATTGCCCACAGAGGCTACAATATTCACTATCTTGACCTTTACAGAAAAGGTCTGCTGACTCCTGTTCTAATGTCCTCTTTCTGTTTGGAAGGCAGCAACCGTGATTGTCAGGACAGCATTAGCCCCTCCCTGGGAAGCTGTCATGAATTATTTCAGAGTGTATCATTTTATCAATACTTGCAAAAACTTATTTTTTTGTTGTTGTTAAAAACAATCAAAAAAAAATTAAAGACATGTTCTTTGAATGCTTGCCAAAAATCTCTTTCTAATTCATTGTTGTTCGAGATAATAAAACAACTAGAAAAAGTCGTCCCATGAGGTATTTGTGGAAAGCAAGCAATTTAACTACAACAAAAATAATGGAAACACGTTTTATCTCCTTCAGGTTTACGGCTGTTAGCATTTATGCAAGGGCTACCCTAAAGCTTTCAAAAATTCTAATAGGTACTGAATCACTTGGGGACCCTTCTAAAATGAATATTCTCACCTAGTAGGCCTGGGGGAAGGGCATGAGAATCTGCATTTCCAATCAGCTCCCGGGGATGCTCAGGCTGCTAATGATAGTAAAATGCTAGGGAATATGTAAAGAACGTCAATTACGGCTAATATTAATGGAGTGACCATTAAGATGCCACTGAGTTTCAGTTACTGAACCAGGTATACTGTGCACATATTGTGATTTTTTTTTTTTTTTTAATCAAACCCACAAGGAAAATAAGGCCCAGAGAAAGAAAAAGATGAGACAAAACTGAAATCCCAGCCAGCCTGGTGTGAATCCAAAACTCAGACTCACTCAGAGAGCTGCATCGGCTTATTTATGGTGATACTTGGTCTTGAGGTGTTTAAACATCTTCTCCAGCCATGGAGCGATAAATATCCACCAACCAACCCCATTTGCACTAAAGCCACTTTGAAGAGTTCCTCAGTTGCCTTCTGGCTGGAAACACCTGACTCTTTCAGGCTAAGAATGTTGGGTACAACCTTATGATCTTGTTTAAGAATCTGTGATAGGGTTTTAAATCCCACCAGGGAAGCCTCTGGGCATGTATCTTCTAGCGATAAGAAAATCCCACTTGCAAGATCACAGTAAGACAGGCAGGAAGGAAACACAGAGAGAGGAAAAAATAGAGAACTCTCAAGGTCTGACAGTGCCGCTGAAAAAGTATGAGCTTGGGGTACTTTTACCCTTAGTTTTAAGTTCTGACCTCAGTGACTGTAAAGTTCTTTGACCTTGGGTAAGTCAGTTAAGGTCCTAGACTTGGCTTTCACATCTGTAAGATGGGGACAAAAAAAAAAAACAAACAAAAAAACTACTTCATTGAGAATTGTTGTAGGGATCAGATATGTTATATGGAAGGGCTGACAATTTGTAGGTAGTAAGTGATCGCGATAATAATAATAACGGGCTATTAACTACCATTATTTTTTTGAATCTGAAAATACAGCACTTTAGGGATTTATTTTGTTCCACTGCTCCTTGAAGAATAGGAGAGCAGCAGGTCCTGAGCTAGTGGGTTTGGCCATGTTCCGGGCAGAACGCTAAACATAATAGATTTAATGAAGAACATCTTTAAGACTGGGAATTAATTGCCAACATTTAAACTGGGGAGGTTTAATGTTACAGGACAGATGTCTGGCTTCTCTTAAGGAATTGGGATGGAGCCACATGGATTTGGGCCTGCACTCCCGTGGCAGGGCCATGCAGGAGGCAGGGAGGGAGCACTCGTCCTTATAACTGAGATGTGTCCCCTCCAAGTGCACATTTATCTCCCAGCCCATTAAGGCATTTTAGTTTGCAAAGTATGTAGGAATGGGAAAAACAAAAACCAAACCAAACCAACAGAAATTGTGTTTTAGCAAAAATCTGTGGAGTTTATATGTCTCTGCAAAGACCCAGAATGTTTTCCTCTCTCTCTCTGTCTCTCTCTTCTTCCTAGGGACAAGAACCTCTGAGATTCTACAGGAGTCCAAAGATCCCTCCCGACAGGCTTCCCTTCGGCCCCCTCTTCTAGTTCACTTGCTAGTACAGAGCTGTATTTTCGGAGGGACTGGAAATATTTGTGGAATGGGGGTAGAGTTTCATCTTGAGTCCCCTTCTATATAGCCCAGATTAGCTTTGAACTCCTGACCCCACTCTTTTAGTAAGAGCAGAAAATACACTTTGACTTTGAATCTCCCAAAGAGTAATCAGATACATTGTTTAAACATGCTTCCCACCACACACACACACACACACACACACACACACACACACACACACACGAGCCCCGTGGGCCGACAGCAAATAGAATATTTTAGCTGGCGAAAATGGTTTTCTAAAAATGACAGGGGAAAAGAAAAAAGAAAAAAAAATGATAGGGAGTTAATATGGAAGGTTTCAGACTTTACAATATTGTGTATATCAAACAAACACTAGAAATGCACAAATAGGGGCATCTGTGTGGCTCAGTGGATTAAAGCCTCTGCCTTCAGCTCAGGTCATGATCTCAGGGTCCTGGGATCGAGCCCCACATCGGGCTCTCTGCTCAGCAGGGAGCCTGCTTCCCCCTTGCTCTCTGCCTGCCTCTCTGCCTACCTGTGATCTCTCTCCTCGCTGTCAAATAAATAAATAAAATCTTTAAAAAAAATGCAAAAATACACTCATCTTTTTTCCCCGGAGGAAATATCAATGATATTGGGGTGTTCGTGTTTTTAAAATGATACTGGGTTTAATACAATGATAAGTGCACATCGATTAACCTCTGCGTTGGGTTTAAATGTATAACCCATTAACTAATTTAATCTCTTCCAAAAAACAAAAAACCCAAAACAAAACAAAAAAACAGCCTTTGGCATTATTCTCTGAATAACCCTTGTTTAGTTTCCATAATGGTATCTTGTTTAATGAAAAACTCATTAGAATGTAGCATACGGCATAATTAATTCTGGCTGATTCTTTTGGTGTAAACAGCTAATGCAGATGCTGGGTTCTATTTTCCACTGGCTTTATTAATTTTTCATAAACCAATATTTCGACCGTAATGGGTTGTAACAGGTCCACAGAAGTTCTAGAAATGCATTAACTGTCACCAATGTAGTTAATTGAAGTAGGATTTTGCTATTTGTGTGTCGGTCCTCCCACACTACATTTTTAAAAGACAGTGTCATTTGATACTCGGAGAAAGAGTATCTACATATAATTAACATCCAGGGTATTAAACAATATTAGGCCAATTTGTCTTTATTTACACACAACTTAATTGGTTGGGCTCATAACGCTGAACTATAAATTTTGAAAAGATGCTAAAAAGCGGGAAGTACAAGATCGTCCAAATAAAATGGTTTATAACAGAGTGGCAAAACAAGTTAAAATACTCAAAAAAAATGAAGTTGTGTCATCTTAAAAGTCTCTGGTAATCTGTTTTCCTAGGAAGAGATCGGGACACAACCAGGAAACAAGGTGGATCATGGTGTTGGGCACTAGTTTCGTAATCCTGGGGTCTGTGAGGGGCCTGATCTCTGGGATGGGTGAGAAGTTGCTGATTTAGTTTGACCTCTTTCAGTCTTTCAGGATTGGGTTCACATATTAGAAAGAGTCCTTGTGATAAGACTATTATTTGTTTCAGGTGTAGAAATACATGCTAATTCATGACTGGGTGTTCTTGTTTGTTTTAAGTTTATTTTTTATCAGAGTTATCAACGGTTGCCTGCTACTCAAAGGATGAAATCTCGAATTCAGATTCTCAGATCTTTTTCAACTTTTCTCTGGAAGGTACCCTCTGATCTCAACAGACCGTTATTTCTCAGCCTTTGGGGGAAATCTGATTTTGCCTCAGAAATTTCTATATCCAGTGAAGACCAAGCGGCTGTATTTTTTTTTTCCTTTTCCTTTTTTTTTTGGGTACATCTCAATGGATTCTGAAGATAAAGACTGAGAAACTCCTTTGGACTCTGCCAAACTCCTTACTCACCCCAACAAAGATCTTTATTTTCTTCCCAGGAGAACTCTTACTTATCCCTCAAAACCCAATTAGTACTCCCCTCACCCCGGCTCTTAATACAGAGAGAGTTGTTAGTTTTTTAGTGTTCTGGCAGGCAGGTATCATTGTTTATCATACACTAAGTTGGTCTGTCTGTATCCTTCAATGGTCTAAGGAATTCTCCAGGGAAGAGGTGCTCCCCCCAGCACATGTGCAGTGCCTGGCACTTTACAGGCCTTCAGCACTATAACTCTGAGCTAAAGGATGAATTAACAGAATTCACAGAAGTCAGTGATATGTGTGAGTTTACACACAGCCTCTCTCTTTGGCCCTTCCTTGACAAGCATGGTGTGGCAGAATGACAGGCAGCTAAGCTCGTGGGTTCATGCAGGATTGTGTAATTGCTACAATGGTGCAATGCTAAACACACACACACACACACACACAAAACCTCCCCAGAGTGTAAGGCTTTGTGTTTAGTAAATCTGGACTCTCTAAGCCAGGGTCAGCGAAGGAGAGCTGTGACTCACATTTTTACACAGCTGGGGATGGGGCGAGGATAATTATTTCATGACCCATGAAAATTATATGAAATTTAAATGTCTGTGTCCTTAAAGTTTTATTGGGACACAGCCATGTGCACTCATTTATGTGTTGTCTGTGGTTACTCCTGCCTTTGAGTGTCAGAGGTGAGCAGCTGGGGGCGAATGTAGGCCCACACAGCTGAACCTATTCACAAACTGGCCCTTTACTGAAATTTGCAGATCTCTGCTCGAAGTGAAAAAATGCACATATTTTTTTTCTCTTTCATGACTGAATCCATCTTCATCTTTTCTAGAACCAACAAACATAATGCTATGTCTTGTCTTATACTACCCTCCCCCTCTTCCTCACCACTACCATCATGACCACTAATAAATATATATAGCATATATATATTTATTATATATATAGCATATATATATATGTAATATATATACGTAATAAATATATATGTAATATATATATTCTGAGCTTACAAGCTCCTTTTCCTCCTGCTCCTCCTCCTTCTGTTTTGCAGGAAAGGGTTAACTCAGTAGATCTAGGCTGCTCAAACCCTGAACATTCCTCTGGAAGGTTTGTCTTCAGCACTGGTCCTTGGACAGTTCCTGGTAGATGAATTCTAAACCCTTGGAATATTCTACATCATTAAACTGTTTTTGGATGCCTGAGGCCTTGGGCCATACATTGCCAGCCGATAAGATAGTTTACGGCAACAATGTGATTTATGGTGAAGGCTTACTTTTGCTCTTTGGCCTAAGGTTTGAGTAGTTGAGATCAGTTACATGGGGGCTATGCGTCCCCGTGACTGCCTCAGAGAAAGCGGACTGACTCCTGTCTGGTCAGGACACTGTGTGTGTCCTCAGACACCATTGCCGGTAAAGTTGAGCACATCATATACTTCCACCTGGAGGGCACACTCAGAGGCTTCTGCCTGGTTTCTTCTGGATTCCATCTCCTATGCTCTTCCCCTTTGCTGATTTTTAATCTGTATCGCTTTGTAATAAATCAGAACTGTGACTCTAAGAGCCTTTCTGAGTTCCATGAGTACATCCAACCAAACACAGAGACTAAAGATGGTCTTGTGGACCCCCGACACAGCTCCGCAGCATAAAATCAAGCTTTATGCTTTCCCCTTCTGGCGTCAAAAATCACAGAGTAACGCCCAGAAGAGGAAGCATTTGGGTGAATGTCTCTCTTTAAGTTCTTGGATTGCCTTTGATAACTACAGATGCTTATCCATCTTGAGCAGGGGCTCAAGTCTCAACGCCAGCATTATCAACATTTTAAGCCAGATTATTCTTTGTGGTGGGGGCTGTCCTGTGCATTAGGGGATGGCTTGGCCTCCACCCTCTAGATGCCAGTAGTGAATAATCCCATGCCTCCCAAGATGTGACAATGACAAATATTTCCAGAGGTTGCCCAGTTCCCCTAGGGTGTAAAATTACTCCCAGTTAAGAACCATTAATCCAAGATATTGGATTAACTAAAGCCTATGTGCAGGAGGTAACTTGTAATAAAATGGAATGGGCTTTGGAATCACAGAGATTTGGCTTTGGATCCAGCTCTTCAACTTCTGAAGTCAGCAACCTAGGGCAACATAATATCACTAGATTCCTCATTTATCTGCAAAATGAGGAAAATGACACTTATCCTCCAAAGTTATAATCTCCATAAACATGCAGTGATCCCAACACAGAGTCCGGCATGCAGCAGATAATATTACGTGCAAAGATATTGTTATTAATTATCTTTATCTTCTATGACCTCAAGGATAGATAGAAGACATGGCAGGCATGTCCCAGTCTAGTCCTACTGAGGAGGCTGCACAGCAAGGTGATGGAAAGCGTGGGCCCTGAGGTTAGAAAAAAAAGATGCTTATATAAAAAACCGATTTTTCACATCCTAGTTCTATGGCGTGAGGGAGGAGATAAACTCTCCAGAAAGCCTTGGTTTCATAATTTCTATAATGGAGAGAAGGGTGTAACATTTTTATGAGGATTCGAGGAGATGCAAAGTGTTTTGCACAGTGCCTGGCACAGAGTCAGCACTCAGAGTGCCTTATTGTTGCTGACGTTTTGAGTTGCTCATGCGTGAATGATGGCAGCCCAGAACTTTCCCTATGAGGCTGATACAGAGCCAAATATTCGAACCTCATCTTTCTCCCACGCTGCAGAGGTGGGGCTTCTCCTACAAGGGCTGTCTTGTCACTTCCTGCTTGAAGGACCTCTCCTTGGTAGACTTCACATGCAATAGAATGGGAACTAATTTATTGAGGCAGTGCAGTTTTTAGCACATAATCAAGTTCTGATCCTATTTGAAGATCAAGATCCCCCACAGGTTCCATCAACACCGAGCTGCATTCCTTCCATGGGGCAGGGAAGGACACAGACAAAAATTAAGGCCAAATGTGGGCTGGGATGGAGTGAAATCCGATAAGACCGATGGGGAGAGGAGAAGAGAGCAGGAAAGTGATTTGCAACCAAAGGGGAGGCGAAGGTAAACAGATGTATGAGATAAAGTCTTTGAAGTGGAACTGTTTCTAGGCTGAAAATCCTTTGCTTGGGGACTTAAATCTGGACTCTCCTGTTCCAGTTCACTGAAGTGCACTACATTTGAATCTGGCAGACATGTAAATTATACAAAACACTGCAGCGCCAAAGGTCACCGTGCATGAGGAGCCATTGCTCTGGGCCTCGTCGAAGCTGGTCCTCTGGGTGTGTATGGACGCCTGAAAATTTGCTGCTTTGAGGGGCTCTGAGGGGTAGCAAATACCTTGCAACCCACATTGCATTCTTTCAGGATATAAGGTAGTCACCCCTAAATGCATGCTTTGCACTCAGGATGTGGCCACATCATCTCAAGCCCAACTCAAAGTCTAGGACGGAGGCCGATGAAAGGAAATCAGCCTGTGTCAGGGACCCCAGTTATCCTGGGTCCTCACAATCTTACTCTTTCTCAGATGTTATTGTATCCAAATTGCAGGAAGGGAATTGGAAAGAAGTCCATCCAAAAGTGTGGCTAAAGGTCATTCTCTTAACTGTAATGGACTCAATGAAGTGAAATGAGGGGAGTGCCAGGCAGGGAGACCGACATCTACCTTCCTTTGACTCAATTCTTGGATGAATCATGGCTCACGGTGGCCAAAAGCCCATAGAAAACCAATACCTCTGTACAGGTAATCCAAGGTCAAATACAGCTGCCCTTTCGAGATAAGCAATCACAGAGTGCTACATCCATGCTCTTCATTTTTAAACTTTATATTGAGATCCCAATCCACTCTCCCATCACCCAGCCTGGTATCAAGGCCTGTGGTCTGTGGCCAAGTTTTTACCGAGGTGGACATAATCAATCCAATTGACTTCAGTCATCACGCTGATCTCATAGTTTTATTTTACTTTACAGTCTGTAAAGTTCTTTTGCACTCATTACCTTACCTGATCCTCTCTAAAACCCCAGGATAACTTAGTTTTAAGACCCGACCCCCTTGCATATGTGACTTTTCAGCCAGGTACCCTTCTTTTAGGACTCTCCCCAACCCTTTGAAACCAGGAATGTTTATTTTTAGCAGGAAAATCCAATTAAGGGCCCCCATCTTCTTCCCCCCACCGAAAAAATCCCCACTAATCATAAAAGTGTCGCCAGACTACTGTTCATTACCATCTTCAAGGTTTTTCAAGTTGATTTACTCTGCATCCCTCTACTTCTGACTTGAATTGTGTGTTTGTTGTCATCGAGACCTAACTATATCTTAGATCTGCATTGCATTGGTAGATCTTTCCCTTTCCCTATTGATCATGACTCGTGGGGTAATTTACCTCAATTCCAATTTTCCTTTGCAGGCGGGGTGCTCTCCAACCACGGAAGTGAGTTATGTGTGTTCAAGTGGTGCATCTTATGAATCTTGTTAAGCTTTGCCGCCTTATAGCCCTACTGATGGAATATTTAATCACAGAAATGAGTTGGCAGATATGATATACAGCGTGGGTGAGCTCTGCAGCGATCTTACCGGCAATTGAGAAACGGATGGATTTGCCATTTGTCAGTCCCATGTCGACAACTGTGTATAGCCTTCTGTTATTTATTTTTATTTTGTTTTACTTATGTATGAAGATTAAAGGTGCTTTCTTTCAATCAACAGTTTCATTGGCTAGCTATCGTGATTCTCCCTAAAAGACACCACGGTTTCTTTTTATCTTTTTATTAGATGGCAATGGAACTTCTCACGATGATGGGGGAACTGTGAGAACCCCCTTTGAGGTCTCCTCAATGAGATTCTTAGAGACGCTATTTCTAATTATACTAAGTAACTTGAAGTATGCTACTGGGAACAGATATTTGCAGATCCCGTACTTCTGTTTATTGCCTTCAATTTTTTAAAAAGTCTGAAATGGGATGGTCTAAGACCCTGGCTTTGAGATCCACCTGGACATTTCTTGCATTGACTTATCAATCATTTATCTTACGAGTAAGCCCCTAGGAGCCTGAAGATGATTAGATGTAGGCAAAATAATCAATGCTGTGTAGCTTTGGAGGCAAACATCCACTCGTCTTTGGGGAAGATTTACATGGGTTCATGGGATGTGCTGATTTATGTGTATCTGCTGCTGGAGACTGGTGTTGGGTAAGCATTCTTCTGGACAGGACTTAGAGTTCAGACAAACCACCCGAAATGAAAGGCCTTTCATAACAGCTTCCTAAATGCTTCCCCTGGAATGTGTGCATGAGGGAAAGTGTGCGTCATAATTTATCAAAGCAAATTAATACTGTTCAGCTAGTAATTAAAGATCCTCATTAAGAGGTGCTCCTGCCCTCTCCACCCCCACCTCGCGTTAGCAATAAAAATGCACTCAGGGCGTCAAGAGGTTATATACGAAAATCAATAACCTGCCATTTTATAATTAAAGAGAAAATAAATGTTAGGGAAAAGTCCACTAAATTAGGAAAATTACCTTTAGGAGAGATTGAAAATATTGATTTTAATTTACAAAATATGTGAACTTTTCATGCCCTGTTCTGAGAGACAATTGGAGGCTGGGTTGTTAATTCTGCATAAGCTTCAGAAAATCGATAATTATACTATGGGAATATTATGATATTTGTCATTAATACAAAATCTTACATATAGGAGTGCCTAATAAGCCTGGCTTTCTATCTCAGGCAGATATAGGGCTGGCATGCTAAATGTCCACAGCAAATCAATGACAAGGTCTTCATTTTAGCTTTAAGGCACATTCGAAATTGCAAGATAAATCCAGGCTATGCTTATGGTTGGGGAAATCCAAGAAGCCCCCTAAGTCCTTTGTCATGGACATTCAAAAGGATGACATTAGTAATTATACCTCCATAGCAAAATGAAGACATACTACATCCACGTTTGCATCTACGCACTCCATCCCTAGAGGTGCCTTAACTTTCAATTTAAGCTAGCTTGATTCTCAGTGTCTATGGGTCTTTAAATTTTTCAAAGGAATTGTCCTGGAGTGTTGGACTGACAGCATTTCCCTACATTTCTGCGTATCATGAACTCTGTTTACCTACATGCACGGATCATTTTGGCAAAGAGGAAAGGCTTCCGATTATTAAAAGGAGCCCATGCACTGGCAACACTAACCTACGGATTGTTCAAGTAACATTTACTTATTCATGCCCCATTTTTTTAAGACTTAAAGTTACTGGAGCATCTCATAGAAATAATTATTTAGTTGTCCAGAATCCTTAAAACTGCCCCCGACACAACCGGTTACCGTGTCTGCATATGGAGGAGGTGGTGGGGGCGGGGAGAGCGATAGTGTTGGTGGTGGCTGGAAAAATCTAGAATTATTATCTTGCTCCTCTTCTTTAATTTCACTGGCTTGGACAGAGCAGTAGCCTGATCTACCATCATAGAACACAGTCAATAAGAATTACGACGTCCAATATTCACAAAATTTATAAAGAGGCAGCACATAACTCAGTGGTAAAGAACACAGCCTCTCGATTTCAAAACCGATCCAGCTTCTTATCCACGTGAAACCTTAGCCTTTCAGTGCTAACGGACTCTGCGTACCTTAGTTTTCTCATCCGGAAAACTGCCATGAGGATTTAGATACATTAATTTAGGTAAAGTGCTCAGGACCGTGCCTGGCCACAGATAATACTTGGTAAATATTAATCTTTATTATAACTTATTCTTTCCTGATAGTCCCATGATCTAACTTCTGCAGCTGGGCTCATGGCTAATATAAATGGCTGCTCTAACATTCTAAAAGTCAGGCTGATTAATGTATTCTTATATATACGAGTCAGTCTGAATGGTTTCTTCTGTCTTAATGTCCTCTCAAACACCCGCTGATATGCACATTGGTTTGAAATCACACGGAAGAAGATTCTCTTGGGTGCTTTAGCCAGATGACAAGAACTACACTGCATGGGTCCAGAAACATGTCCTTTCTCTCTCTAACCCAAGTGACACAGTTATACCCGACCTCCTTATCAGATGGCTTCTCGGTTCTTGTCCTTGACCCATTATTCTGGGGAGAAACCATGCACATAGCCAGGCACACACACTTGTGGAGAACGTGCCTGCTTGTCTTCCTAGCTATCCCATTCCTGCCGATGCATGCGAGCCGCTGGCTGGCCTCCTC
Source organism: Procyon lotor (assembly GCA_028646535.1). Lineage (NCBI taxonomy): Eukaryota > Metazoa > Chordata > Mammalia > Carnivora > Procyonidae > Procyon > Procyon lotor. Next base: position 4,859,663 of record CM053621.1, on the reverse strand, counting down.
CATGCCCTTTTGAAGGATGTCCTTTCTTTGCAGCCTTGGACAGGGATGTAGCCCAGCAGTCTCTATGCCCCTAAACAGACTGCCTTGCCCCCGATCCCAGAAATTAACTTCCCCCAAATGGACAAGCTGAGAACCGAAGGACCAGTCCTCTCATGATTAAGAAAAGAATCTCTTAGTTTATGGTTTACTCAGAATTCAGCACAGTCAGTTAATTTTCCTCTTATGGCAGAGAGGCGGAACACTAATTTATTTTTATTTGCCCAGCGTTTATGTGGTGCTGGCTGTATACCATTCTTCATATATTAACCCATTTAATTCTAATAAGCACCTGTGAGTTTGTTACTATTATCATCTCCCATGTAACAGATGAAGACACTGAGGCACAGAGAGGTTAAGTAACTTGCCTAGAGTCACACAGCTGCCAAGTAGCGGGGCCAGGATTTGAACCGGGGCTGTCTGAGTACAGTGTTTATGTTCCTCACTTTGTTGAGTGTCCTCTCAGGAGGTGGTTTCCACCATATAATCATGGAAAGCCTTACAGTGAAGACATTCCTCCCCCAGAAGCATCAACACAGCTACTGTAAGGTGACAGAGTCACTGGACTTAACCCAGCTTATGGTAACGATCACATGCAAAGAACAAACATCACCTATCTGAAATCCAGAACTTAGCTATCATTTGAACCTTCCCAGATTTACCATTTTTTTTTCCTTGTTGAATTGGTTATTCTGCTGGAGTAGCCATCCAAGTGTCCTATGTTCCTGTCATACACTAGGGTTGATCCATGATCCATGATCAATGACATGGAAAATGACAGATGGCATCCCAGAATGGACCAAACAAGGGGTAGGACTTACCTTGAAGAGGTCACTAAGTGAGGGGATCTGGACCAACTCATCATTTATTTCTCCTTATTAATGAGCAAGGGCCCCATCAAAGAAGAAGTTCTTTTCAATCCCCATGTGGCAAATCTACTAAAGTTCTAAGATGTTAAAATGCAGCCTTGTTAATGAACAAGGGGCTAAGGGGCAGAAGTGAGAGGCCAGCAGAGCCCAAATCTCCACCACAGGGTGCTGCTCCCAAAATGTGATGAACAAGTTTTCTACATGGATTTCCTGATCAACTGGTAGTTGGTGGTTTCAGGGAAGGGGCGAGGGGAGAGATCTACCCTGGAAGGCAGAGCAGTGAGAGATGGGATTGCTAAGGAAAACTAATTAATAGAGAAAGAAAGACCACCTTGTGTGTGGTTTTGTTTGTTTTTTTTTTTTTTTTGCTTTATTGTGTTTTGTTTTTTTTTTTCTCGATTTCTAAATAATCTTTCTCTTGGCAATTTCAACTCACTGCCACATTATTGGAACACGTGAGCCAAGTCTCTGCTTTGCCAGAGAGAAAGAAAGGCAACCCCACATGGAAATGTGTGGCTAAAAAACACATCCCAGGCAGGTTGACATGACATGGGCATGAATATCTCTACATTGGTTCAATCTGCCCTTGAACAAAGTCTCAATGGTTTTTTGGGGCAAAAATCAATGTAAAATGTCATAAGGTGGTCCATGTACACCACATGGTGTACGGCACACACAGGATTCCCCTTTATGTTTTAAGGGTTTAAAACCCCTTTGGTTTTGTTTAAAAAAAATCCTTCAGAACTTCTTAGGAGAGGGATTTAGGTGGCTCAGATTATTTTACAAAACTGTTCTTTACTGGCAGGCAAAACACATTTCGAACAGACAAAGAAGAGGTCATGCAAAGAGGAACTCTTTACCTGCATAGAACTCGGGGCTGTAGACCGCACCCACAACTGGATTCAATTTCCAGCCTTAAAATAAATATACAAAAACATTATTATCACACTTGACTCAACAACTCATATCACTGCAAGTGAACCACAAATCAAATGTGTTGTTGTATTTTTTTAATTTTATATTTAGAGGCTATATAGTTTGGGAATGCATAAAAATGATCTGAAACCTATACTTGGAAAAATAGATTTATGCTTTTGATTTGCTGCCAACACAAGTTAATAGTATGGAAACTGGTGACCAGCTACAGGTGAACTTTTTGAAAATGATGTGGTAATTAATTTTTTTCCACATCAATATTTTCTAGAACCACCATAATAATTTCATTTTTTTTGTCTTCTTCCATGGATCACCGCTAGATAATCCATCATATGTCCCTTCATGATAAGTTCACAAAAATCTGAAAGCTCACATAAATAGAATTCTTTGCGGCAACATATTCTGATAATTGTCATTCCTAATTATGACCCAGAGAATTCCGAAGTGCTTTTTATATCCCAAAGAAAATGACATTTATCCGCTAGAGATTGAGTGTGGAATACATTTCAGTGCATTCAGGAACCATAAAAATTCTTAATCAATGCATGATATCTAAGGTAACTTTCAAACAACCTGTGTATAAGATTAACAGAATCCTGTAATTTTCCCAGTGTTCTGGATGAAGCATTTTCTGTAAAATGAATCCTGGCCCCTTAGGAACTTTTACTCAAGAAAAGAGCATACAAGAATATTTGCAAATCGAGAGGCTGCGCACATTGCATACCCATTGGGCATCATTTAGGGAACAACCTCCAAAGAATGGTCACGTTTCAGGGTTTGCTGATTCTGCTGCTGCTGCTGCTGCTGGTAAGTTTTTTTATGAAAACATCCATTATATAGAATTCCTGAGAGACAAAGGAAAGGCATGCTGCCTTTTTCGGAAGGCCTCATGTCCTTGGGCTAAAGGTCAAACACCAGAAGTCCTTTAATATATGCTTCTGAGATAAAGCAATGGTAAAAGTTGGGATGTGAGGGAAGGTATTTCTAACAAGGAGAGCTCTTCCCAAAGGAATAGGTATGATATCCTTTCATCTGACCTAAGTGAAGCACCTAAGAACAGCCAAGAGGTGGCCACAATCTGTTGATCCCCTAAGGAATACAGAGGCTCAATATCTCAATAGATAGGACTCTGGATGAACCAGAGAACTTTCTAGAAATTTCTAAGAATTTCTTTGTTTCTAAGAACTTCCATCCAACTTGAATGAGCTAGCTAGTTTACAACCCCCAGGATGGTCTTAGGATAGGATTTTTTCAAAGTGCTATGCTTGCATACCTGGGAGTCTTATTAATGGAAACGTCTGGCCCCATTTTAGATCACCAGAAAGAGACATAAAATTCTGAGATGTGTTGTCCCGATGCTTTCTGAAAATTCACACTGACACCTCCCTCTGTTGTGTTAACCACATCTTGCCATGTAGGAATTTCTATGATGATATAAAAATAAAAATGATCTGGCACATTTCAGAAAATGTGCTTTATAATGTGGAAAGTGACCTCAGTTTGACCAATTAAAATTCTACTATTTCCTAACAAAAGAAAATACCTAATTTCTGTGATTTGTGGACTAATGTCCACATTTCAAGTCCATGGCATCAAACAGAAAAGAGAGCAAACTGGTTGAAAATAAAGCTTTGGGATTATCTGGACATATTTAATGTTCTCCCCTAGTCCTCCACAGAAATCTTGAGTTTGTGAACGAAGTATACAAGGACCCATATTAAATGAATAATTAAGTTATGAGTTTATCACTCTTTTTCTTTATCCCTCTGCTCCCCATCTTATACCCTGGCTCATGCCTCTACCTTTTGCTGGTGGTGGTGACAGGGTCTTTTTGTCACTATTGAAATAAGGTGTTTTTTTTTTTATATATATCCTCATTTGCTCCCTTAAATACTGCCTTCTGCACACAAGACTGGGACAAATCATCCACTGAATATGGACCCACTGATTAATTTTGATGGGAACTCTCCAAGACTATAAGTTATGCCAATGGTCTTTCATTTTCTCAGCAAAACAGATTTCTCAGAGATATCGAAGACTATCCTAAATCATGTTTCTCTCATTTGCTTTTATTCTCATTTCCTTGAAGCCTTCTACCTATCTCTGTATTTATCTAATGATCCATCTGTCCATAGATCTATCATCACTTTTCTCTATCCTCTTTTTCGTCTATTCATCTATCTTCCTATCAATTTTTTTAAAAGATTTTATTTATTTATTTGACAGAAAGAGATCACAAGTAGGCAGAGAGGCAGGCAGAGGAAGCAGGCTCCCCACTGAGCAGAGAGCCTGATGCGGGGCTCGATCCCAGGACCCTGAGATCATGACCCGAGCTGAAGGCCGAGGCTTTAACCCACTGAGCCGCCCAGGTGCCTCTACCTATCTATCAATTGATTGATTGATCAGCTCTTGACAAAGTCTACCTGATGTTATTTATATCTGCAGTGTCTATCAGGGCAGGCCACTTAATGTTGTTATCTATTTACCAACTACCTACGAGTTTACCATGTCTTTTCATGGAAAACTTTCACTCAATATGTAAAGAATACGCTCCCTCATTAGGAGATACATGCTATCTCATGTCTGTCAGTATTAACTGAGAGAGGCCAATGATAAGATCTCTTTCACAAGAAACCAACTTGGAATCTGTGAGCAGCAAAATGAAATGTCATGGGAACATCATTGCAGGTTTTGCCCTGCTCCCCATCGTTGGTCCCTCCTCCTGACCAATGCTGCTTCCAATGTATGAAAACCAAAGACCTTTCTGATCCACACCACAGGCATGGAAACACAGCCTCTAGCTCCCTCCTTCCCTGCAGCCTGGTCCTCGCCAAGTCTCCTCAGTTCAGCAAATGGCATCTCTCATCCACTTGGCTCCTCAAAGCAAAATTCTTGATAAATAATTCCTTGAGTCTCCCATCACCCTCATACCCCATGTACAATCCACTAGAAAATCCTATTGGTTAGACTTTGAAAGACATTCCCATGCTCTCAACTTCCATTGCTCTCCATCCAGGCCAAGACACTTCTATTTCTCACCGGGATGAGACCACAGCAGCAATGTCCTAACATGCTCCATCTCTTCCCACTCCTCCTCTCCCTCCCTTTACCCACTCTATTCTTAGTAGCCAAACCCATTTTAAACGAGTGGATCCGATATGCCATTCTGCTGCTCAAAATTCAACGGCTTCCTTCTGGACTTCGAAGAACACAAACTCTACCCTCGACCCACGAGCCCACACAACCTAATCCCTGTCCATTTATTTCATCGTATGGTTCCCTTCTCTCCAAAATACAGTGGCAATATGCTTTTAAATCTCTATAAAACTGCCCAAGAGCATTCTAGATCAATTCTGGATGATACCCACTGCCCCGTGTGCTTGGAGAACTCTCCCCAGCTCCTGACCAAGTTGACCTGATATTACGGAGGTCTCCAGAGCCTTCCCAGGGCATACTACTCAATGCCACCTCCTTCCCCTTGACCTAGACCCTGATTCAATTCCCCGTTTTGTTTTCTGCATAGCTCTTAACACTACTCGGGTTTATCTTTTTTCTTTCTTGCCTGCTCTTAATTGTTTTTATAACCATTCCCCTTCATTAAAATTGATGGAAAAGTGAACAGGAGTGCTGTCCGATGTGAATTCCCAGCAACTAAAACTGCATTTGGCAAATAGTCAGTGCTCCATAAATATTTACTTAGTTTTTGCTCTAAAGGAACAGAAGCAATAGAGAGCTTTTTCTAATGGGTTCATTCCGTTTTGGCTAGGATTCTATCTCCTTCCAACCTCCAATGACCTGCTTCTTGATATACATCTAATAAAGAAGGACTCTGTTAGGGGTGACTGTCTTCAAGGCAAAGGAAATAAGAATCCAGACCCTCAGAATTACCCCTGCTCAGACTTACAGAGCTCAAGCGGGCTTATGTAAATGTATGTAAATCACATGCAGATAGCCTCCTAGTCCCTGTGACTCCTTCCAGTACCTGGAAGAGACCCTTGGGATAACCCTGCTGGAGACAGGAGCCTGCACTGTCAGGAAGATGGACAAAATGATCCCCGTTTTAAGTTCTCAGGCAGTCTGTGTACATCCTCAGGCCTTGCAAATTCAGAGATTTTGATCGAGGACATTAAACCGAACAATGAGGCTTACAACAAAAGAGAACAGCTGATAAAGCCCGCTGCTCCCAGCCTCCCGGGGCCGCCCATACAACAAGGCGATGGAGCAGAGACCAGACACGGGAGCTCTGTAGAGACACCCCCTCTGTGGCTGGGTCTCAAGGGGTTGCATCCAAATCAGCCCTCCTCTCCTCAAATTTCACTTCTCAAAGGTCATCTGCCAGCCTGCTGTAGGAAAACGCTGCCTAAGCTCACCAGTGTTAACGATGGCTGTATTAGCTTTTAAAAGTCAGGTCTGAATGTGCACACAAAAAATCTGCACATGTCTTCTCTAGGGTTTTGCTGGGTTGGACAGCAAAGAAACAGATTCAAGAAAGTACCCTTAAATACACCACAGGGGTTTCTGGAACTGCATCCCGATGCTTTCTGAAGACATCTCCTGACAATGCGAGGCAACGCCCAAAATGAAAAGTTAGTTGCACACGGTGTTTGGTTCACCCACTATTTTTTTTTTCATTTACAACCTATATTCATGGCCAACATTCAGATTTCATTACGATACAGGATTTCTGGTTTTCTTGAAAGTTCAGTAGAAATAGTCAACCTTAGATTACGAATCCCACACAGACCAAATTGCTGGAAGTGACCAGGGACCACACCACTTAAATCCCAGTTAGCCGCAGACACCCATGCTCCCTCTTTGGCTTGGAGGCCAAATGCTAGCAATCTCTTATTATTATCCCATCTTGCTTTTTCTTCTGATAGAGAAATATTTCACTTTTCCTCATATGGAAATGGAAGATAGCTCCAAAGAACATGTCTTTCAAACCCTCTCTGTTTGCCTATCTATTTTACCTGCCTAGTCTTTGCTGGCATCTGAGTCTTTGATCCTGAAATTAGTATGTCTATCAGGAAATTCAATTTACTATCTACAGCAAAAAAGAAACAAGACGACTACTTATTATTGAGATTACCGCATAATTAAATTTTTAGGGCATTTTGTATGCCTGGTCCTATGTCGAGTACTAAGCACAGATACCCTAGAGGGTAGGTCCCATTATATCTCAGTTTCCACTTAAGAAAACTGGTGTGTGGAGGGTTTAAATAACTCGCCCGTAGTTCAGTAACCAGTGAAAGGCAGAGTTGGATACCAAGTCTACTTTTTCATAGTCTTGGATTTTTTTTGTCCAAATTTTATCCTTCCTAAGCTATCTGAGAAAAACAAACAAACACACAAACAAATGATCCACATCCAACATCCCTGCTTCTCCATGATCCAGGGAATCCTGGAGAATCTGGTTCTCAACTTGTTTTGCATTGCAAACATCTGATCTGCAGTGAGTACAATGAGCCACAGCTCTGATCTGAGGGCTGCTGTCCTCAGGAGGAATCAGCAAGACAGAAGTAACCCAGCTCCCTCTTCGGGAAACTCTCCGATGGACAGTGTTTGCAGACCCCTGGATGTCACTCTACAGTCTTCTCTTGCATCCAAGCTCAAATGTCCTAGGAAATGTAATGCCATGATGATGGTATAACAGTGCCCACTGGGTTTAGGATCTGGTCTTAGTCATCACCGGAAACTGTGTGGCTAGTTAAGCTCTTGTCGGACATGTGACTGAAGGAATGTGACGCTGGCATGACAGTGATATTTCACCATGTGAAGATGACCTCAAAACGTGGTGACTCTAGGAAGGTGTATTTGCTGAAGTGTAAGTTGGTAACTGTAACTCTTCTCATTTGGACCTGACTTCATGAGTCCTGATTTATCTTCTCTTCTCCACCCCCAGCTTTATTGAGGTATAACTGACGACTAAGATTTGTACATATCTAAGGTGTACAACTTGTTGACTTGATATTACATATACACTGCAAGATGGTACCACAATCAAGCCAATTTACATATTCATCATCTCACATACTTTCTTTCTCTTTCTTTCTTTCCTTCCTTCTTTCTTTCTTTCCTTCCTTCCTAAGATTTTATTTCTTTGACAGAGAGAGACAC